>CM017563.1:6833624-7433624 GCA_007844125.1 Sinonovacula constricta | reverse complement strand
AGAAGTAAATTAATTCATTTATACATCTTTTCATTTACCCAATACGATCCATATTTACTTCAGATTTTTGCCAATGCCATTGTAAAATTCAATTACACTATTATGAATCAAATTGCAAAGCAAACAAGGAACGGTATATCATATTTACCGGATCCCATTCAGCAGAAATTGGTATGTTATAGTAATCCAACCCCCCAAAACAGATATGATTTGTCTTCAAAAGATATTTAATTACTCTCGCAAAAGGAAAGACTGGGCTGCTTAAAAACTGTTTCTAGAACGATCCAACTTCGCACTTCTTGAAGGGTTTTCTTTTTAACAGTGAAAATAAAATATCTCATCAAAGTGAGACAATTGACAGTAAGCATCTGCATCGCGAATTAAAACAGATAAAATGAACTTATAAACAGTCAAAATAGCTCCTATTATAATAAACTATCATCGTATGTACAAAGGTCTCTGCAACCTAAAAATTCCAAACGAGAGAGTGGTTTGAAATAAAACAGCTCAAGCGGTGTCTTATAAAATAAGAACAATTTATTGACGCCATACAATAAAAATGAAATGAAGTCATATAACAGATGTGTCAAAAAATAAGTAGATATATCCTAGTGATTCATTATAGCGCTACATTAAACATAACCATTGCAGCTAACACTGTAGGACAAATATATTTAATTTTTGACATACGATAAGCGGAAACATTTTGAACTACCCTTCTCCAATCCCGTATCATTTGATATATACCCGCATTGTACGGACCATCTGCTTAATCGACTAACTGCCTGACGATCCATTAGGTGTATCAACAGAACAACAGACACTTAAGCTTCCAGAATGCGTGCCTTCATAATTATGATAGTCACCCTTCACGTTTGTTTTGGAACGGAACCACACTGTTCAAAGTTCCATTATGAAGAAAAGATGCTAGAAAAGATGATTAGAACCGAAATAAAGTTTGAGAAAATGCAGGAAGAGTTCAAGAAACTAACTACTGATTACCAGATTGCCATGGCTACAGTAAGGGAAGTAAAGGATCAGATCAAGACAGAAAGAATGGATATGCGTGATGAGTTCCACCAGCTGAATGTTACCACGATCTCCAGAATTGAAGAACATCTTAAAAACAGTAAGGATGTATTTCAGCAAAAGGAGAAGAAAATCGAGAGAATGTCCGATGACCTGAGGGGCCTGTATGAAGATTTAAAGAAGAACATTTCAGGTGGGGACATTATATTTTTATTATTTTAAACGAGTGAAATGTTTGTTATACATAAATTTAAGTTGTATTACTTTAACGTAATGCCCATTTATTATGCAATACTTACGATCTGTAATAGCACATAAACGGCTTATATATCTTCATAAATACACATATAGTAAAGTATATTTTTCATTTTCTTTAAGATACATAATAATAGTTTGTCCTGTCTGTCCTAAAATTTGATAAATCAGCTGAATGACATTATCATCCAATAATATTTACTACGGACCTGCAAAAGCTATTGTGTCGTTGTGTGAACTGGCAGTTTTAGATATTTATATAAAAAGTCGGTATGATGTTTAAGAGACAATTACTGAATCGTTTAATTTACTTTTAATTTCGAACAATCTAAAACTACCCAAGATTTTAGTTTAATACACTTATAATACAATCTGAGACACACTCACACACACACACTTACGTACATACCCACCTTCCCACAAACACGCTCACACGCACACACACACACACACACACACACACACACACACACACTTACGTACATACTCCACTCCCCACAAACACGCTCACACGCACACAAACACACACTTACGTACATACCCACCTCCCCACAAACACGTTCACACGTTCACACGCACACACACACACACACACACACACACACTTACGTACATACTCCACTCCCCACAAACACGCTCACACACACACAAACACACACACACTTACGTACATACTCCACTCCCCACAAACACGCTCACACGCACACAAACACACACTTACGTACATATCCACCTCCCCACAAACACGTTCACACGCACACACACACCCCCCCTCCACACACACACACACTTACGTACATACTCCACTCCCCACAAACACGCTCACACGCACACACCCACACAGATTTACACATACACCCACACACACACACGCACACACACAGTCACATACACGCACACACACACACACTCACACACACACAAACACGCACACACAGATACACAGTAAAACATACCATGCATATTGTAAGACCAGGTATAAGCAACCTATTGGGTCCTTTTGCCGATTTGGCGCTCCAAAACTGATAGTTTTGCTGTTTCTCTTTGCATGTATTGTCTCTATTCCCCAGTGTTTTTACCAAGTTAATGTTAATGTTTATATACATTTGTCAAGAGGTAATTTCTTTATTTTCATAGGACCTTCCATATTTTCTTAGTCTTATATGTCTGAATTTTAAAGTTACTTGCTTGTGCTTCAATAAGAAATAGAGCGTTTTAAAATAAATTCATAAATTTGACATAAAGCTGACTTACACAAGCGCGTGTCATTCCACCGAACTGAGATCGAAATTAAAAAATATATCATCAGTTATTTGTTGTTTCAATTAAGTTAGTCTAAGTAAAACTTGAACAAACAGTTAAGATAACTTTGGTTTATTCGCTTTAGTGATTTAATACGTTTTATCAAGGATATACTTAAATGGACCATATAAGTCACAAATCAATTTTACTACGGTGAATTCCCCAGTGGAAACTTCATTTCATGAAGAATAAAATTTTGATCACACAATATGACACGGTCCTATGATTATTACAAGTAAAATCATTCTTAACAGAATCAGTCGTGACACCTATTGTGAGCTTCAAGGCGACGGGTTTGAAGACAGTGAGTCCGACTAAAGGTGAGACCTTGGTATTTCCATCGATTTTGTTCAACATTGCGGACGGGTATGATTCCTCTACTGGGATCTTCAAGGCGCCGGTCAGTGGTCTCTATCTGTTCACCACACAGATATGCGCACACATCGGGGTCTTTATTGTTTTTGATATTATGGTCAACGGGAAACAATTAGGACAAGGACAAACCGGAGACAAAGATTTCCACCCATGTTACTCAGCAGATGCCTTCGGATACATGGAGGGTGGACAAACGGCTTACACCAGTGTTTACCATATATATGCAGGTAAATTGCTCCATGACGCCTATAGACTCAATTCATTTTCCGGAACTCTAATAAACAAAGGATAGCCGTACTTACCATATGAGTATGTCAGTTGGTTGTTGGGTTTAACGACTTGTACGAAATGTGTTAATGAGATGACTTGTTTATGTAATATTGAATATGAAAGAATAACTTAGACGAATGAAAGGGTCAACTTTTATGTCATAGTGAATTATCGGTTTTGGTAATATTGATGTGATTGTGTATGTGTGTGTGTGCGTGCGCGCGTGTGTGTGTGTGTGCGTGTGTGCATGCGTGTTTGTGTGTGTGTGTGAGTGTGTGTCTGTGTGTGTCTGTCTGTGTGCGTCTGTGTCTGTGTATTTGCCATCATTGTGTATTTGCCATTATTTGTAGGAATATTACAATTATAACTGTTGATAAAAGTTTTGATGTTGAATTACAATTATGTAAAATTAACAAAGCAAAGATTAAATTTCGGTGCAGAGACGATTTCAATACTATTTACAAATTGCTCTATATACCTTAATGGTCAGACCAAACAAAATAAAGCCCCTTATACATCTCTTTATGTTGGCTACATTGAAGTTGTATTGAAGTCAATATTATATGGCCATTGTATAACATTTAATAATTATGTTAAACTATATCACTTGATTTTTTATACCCATTTACAAAAGACAAAAAAAATAAAAATGTTTGGCATGGATTTTAGCTTATGATCTGAATGACATAAATCCTAGTAAAAAGCCATACTAGTGTTTACATTTCGTCATTCCCTTCATTTGTTTTATGTTTGTTTATAGATGGAAATCCATCCTATGCAATTTTAGCTTTTGTATTGACTGTTACTATTAGCAGTAGTGATAGTGGACTGTATACAATCGATCGCTAGCCAGGCCAATGTTCATGTTTTATATCATCTTATCCCTATCATATGTTACTTTTGTTCATATATGTAATTCCAATATTGTACTAAAATTTGTATGGTGATTCTTGGCGGACCAAACACCCAACATCAGTATGGGGGTAGAACCACTGACACACAAGTCAGCTGAGGACTCTCCTGACAAAAGTGGTAATATCAGTATTAAAGATCTCATATAACTAGCTAATAATAATAATAATCACAACGGATACTTCAATTCATTAAGTTATATTTCATTACAAATGAATACATCACTCTGATGAATATCTACGTTTACGCCAACCACTACAATGGGACGTATGTTTTCAAGGAAACCTATTTTAATTTATACTATTTTCATGTAGACAATATATTTTAAAAACACATATTAAAGTTTGTCATAAAATATTCGAAGGATAGCAATGGTTAACTGATTAACCGGTAAACCTCTTTCCAGTAGTACAGAAATATCATTATGACGGGAACAAACTCAAACGAACTTTAAGAAAACAAAATACACAGTTATTTCCCTTTTAAAACCCTGCAGTCACTTTTGTATTAGAATGGAAAAAAAGTTTTAAAAAAAGTTGTACTTCGCAATTATATTACAGAATATTGCACAGTGTTTTGTTCAAATGCTGCGAAATTATGCATACTATTTTCTTCACGATAAGGAAACATAAATTGTCCAGATTAATAAATTGGTTGTGCTGTTATTGAAAGAAATATACATCTGTTCACCCGGTTAACTCTTGTCTTGATATATTGATAAAACCTGTAGCAGACAGCCTCTGGCACTTTTTAACTATTGATGAATATAAAGAAATGTTTTAACATTCAATAATCATAACAGAAAGCTTTGGAATTATGTGTGTTTATGATATTAAGTACGGGCAAGTGTAACATACAATCGTTTCAATTAATGTTCAAACAAAGACTAGACTAAGACTGATACATAGTATAGTTTTATTTAATCCGTTGTGCATAAAATATACATTAAAACAAGAGAAATGATAGGAATTCATTACATACACAGCGTCAAAATAAAATCACTAAATAATTTTATTAACAGTTCTTTTTCTAGGTTTCGCCCTTTACTTTTTTAAACGATCACTATGTACGACCAGCACACATCTTCCATATCCTTAAACTTGTTGCGTTATGTATTAAAAGGCTTATATTGTTTATACGATTTATTGCCTTTTATTTATTTAATTAACACACCCAAACATATTGTCAATTTCTTGGCAATGTTGAAATATGAAGAACATAAAAAGATCAACGTTCGAAAAGACTCTGTATACCTTTATGCTCATAGTCTTGAGTGTTGATAATTTCTATTTACCACAGACTGCCATAGTCTGGTAACTACTAGGTGCATAATGCCGATAAACCAATATAATTAAGTATTCATATACATAATTTTGCAACATTTGTTTGTATTATATAATAAGTGAATTTACTTACAGTCAAAATAGGGATTCAAATTTACATCAAAACTTTAAACCGCGCGTAATAATAGAAAAAAAACAACAACATAATTGTGTAATTATAAAGCTTACGCTGCATGTCTAAAATAAAATTTTAATGTCACGTCACCCAGTTTGTCTTTATTTTAATTGTTACCTAAAATCATTAACTGGCACGTTAGTTCATATTTTATAAATAGAACACAAGCAACTTAACAAACTTTCAAGATATTAACTAAAACATAAAAAGCAGCCAAGTTTGTTCGAACCGAAAGCCTTAAGTTTGAAATCGGTTCTCCTTAAAAACTTGACCATTCATTGAAATGAATCTAAGCTCACATCTCAGATCATCTTAGTGCTTTAAGAAAGCTTCGGTATGCAAAAACTTATATTTGTACAAAGGACAGCAGATTAGACAATAATGGATTAGATATTAAATAAATAATGCGTTTTTTTTCTAAACGAACACAAGAAAAGTTGCTTTTGAATAATTTAAGAGTAAGCTTATAAATATGGCAGCTTAGAAAATGGACTCTGCAGGGGTATGGTGAATTTTTACAACATACAACGCCTCTTGGATTATAAACAACAACAATGTTTCATGTAAGGCGGAATGGTGTTATATAATGCTTAGCAAATGTAGATAATTTGATGGATAAGTACCGAAAATGTGACATGGCGCAATGACAGTTTTTGTAATGACGTACAGCATAGATATTAGACATGCAAGAAAAGTAACTAAAACATCAAGCATATACATGCCAATCCACTACTTAAAATTGCGCGACCATGACGATATATGAATGTAAGAATTAAACTTATTTCACACAGGACAATGAGCTTGAGGGAGGAATTTAAAATTAAATTAGTTTATTAAAATCCACATCCTTGACTTTACCTTCAAATTGTATGTAACTACGTATACAGACATCAGTTACTCACGGCAACAGTTTAACCGAACAGTAAAATACACAGTTTTACAACAATTAAGCACTCAAAGTCATGCTTTTTCTTTTAAAGAGGATGGGATGCGATTTGCCGGCAGTGTTGCCGATACTTTGCAGCGACATTACTATCCTTATAGCACAGGGGCACTTATGAGGTACCCAGGGACTGAACCCGGTCGGTCCATTATAATGACATCGACGAGTCAGGCGTAATGCTAATCTAAACCGCATCTCAAATATTTACCTCGGTCCAGGTATGGTTATTTCCTGATATGCATATTCTATATTTGTAAGCTCGAGAAGTTAATTAATTATTTATGCACGTTTTCATTTTTTCAATACGATCCCTATCTTTTAAAGTAAATTACCATTGATGTATTCCATAAGTCTATGAGTGCGAATATTTGAAGGTCGTTTGGCAGTGTCGGCATCATTACTAAATATGTCATCTGTGACAGTGATTAAAAATCAGTGAAGAATCGGAGGACCAGTGAAATTCTTTTCAGTCAAATTAAATATCAATCCTACTATACACACATATTCCTCGAAATATGTTATATTACTTATATACACGTGCTTCCTACGAAACAGCAGTAATTGAATATCGAGCACGTCAACATATGACTAATTATATTTTTAAGTCCAAAGTTCGTCGTTTCGTTGGTGCAACTGTACAAAGTCACGATGTCCTTACTGTACGGAACATCTAACGAATAAACTGTGTCCTCAGTTATGTAAGCAGTATGAACACAACAGCCTTGTTCGTCTCATATTACAAAACCTTTCTGCACAAATAAAAATGTACAAGAAAGCTTATCTATGCCAAACATGTATTTTACACGTAACATTTAATATTAGAATTGAAACATACATTTAAAATTTAAATATCCTCGAGACAAAGGCAAACAGGTAAAAGTGACAAAAAACAGGGACGAAACATGACACACACACACACACAAAATAGGTACCGAATTGGAACGGTCAGTCGCCACTGGACCGACTGGCTTGCTTGAACCTTGTTTGTGGAGCGCTCCAACCTCGCACTTCCTCGAGGTTTTTCTATCAAACAAACGGCGTAAATAAAATATCCCGTCAAAGGGAGGCATCTTACAGCAAGCACATGCATCGGGAGTACAACTGACAAAAATATGTACAGACAAAATAAGTCTTATTATAATAACTGTCAATGTACGTACAAGATTTATAGTAGATAAAAGCCTCGGCTTCCTAAATATTAAAAAGACCGAGAGTGTAGTTTGATGGCAAATGCGTATAGTAAGATAATAAGAACTATTCAATGACGTCATATGATAAAAGTACAATGACGTCATATGTCAGATGTGCCGAAGAAGGTTTCAGTTGAAATAATCCTAATTCATTAATAAGAATATATGACAAAGTCCTATGAGCATTGCAACATATACCAACATTTGAAAATGCACAGGACAAACGCATTCACATGCAAGCCAAATGTGACAGTAGGAACAAATCTGGTGATTAGTCATTTAACAGAACGAACCCGACGGTTACCGCCTCGGAAGAGTCACTCGGCAATATGGACCGACTTGGGGTACTTAAACCGGTTTTTCAAAGCTCTAACCTCGCACTTTCTGATGGGTCTCTTAAATGCAAGCAATGAAAAGAAAACCGATCTAGTTGAATAAAAAATGTCCAAGCGCTGACGTTTTCTATGATAAATTATGACGCAAGTAGTGACGTCATTGACAAAAAATGTCCACATAGTGTTAAGAAGAGAGGGGAATCATTTCGATTACAAAAACTACACAAAAGTGTTTATTGTAAATTAATTTTTTTTAATCAAGAAAGAGATTGACCAGAGAAGAGTAAATTGGTTTAACATCCTGTTCATTTTAATATGGAATTGAGGAACCAAATTCTAATGTCCATCAAAAGAAGAAGTCACAATCCTTGTAGGATGAATTAAATGACAACATAGATTACGTGTACGGGGAGATGTTTACGAAAGCCAGACTGCATCAGTGACATTGTTGTGATCGAGAATAAGAATATATGACAAAGACCAATGAGCATTGCAAAATTATAAAGTCGTTTAATATGTAATTATGTATGTATGTAATTAATAGTTTTTCACACCTCGTTCTCTTCTTAATGGCCAGAAAAGATCCAGAATTAGTACTTTGTCAAAACCACCCACCCCAATTCATCAGTCATCGAAGGGCGAGATCTGCACCACATACTACTTCCATTTCCGTCAATCCTTCTGAAAATAAAGACCGGATCAATTATACGAACATATAACAATGTTCTATGATAAAATATGTCATCTTGTATGAATAAGAATATATGACAAAGTCCTATGAGTATTGCAACATATACCAAACTCCGAAAAGGCGCAGAACAAAGGTATTTCACATGCAAGCCAAGCAAAAAGTAATAACAAATCTGTGATGAGTCATTTAAGGAAAAGAGCAAACCCGACAGTTACCGCCTTGGAATGGTCAGTCGGCAAAATGGACCGACTGGGGTGCTTAAACCGGTTTTACAGAGCTCTAACCTCGCACTTCCTGACGAGTTTCTCAAATGCAAGCAACGAAAAGAAAACGATCTATTTGAAAACAAAATGTCCATGCGATGATATTATCTACACGTTATGACGAAAGTAGTGACGTCATCGAAAATAATGTCCACATAGTAAACCTAATATTGTTTATAAAAATGTACATACGTTTCAACTTCAAAAGGGGCATGATGTATAAATTGTTATAGAGATGCTTTTAAACAAATGTTATAATGTGTATAGCCAATACCTGTCAATATTTCGTGCTGAAAATGAAGACATTGCGTTGAAAATTTGTGATAGCATTTAATTCTCGAGCTTAGCAGTGCGAGAACTGTCGTTTTTCCAAAGTTGCTAACTGCCGGGCTGTAAAAAATGTGCTTGCAGCCTAGTATGACCCGTTCTTGTGCTAAGTGTAATAAAATGTACATAGAAATCAAATCAACAACACTGAAGTCTTAAATCTATAAGCCGATATATGACGTTTTCATTAAAAATAAGGATAAGCGTTATGCTGAGAGAAAAGCTCTATCAATATTAATTGTAAAACTGTCTGAAAGATTATTTCAATATGTGTGGTATAAGGATAACTTCTGTGTCAAGTTTTCGGCTTGTTATTGCATTCACTATTAAAATAATGACATGGTTTGACATCTGTTATCAATATTGTCAATTACATTTTAACAAAACTAAAAAATGAAGTTCATGATGTGACCACCCATAAAAACACACTGACTTTAAAACAAAATAAAATAACATAAAAGAATAATTCATTTCCATTAATCAATTTTTAATTTAAGCTGAGATACAAGCTTGAAAGTTATTGCTGGCAAAACCTTTCAAGTCATGCAAGCATTTTTTTAAAATTCAAATCAAGGCTATTTAAAATACTTCATGAATATAATAATACTATAATAAGGAAATATGACAAAGTTCTATTAGCATTGTAACTATACCAAACTTTTAAAAGTTACAGGACAAAGGTATTCATATGCAAGCCAAATGTAAAGGTAAAATCAAATATGTGATGAGTCATAAAACAACAAGAGCAAACCCATTAGTTACCCTTGGAACGGTCAGTCGGGAGAAAGAGACGGCTGGTGTGCTTAAAACCTGTTTATATCAGTAGGTATGATCACTAAAAAGATATTTGTGACATTTCTTGTCACACTAGGCACTAGTTAATGAGATATAATCTTGATGTTCACAAAATTTTAACATAAATATATAAACACTGAAGTTTTCTAAGCCTAACTAGAGTCATATTGTTCGTAACGTCCATTTTAGACCTACCAAACTAAATTATATTTGGTCACAAGAAGGACAAATGTGAACTTTTATTGTAATTTGTGTACTTGGTATTAAGACATCGTGAACAATACTTGAACACAAAACTCCAGTCACCGATGCAGACAACGACACTCCGGCGACTAGAAGAGCACGTATCATTTATCAAATAGAAATCCAATTAATGCTTACTTAAATGTTCCTCAAATGTGATATAGACATTGCGTGCTTAGCTCATTACTGAATGAAATGTATTATATTCTATAATCGTTATAAATTGAAGAAAATTACATTATGATACTGTCCCTAGACATGTAAAACTTACAATTATTCGTATGTGGGCAAAACACACAAAACAAGACATCTCTCCGTGTTCTTTTATTATGATTCGGTTTTGCAGAAAAAAATATTCATCATTTCAAGACCACAACAATATATACACTATAAACTAAATAGTTTCGTGACCATAATTTTGTGATATGTTCTAATAAACCAGTAGTTTATATTGAGCTGTTGGTATAAGGTCTCTTGTATAATTTACAGCACCATTGTGCTCTACTTGTTTCAAATGTTTGGTTATATTAGTTTCATGTTTATATATACAGACTCGGCATTAGTAAGATGTTTTCATTGGGAGTTTCATTGGTATAGTATGTGCATCAATGAATATATGAACCACTGTATTGCTTGACGATTTCATTAATAAGGGAAGTAAATCAAACAAACTGTCATAAATTACACACGCATTTGTATCTCCTTTAAAACACTGAAGTTAATTTAATGTGTTAGAATGAAAAGAAATTTTCAGATAGAGTTTCTTTTTTAAGTATATTGCAGAATAATGCAGGCTGTTTTGTTTACAATAATAAATAATGCCTGCAACCTTCCTTACTTGAAAAACTGTACATTTAAAAAAAAAAACAGATCTCTATTTTAAGTAATGGATGTTTGTTCTTAAGTAGAAACAGTACGCATCGATATATGTCAGAGCAGTTTTGTTTTGTTTTTTACTGTTGTAGTCGATTGTAAAGCAAGTTTCATGTCTCGTTATTGAGCTCATGTTCAACAGTAAGTCTCAGGACGCCCGTGGCGTAATGGTAGACTGCTCTGACTGCTTAGTCTCCCACCGCGTGGGTTTGAGTTCCGTTCTGGACAAAGGACTAAATGCGGGAAGTTCTTCCATCTGACCTGTGGTGCGTCGGTGGTTCTACTCAGACATTTATATGGGCCTTTCCCCACCAAAATATCTGGATCTCGACATAATGATAATTTGTCACTGCGATGCATAAAAAAGATAATACAAAAGCCCCCCCCCCCCCCCCCCCCCAAAAAAAAAAAAGGTAAGTATCAGAGACGAGAACATTGCGAGATTCTATATGTCTACCCATGATGGACAGTGGATGAACAGTTTACGTCAGGGTTCACTACATAAGTGGATCAATCCATTCAGACACAGACACTCTAAAACCGTCGCTCTTTCTGTTGTGCTAATAACAAAGTATTGACAGACTGAATATGAGACTACTTGATTTAACAAGGAAAGTTAATACAAATAGGACAACATAAAAGGCCAAACCAAAAGTACGTATTCGTTACATATTGATTAGTCTTATTGTCGCATTAATGAGATGTTGATCAAATAGATATGTTAAGAACATTTATAACACTTGACAATATAAAATATTGCTCGTTAAGCGTTATAATTCACAATAATACTGGTGAAAACATTCGAATAGAAAAGATAATCCAGTGTGATAAAATAATAACTGGACCACTTATGTGTTTAATGTATTTGGTCCAAATACGAGTTATATCCTAGTGCTGCTCTTTACACTACCAAAGATGTGTCCAGAAATCATGAGAAGTAGTAATAGTAGCAGTAGTATTAGTAGTAGTTGTTGCTGTTGCTGAAAAAAAGTGTTATACATGGAGTACGTTTATTCTCACAGTCTATATATCTATCTGTTTGTTTGTCTGTTTTACTGCTTTCTGTTTGTCTGTCAGTCAGTCAGTCAGTGTGCCTGTCTGTCTGTCTGTTTGTCTTTCTGTCTGTCTGGCTGTCTGTCAGTCAGTCGATGTGTCAGTGTGCCTGTCTGTCTGTCTGTCTGTCTGTCTGTCTCTCTCTCTCTCTGTCTCTCTGTCTGTTTGTCTGTCTCTGCCTCTCTGTCTCTCTGGATCCTGTCTGTCTCCATTTCTTTCTGTCCCTCATAACAAATATACCTAAGTTTAATTGCTCTTCAGGGATGATTATACACAAACTAAATCATTCTTACCATGAAGTGATGCTTCAAGACAACTCAATCTGCTACAATATATGACGTCATGTTTAATCAGCCACAATCACATCAATTTTAATTGCGGACTGATATCACATGCCTTTCAATTAACATTATCTGCACACGCATTAAATAACAACGAAAGGTTTTCGTACAGTAAAATTATAATTTTTAATGTAAAAATGTGACAGTTTCTATAAGATCCCCACAAACCAAACAACTTCTCTTTTCTTTTCTCAAAGTCACGTTTCTTTGCTTTGGGCAAAAGCCGACGATCTGGAAGCCACCCGGATGGTAACGCCATCGGTTCTTAAGTCCTCTTCCTTAAAATCCAATGCAGCGAGACCGATAGCGACAATAGCAACAATTGGAATCAATGTCGTCTCCATCTGATCACGAGGAAGATGTTTAGAGCTTTTTCTCCCTGGAATCTAATATACAGAAAGAAAAATAACAACATTCAGTGTCCAATTGTCAATACTAACGTCAAGGAAATTCTTAATAGTTTATATTATTAATGTGTTTGGTTGTTTTTAAATACATAATATTGTCAGAAGAACAACATAGTGTATGCATTCGTTTCAATGACTCGGTGAAGAATTTTATCATTTATTAAACGCTTGTAAATATAATAAAAAGCTTTGCCTTTTCGTATATACTATATACACTTGTTTTATTGGCTCCATTTCTGATTGCAGTTCCCCTTATATATATGAGTGTAAATGAAAAAACAAATGTAGAAGCACATTCAAGAAATATACACCAGTTAAGCCATGTCGTGAGGTGTGGTTGTATGACAATTACCGTAGCATGCAATATCAAAAAAGCAGCATATCAGGCAAAAACAAAAAGTCGCAGAAGTGCTTTACTCTTTTGTTTTGTTTTGTTGTTGTTTTCACGTAGAAAAACTTGTCCATACTTATGATAACAGCTTACTGAGGCACAAATACAAATGTAGCAGACAGACAGTAATAAACACGTAAAGTATCAAGCAATTACTAACTTGCATTGTTACACCAGTTTAAGAAACAATGACAACGAAATATTTATCGAGATCGATCATTTAGTATATATGAGTTATAAAATTAGCATATTCCCTCTGTGGCGCTATTGTTATGACTTCGCACATCTGTATTTATTTTATAAGCCTAAGTTGATGTGCAGGAGCCAGAAAATGTTGATAGGACTGCTTCTTACTTATCTATCTATAGTAAATGCCACAACCTTGGAAGCAATCAAACAGAAAACTGCTTCTTTGGGAACCCTAAAACTATACATTGTGAGAAGACCAATGCATTATCTAATAACAGGGCCTCTGCGAAGGAAAGTTATTTGTCGAGAAGACGGTTATCTTTGCCTGAAAGCATACAGCGCAATTCTTGCATTGTAAACCCTCACATTTTCAATGAAATGATCAGTTTGCCAGGGCTACTATTTCCTGTGGACATTTCCGCTTACCACCCCTTTAAAGTATTTGAGTCACATTCTGATTTTAAATGACCTTGACATTGACCCTGATCTAAATCATTACGTATGTGACTGTTAAACTTCAGAGACAGCAAGATTTAAGCGCATTCTTTTGCACGCTTCTTATTACAAAATCGTCTAGCTTTTAGAAAATACTATGCCCATATTGATAAGTTTTGCAGCCAGCTATGACGCCATATTGAATAATGCAGCCCTTACCACAGAATGACAGTTAACGTTGCCAATCCACATACTAAAACATTAACGTATGGGACACATAATATTGCTTGTTCTGCCTTTGTGGTCACCTTCTCATTTAATAGGCCAAATTTAAGCACTTCATTGCTATTTTAGGAATGTTTAACAGAGAAACTGGAAATTAAAATCAAAATGCACTCATAAAGTAATTAAAACTATTGAGTTTAATAAACACAGTGCGCTTTTATGTTATTTGTAAAGGTGTAAATATATTTCCCCCAGAGAAAACTGACAGTAATCAAAGGGTGTCAAATATTATAAGTATCATGTATTATCCTTCGAAATAATGGTTTTTACAAGCTTTCTTTCTACTTTATCAAAAGATTTTGATTAGTAAAGCCACGTCAACGTCGCATACATTTTCTTAATGATATGTATTGTTTGCACGCGCACACACAGTCATCGTGATGTAGAATGGAAGTTTAAGTACTAAATAAAAAACATAACATACAAGGTTACATATATGAAACTACATATAATTAATAATAGCGTCATTATATGCAGTGTTACTGCTATAGAGTATAATGTCCACAACAGACCTGAACAAGACACTACCTTTACTATGTTGCAATATGTCTACTAAAGCTCCACTTGTGTTGACTTACCACGGTGTAAACATCACAACTATCAATGTTTAAAACAGTATGCATAAATAGGAAAATTAATCTTGTTTGGACGGTCTGTAGCCACATCAACGGAAGCGATGGTCTTCAAAAGGTTAGACAAACTATCGCTCACTTTCAAATGTATAGGACAGCCGCGAGCATTGAGCCAGACAATGTTTATATTTTTGGACTCGTCAAGATAAAATGGGAGGTAAATTGTACTACCGAATTACTTTACATCGATCGTTTTATGCTATCAGTTTGTTTTTTTTGAAATCATGACGTATCACGCCTTTGTATGCATTGTTTTAATCTTTTCAACAGTAAATTTTCAACAACCATCGATTTAGTTGAATAACTATCACTAGATCGTTATAATTGGATATATTTACTTTGTATACATTTATTGGCTTTTCTTACCAGAAATGCTTCTTAACTTACACGTGATCTCATAATAAGGTATTATCTTTATTCAATCAACAATACAAGGAATGTTTGTACGAATAAATAAGTACAATAGATTGAATAGGTAAACAAAAAATAAGAATTGTACTCTATGACAACAAAAGTTATCGACTTGCTACAGCTGACCTCTAAACCTCTCATAATCATCTTAATATGCTATAGATCTTTTCACATATAAATAACGTAGACGTTCTAAGCGTCTTTTTGTGTGACATTTTTTCACAGGTTAAATATATAATAAATCTCTTTTAGTTATTTTTATTACAGTATGTGTCAACTGATATAGTTAAAGCATCAATGATGAAAGTACATGAATGCCACTTTAAGAAACTGCACGGACTTTACAGATCAGTCTTGTTTACTTTTCCTAAGCTAAAAAGTCTTGGTTCTAAGACTTATGCATACGAATAAAAAAGCAACTAACATTTCGTTTAGCTGTATTTCAATCCAACTCTGTTGGCGCATGCTCTGCTTTCAAAAAACAAACAAGAGCTATCTGGTAAAATAATATTTTCGCAATGCAATAAATGGCAGTTAAACATAATAATGGTCAAATGCGGAAGATTAAGATTGTTTTGTCTGGTATGTATACATAGTCGTGCTAGGTCACCATAAATGTGCGGTACGTACATGTCAGGCTAGCTATGATGTCGATATATAAGCAAGATTATAACTTGAAACTCACACCACCCTTGGGAGGGATTGTTGGACTGTTTTGGTTTTAAAGTGCATGGAAACATTTCGTCAATTTTGCATCTTAAATTGTAAAATGTACCTTAAAACACTTGGCAATATCAGCACGTTATACTTTAAAAAGATTTTGTTGTCCTTATGTAAGAGACTTAACCTTGACTTGCCTTTCACTTAAGACATAACGTCAATAACTTTATGACGTTTTGTTTGGTGAGTTATTCGTTTACATGGCATTGGGATAAACCTGAAAAGAAGTCACGTGTACATAGATATTTCATATTAATATTGTATTTATAAGAACTGCCATTTTAAATTTTAATTGTCAAAACGATATCATGTTTTGGTAAATTTGTTGATAGCAACAACATGGCACATTATATTGAATGATTTATAAACAACTACTTAATTGGTTTATTTATGAACTGCTTCATGTAAGCAGTATACTTATTACGAAAATTATTCATTGTTTATAAGCCAGACCATGCTAAACTAATTTGAAAATCAAATACTCCAAGTTCAAGCAAATTTAGGTAAAATTAGAAAACTCAATTATGCGTTTTACGGACTGTCTTAATTCAAGCTAGATGTTTATTTTAAATCGCATTTAGCCTAAAATCGAAAACCAATGAACTGTTAAGACTTACGTATCGATTTTTATACAAGCATGATAGTTTAACAATTAACTTCATAGTGGGAGTACTAATTTGTAAACCATGCAATCTTTTAATCTGTCGAACTGTTGCTAAATTATAACATCTAAAATAGATAAGCATTGTAAAGTAAGGATATTACTCGTTACCTGAGTTATAAAAATTAAAAGTGTTTCACCGTTCAGTCTTTTTAATTCTGTAAATTTTTATTTGATGTTTTGTTTGATTTCAATTTCTATTAACGTTTTCCATGTGTTTGACAATGAGTATAGATAACAAATGTATATCATGTCAAGAAAATAAAAGATATCAATAAAATTAAATTCGCGTTCTTAGAATACGATTCGAACAAACAAACAATAGATATTAAGATGAGAAATTGTGCGCGATTAACCGGATTGGGGCAACTTTTGTCAATGCTGTGTACACGTCCTTGATTAAAGCAGAAATCGCTTAATTAAATTGCCATTCGAAAACATTTTGCGAGACCGTTGACGTGGCTTCTGTAAAGACCTTTCCCCAGAGCCTTTACTCAAGGTAACATAAAGTGATTGAGGTCGTAAACCACTCTATTTGTATACATCACACAGGGTTGTACAAGGGGTGGGGTGGGTGGAGGGGGTGTTCGGGTCGTTCATAAAACGATGGACAGATCCATAGCGGGGCGTTAAGTCCCGCCCACGTGGTTACTGTTACTTTGTCTTACACGCTTTCATCCAAGATGGCTGATAAACGTCACTATATGGAGGGCTGCCTGTGACTTGTGTGCCTACTACTAAAATTAAATTAGTTGTTTTACTAAATAAGTTCCACTAACTGCATCATATATAAGTTTCATATATTGAAAGCCTTTCCAAGAGGTCACGCCCTGTCAGTGCGACAAAAAAGATGGTGTAAACCCTTAAAGTCACTTCTTGGATTCCTTGTAAAACACCTTTCGAATGACACCCTTATGGTTGCTGTTACGTTTTAAACGGTACACATTAATACTCGGCTTCCATATAAAATATGCAGCAACGCCATTACTTAATAAAATATTATTCTAAAATTATGTTCAATAAGAAGTAAAAGCAACTTTTGTTACACCCTGGATAAAATTGTGTAGACAAATCTTTTAGAACAAAATAGTGCTTTCCGAAAACAAAACAAAATGTATCTCTACAAACATATAACCTCCCATTAAATAACCCGCATTTGCAAAATATCTTTAAAACTACTCTAATACACATTGTGAAGGGAATAGATAATAATACTTAAACAACCTTGAAAAAAACATAGTTTCATTTCATAATAACCAATGATTGCATGATGTGAATAATTACATGGTATAGGGTATCGGCATTATCCTCATGCTTTTTATAAAATAATGATAACATGATAAATAAGACATGACATGCCACAGATACCTAGCTTTAACTTCGAGAACTGTGTTCCCCTAAGCCAAACAATATCCCAAACCCTCAGCTAAGGTATCTTGGTCTTCTTTATGTCCGGACATGTAATGATTATATTTTTCTTAGCTCTAAAAGTTAATTAATTCATTTATACATATTTTCATTTTGCCCAATACGATCCATATTTACTTCAGATTTTTGCCAATGCCATTATAAAATTCAATTACAGTATAATGAATCAAATTGCAAAGCAAGCATGGAACGGTATATCATATTTACTGGTCCCAATTCAGTAGAAATGGGAATTTATAGTGATTCAACCCCCAAAACAGATATGATGTGTCTTCAAAAGATATTTATTTATTCTCCCGATGTCCCCTGCTGAGGGACAATGCAATATATCGCCTCTCCGTTTGTCTAACGGTCTCTGATATGTCACGTTCATTTTGTCTGCACATTCCGTTTATTTATTTAAGGTCGTTTCTATGTGTCTGTATTATAAACTAATGTGTCAAATGACTGCTTAAAATCGTGAGGGCCGGTGAGGGCCGGTGAAATTGTTTTAGTCAAAATAAATTTCAAGGTTACTTACCTACAAATCATGAACTATTGAATATCTAGCTCTTCATTATATTAGACATAAAATTTTGAAAATAAATTTCATCGTGTCGTTGAGGCCCCTGTAGAAATGGTTAATGTCCATTAGCTCTTACGGACCGTCCGATGAAAATACTATGTTCTCGGTTATGTAAGCAGTATGAACACATCACAACTCTGTTCGTCTTATATTACAAACGGCTTATTCACAAATAAAAGTTATCGATGTAACAGAAAGCTTATTTGTGCACAACATTTTTTAAAACAATGTATGCTACACGTCTCTTTTAATAGGAGAATAGGAAATGTTCTTGTAAGAATCAGCACAGATATTTAAATCTAAACAACTTCTAGACGAAGGCAAACAGAGTAAATGTTAGGATGACAAAACACATAGACGACAAATAATATGCCTTGGAACGGTTAGTCGGCAAAAGAAAAGACTGGGCTGCTTAAAAACTGTTTCTAGAACGATCCAACTTCGCACTGCTTGAAGGGTTTTCTCTCTAACAGTGAAAATAAAAAGATCTCATCAAAGTGAGACAATTGACAGCAAGCATCTGCATCGCGAATTAAAACTGATAAAATGACCTTATATTCAAAATGACTCCTATTATAATACACTATCAACGTATGTACAAAGGTCTCGGCAACCTAAAAATTCCAAACGAGAGAGTGGTTTGAAATAAAACAGCACAAGCGGTGTCTTATAAAATAAGAACAATTTATTGACGCCATATGATAAAAATGAAATGAGGTCATATAACAGATGTGTCAAAAAATAAGTAGATATATCCTAGTGATTTATTAAACCACTGCATTAAACATAACCATTGATATTCGGTAAGCGGAAACATTTTGAAATACCCTTTTCTAATCCCGGTTCATTTGATATATATACCCGCATTGTACGGATCATCTGCTTAATCGACTAACTGCCTTACGATCCATTAGTTATCAACAGAACAACAGACACTTAAGCTTCCAGAATGCGTCCCTTAATATTCCTGATCGTCACCCTTCACGTATGTTTGGGAATGGAACCACACTGTTCAAAGTTCCATTATGAAGAAAAGATGCTAGAAAAGATGATTAGAACCGAAATAAAGTTTGAGCAACTACAGGAGGAGTTCAAAAAACTAACTACTGATTACCAGATTGCCATGGTTACAGTAAGGGAAGTAAAGGATCAGATCAAGACAGAAAGAATGGATATGCGTGATGAGTTCCACCAGCTGAATGTTACCACGATCTCCAGAATTGAAGAACATCTTAAAAACAGTAAGGATGTATTTCAGCAAAAGGAGAAGAAAATCAAGAGAATGTCCGATGACCTGAGGGGCCTGTATGAAGATTTAAAGAAGAACATTTCAGGTGGGGACATTACATTTTTATTATTTCAAACGAGTGAAATGTTTGTTATACATAAATTTTAATTTATTTATTTAACGCAATGCCCATTTATTATGCAATACTTACGATCTGTAATAGCACATAAACGGCTTATATATCTTCATAAATACACATATAGTAAAGTATATTTCTCATTTTCTTTAAGATACATAATAATAGTTTGTCCTGTCTGTCCTAAAATTTGATAAATCAGCTGAATGACATTATCATCCAATAATATTTACTACGGACCTGCAAAAGCTATTGTGTCGTTGTGTGAACTGGTAGTTTTAGATATTTATATAAAAAGTCGGTATGATGTTTAAGAGACAATTACTGAATCGTTTAATTTACTTTTAATTTCGAACAATCTAAAACGACCCAAGATTTTAGTTTAATACACTTATAATACAATCTGAGACACACTCACACACACACACACTTACGTACATACCCACCTTCCCACAAACACGCTCACACGCACACACACACACACACACACACACACACTTACGTACATACTCCACTCCCCACAAACACGCTCACACGCACACAAACACACACTTACGTACATACCCACCTCCCCACAAACACGTTCACACGCACACACACACACAAACACACACATACACTTACGTACATACTCCACTCCCCACAAACACGCTCACACGCACACAAACACACACTTACGTACATATCCACCTCCCCACAAACACGTTCACACGCACACACATACCCCCCCCCCCCAACACACACACACCACCCCCCCCAACACACACACACTTACGTACATACTCCACTCCCAACAAACACGCTCACACGCACACACCCACACAGATTTACACATACACCCACACACACACGCGCACACACACAGTCACATACACGCACACACACACCCACCCACACACACACACACTCACACACACACACACACACACACGCACACACACACACAGATACACAGTAAAACATACCATGTATATTGTAAGACCAGGTATAAGCAACCTATTGGGTCCTTTTGCCGAATGGCCGCTCCAAAACTGATAGTTTTGCTGTTTCTCTTTGCATGTATTGTCTCTATTCCCCAGTGTTTTTACCAATTTAATGTTAATTTTTATATACATTTGTCAAGAGGTAATTTCTTTATTTTCATAGGACCTTTCATATTTTCTTAGTCTTATATGTCTGAATTTTAAAGTTACTTGCTTGTGCTTCAATAAGAAATAGAGCGTTTTAAAATAAATTCATAAATTTGACATAAAGCTGACTCACACAAGCGCGTGTCATTCCACCGAACTGAGATCGAAATTAAAAAATATATCATCAGTTATTTGTTGTTTCAATTAAGTTAGTCTAAGTAAAACTTGAACAAACAGTTAAGATAACTTTGGTTTATTCGGTTTAGTGATTTAATACGTTTTATCAAGGATATACTTAAATGGACCATATAAGTCACAAATCAATTTTACTGCGGTGAATTCCCCAGTGGAAACTTCATTTCATGAAGAATACAATTTTGATCACACAATATGACACGGTCCTATGATTATTACAATTAAAACGTTTCTTAACAGAATCAGTCGTGACACCTATTGTGAGCTTCAAGGCGACGGGTTTGAAGACATCTAGCCCGACTACAGGTGAGACCTTGGTATTTCCACGGATTTTGTTCAACATTGACGGACGGGTATGATTCCTCTACTGGGATCTTCAAGGCGCCGGTCAGTGGTCTCTATCTGTTCACTACACAGATATGCGCGTACCCTGAGGTCAGGTTCGTTTTTTATATTATGGTTAATGGGAGGCAATTATGACCAGGACAAACCTGGGACAAAGATATCTACACATGTAATACAGCAGATGCCTTCGGATACATGGAGGGTGGACAAACGGCTTACATCAGTGTTGACCATATAGAAGGAGGTAATTTGCGCCAAAACAGCTATAGACTCAATTCATTTTCCGGAACTCTAATTACCAAAGGATAACCGTACTTACAATATGAGTATGTCAGCTGGTTGTTAAGTTTAACGACTTGTACGAAATGCGTTGATGACATGACTTGTTTATGTAATATTGAATATGAAAAAATAAAAACTTAGACTAAGACCTTTAAGAATAAAAGGGTCAACTTGCATGTCATAGTGAATGGTCGGTGTTGGGTATATTGATGTGATTAAGTATAAAGGTTCGTTTGTAAATTGACATCATTTGTATGAATATAACAACTGATTAAAAAAATGTTTGATGTCGAAGTACACTTATGTATATTTAACAAAGCAAATATCAAATTTTGGTGAAGGGACAATTTCAATACTATTTATAAATTACTCTATATACCCTTATAGTTATTTCTCAAGACGAAACAAAAATAAAAACCATAATACATCTCTTAATGTTGTCTACACTGAAGTTGTATTGAAGTCAATATTCTATGGTCATTGTATAACATTAAATAATTATGGTAAACTATATCACTTGCTTTTTATATCCATTTACAAAAAGACAACATTGTCTTGGAATGGATTTTAACTTACGATCTGAATGACAAATATCCCAGTAAAAAGTCATGCCAGTGTTAACATTTTGTCATTCATTTTATTTGTTTTATGTTTGTTTGTAGATGGAAACCCTTCCTATGCATTTTTAGCTTTTGTAGCGACTGTTTCTATTACTAGTATTGATAGTGGACTGTGGGCAGCGATTGCTAGCCAGGCCAATGTTTATATTTTATATCTTATCTCTTTCATGTTTTACTTTTCTTCATATATGTAATTCCAATCTTGAATTAAAATTATTATGGTGATTCACGGCATAACACCAAAACTCAGTATGGTGGTAGAACCACTGACACACAAGTCAGCTGGAGAATCTTCTATGACAAAAGTGATAAGATCAGTATTAAGGATCTTATATAACTAGTCAATGACTGATACTTCAATTCATTCAGGTATATTTCACGATAAATGAATACATTACTCTGATGACAATACAAGTTTACGCCAACCGCTACAATATGACGTTTGTTTTCAAGGATTTTATTTTAATTATAACGGAAAATATTCTCTTCATGTAATTAATTTATTTTAAAGAAACATGACAAAGTTTATCATAACATAATCGAGGGATAGCAATGGTTAACTGATTAACCGGTATACTTCTTTCCAGAAGAATGGAGATATCATTAATAAGGGAACTAACTCAAACGAATTTTAATAGAAAACATACATACATTTATTTCCCTTTTAAAACACAGTCACGTTTGTGTTAGAATGCAAATAAAGGTTTAAAAACAAAGTTTTATTTTGCAATTATATTACAAATCTTTGCACAGTGTTTTGTTTACATGCTGCGAAATTGTGCACACTATTTTTTCACGATAAGGGAATATAATTTTTTTATTTCATTTTAATGTCAAGATTAATACATTGGTTATGCTGTGATTGAAATAAATATACGTCTGTTCACCCGGTTAACTCTAGTTTTGATGTTTTGATGACAGCCTCTGATATTTCTTAACTATTGATAAATATAAAGAAATGTCTTATAATTCAATAATCATAACAGAAAACTTTGGAATTCTGTGTGTTTATGATATTAACTACCAACAAGTGTAATATACAAATTGTTTTAATTTATGTTCATACAAAGACTAGACTATGACTGATACATAGTATAGTTTTATTTAATTCGTTATGCATAAAACATACATTATAAGAATGGAAATGATACAAATCCATTACATACATAATGTCATGTCATACAAGGGAATCTATGTTACGCCCTTCGCTTTTTAAACAATCACTATATATAACCAGCACACATCCTACATATGCCTGGAACCAAACTTGCTACGTTCTGTATTAAAATGCTTATATTGTTTGTACGATTAATTGTTTTTAATCTATTTAATTAACACACACAAACATATTGGCAAATGCTTGTCAATGGTGAAATATGAAGAACATAAAAAATAAAATCAACTTTGGAAAAGATCAGGTATAACTTTGTGTTCATAGTCTAGAGTGTTGATAGTTTCTATTTACCACAGACTGCCATAGTCTGGTAACTACTTAACATATAACGTTGACAAACCAAAATAGTTAAGAACTCATAAACCTAATTTTGCAACATTTGTTTGTTGTTTTTTACAATCAAAATAGGGGATTCAAATTTACACCAAGACTTTAAACCTTGCGTAATAATATAAAAACACAATTGTGTATTTATAAAGCTTACAGCTGAATGCAGTTCTAAAAAAAAATTAAATGTCACGTCAGTCAGTTTGTCTTTATTTTAATTGTTACCTAAAAATCAGTAACTGGCACGGTAGTCCATATTTTATAAAGAAAACATAACCAACAGAATTTCACGATATTAACTAAAAACATAAAAAAAACAGCAAGTTTCTTCAAACCGAAACCCTTAAATATGATATTGGGGCTTCTTAAAAACTTGACCATTCATTGAAATGACAAAGTGTGACCTTAAGCGAAGCCTTCAATATGATATTGGGGCTTCTTAAAAACTTGACCATTCATTGAATTGACAAAGCGTGACCTTGAGCTCAAATCTCAGATCATCTAAGTGCCTTAAGAAAGCTTCGGTATGCATAAACTTATATTTGTACAAAGGACAGCATATTAGACAATAAAGGATTAGATATTAAATAAATAATGCGGGTTTTTTTTCTAAACGAAAACAAGAAAAGTTGCTTTTGAATAATCTAAGAGTAGGCTTATAGACGTTTACAACATACAACGCCTCTTGGTTTTATTAACAAAAAAAGCGTTTCACACACTGGCGGAAGGATGTAATATAACGATTAGCAAATGTTGATAATTTTATGGATAAGTCTAAAAGATGTGATATGGCACAATAAATGTCATTATGATGAAATATAAAAATCTATAAAAAAAGAATTCCAGAAGCAATGTTAAACTACACAAAGCATGTTAAAGGAGAAAGTCGGTTACTGATATGCCTTAAAAATGAAAATAGTTCATAAATGAATGTAGTAGTTCATAGTTGCAACTTGTATGTAAATTATGTTATATATATATATATATATATATATATATATATATATATATATATATATATATATATATATATATATATATATATATATATATATATATAATATACACCTAACACTCTGTGAACCATTTTACTTATCTCCACTTCAAACTATTTCTAGAGAGAGAATCCGCAACCATGCACACTGTTTGTTTTTCTTAAACATAAATATTATCATCTCAATTGATAAGAAAGGTATATACAAAGTACATACATGTATCTCAAATATGGTGATGGAACAGGTTTCTCTTAAAAATGTTTAGTTCCTGGGAAAGCCTGTATATGAGTTCAATTCAATCCGAGTTGTATTATTGGCATGTAATCCAAATTGTATTTGTATTTTATCCTGCAAATTAAGGAATTTATGCACAGAGATGTCCACACAAAGCCCAACATGGAGCTAAAAAGTTTGACACTTTCCATTGTTTTGATCATTAGCAAGGATATGTTTAGTTGTCTAACAATATATACAAAAGTGTTGGTTACATTACATTGCTAGCACCTACCAGCATTACACCATCCAAAACATAACAGCGATGCTCAAGCCATCGCAAAAGAGAATGATCGGTGATTGGAATAAATATTATTATTTTAGTATAGCCCAACAAGGCATCTAAACCTTCATAAAACCTTACTTTAATTTACTGAACTCTAGAACTGCTAAAAAGAAATTGCTAATGCTATTCTGTCTCACTCTGCCTAAACTTATGATAATATTCTACATTTAAATATTTGATTATAAACATTAAAACCAATTAAGACATCATGCTTTATTTATAACACAGCGAATAATTATAAACATTTCTCCAGATATAATCAGCAACAATGGAGTGTCTGTTGCACTTAATCCATTGCAGCAATACCAGATCTATAAATGGAAGAATACGAACCCTTACATCCAAAGACACGTACACACAAACACAAAATCACACAGAAGACAACTGCTCCGCTAGGTAAAACTGATGAACGAACAGCTGCATTGGTGATCAGTTTGCAACAATTACTTTTTTTCGGAATTAAAGAAATGTTTTAGTTATCTCCCTTGTGGGAAGATATTTTTATATACTTTATATAAGAAATATAATACATTTTATTTTTAATTTGCTTTTTTTTTAAAAAAGAGCGTCCAACCTTTTTATTAATTTCCTATTTCAATCAATAAGATTCCATTTTATGCACATGCTTCATTCTTTCAGTGTTTTTCAAAAATTCAAAAAGTGGAAAAATCTTTTATGCAGTAATTATATACCAAATACCGACCCACAAGGGAGGTAAGGATGTAGGTTTTTTAATAGACAGAGTAAAGTCCCTTTACTTACGAAAAGAGGAATAGATAATTTTGATGTTTTAGCCAGATCTATGAAAATGTTCAAAGCAATCTGTTTTAAATGTGTTGCACAATGTCTTGTCTATGAACTAAAAACTTCAAGTATTTACAACAACCTGCCTACTAACGTTCCCATGGAAACAAATATAATACACAAGAAAATCTCCTCTTTGTAACAAATCTCGTTGACTTTCAGGTTCCGTTTCCTTGCTAGGCGATAAAGCTCCCATAGAGGGATGACAATATGTAGAAGATCTGGCCCCATTAAAGCTGTAATACACAAAACAGATATATCAAAATTACTAATTCGTGAAGTTAGATAAATAAAAGTACCATATGATATACTGCTATATTCCGACAATATGTTTTATGCAATGCCATAATCCCCATATCTAGCTGAAAAATCATTTAATGACCCCAAAGCAATATTTTAAGTATACTGTTATGATAAAATATTCGAGGACAAAATCTGCAGACAAAATACTTGGGAATAAGTGTCATTCAAAAGGAGAGGTTCTACACCATAAAAAATGATGTGAAAATTTAATTCAATGCTAGAAATATATAGTTTAACAGGAGACAGTGTACATAAAAGTCCCCAAAAAGTAAACACATGCAATATCTAAAATTAAAAGAAGAATGCATGATAAAGACGATAAAATGAATACAATATATATTTTCTTAGTACTTGCAAACATAAACACATGTTTGTTTGTTTGTTTGTTGGGTTTATAGTCCCATTAACAGTATTTCAGTTATCTGGAGACAGTGTCCACTTGAAGCAGATATAGTGCTGCCTTCACTATGTAAAGCATGTAGTGAACACCTGGCATGATACCACACCTAGTCACATTATCCTGACACCGGGCCAGCCAGTTGTGGAACTTATATTTGCTTGAGCGTTAGCAAGAGAGCTATTACACTACCATTTTTAACGACATTGGTATGTCGTAAGCCGGGATCGAGCCCAGGATCAGGGCCTCCCATACCTGACGCTCTACTAATTGCGCTACTGGTCCGGTCATAAACACATGACTATAGTCATTATAAAAAACAATGGTCAGAAGTTCATATTATCCTCTTTGTACTGGTCAGATTCTAAATTTTGTATCAATGCAAGCATCAAGCAATACCAAAGCAAAAACAGAAAGGTTTTTAGTTTAGTTTCTTTTGTATTGTACAGAAATTTTGCCATAATATAAGATTACACACAGCACATTTGACAAAGATGCCCTCAAATAAGTTATGAGTTCAAGCTCAATCAAAAGGTAGCGTTAGAAACTGTTTTCTCAAAAATGATTTGTATTTATTTTCTGTATAGTAAGACAGTTCCAAGGACATTGTTTTGAAAATACAAAACAGTTACTCATGCAACAATTATTTCGGACATTAATGGCAACAACACAGTAAATGTGATAGATGCATTTAAGACTTTCAAAGTTGGAGTCAAACATTTTGTGCCAAGTGAATGTAAACTTCAACTTACCTAAATTTCTGGCTTTAAGAAATGTAGCAGTCTTTCCATAGATTACATCCGCAATGAACTGGTCGAGAGCCCCAACAAGGACATGCATGAGGTTGATACTGACGACAGCAAGAATCTTCCAGGAGATAATTTCATTACGTCTGTCCATAAGGTTGAGTACAATACACGTGGTGATGACCTCAGTGAGCGTGAACCACATGTGGTGTTTGAAATAACGGTAGAAATCCTCGTTGTAGTAGCTAAAGTAGCTCCACCATGAATAGTAATGTGGGTATCTATAAAAGCAAACAAAAGGTTCTCTCGTTTATCTCAACGCATATATGAGAAAAACAACAGGTAACGGAAATTATAATATATCTGGTAAATAAGCGACTTCTCCATCATTAAGACATCTGGATGTTCTAATCAATATAATGACATATTCACCGGTCTTTCCACATTGACCAGTCCACAAAAATATGTCGGAAAATACCTTTAAATTTTAGTTATAATATTTGTTATTATAGTTACTATATTTGCTTGAACGTTAGCAAGGGAGCTTTACCATTACCATTTTACTTTGGTATGTCGAGGCCCAGGATCAAACCCGGGGCCTCCCATTCCTGGAGCCGACGCTCTACCTATTGCGATACCAGGTCCAGTAACAGTTTATGATTTGGGTAAAACTAAGCAAACTGTAAAGATCCAGACCAGAGATATCTGCTACTTAATCTCCAGCATAAACCATATATTTTATTTAACTTATGTTAACACAATTGATTTCAATTTGTTGTGCTTTGTTAAAAAACTTTTCTACTTGAAATGACTAGTTTCCTATTACTTCCAACTTTTTATGATGATTACCTGACTCCTCTCTTGGATTGTGTTCATTACAAACAAAGCACATGAGTTGCATGTCAATCAATTAAAAAGCTTATTTAGATTGTCAGTGAAGCAATTTAAGTGAAATCAATGTCTTTTCTGTGCTTAATTACTAAGCATATTACTTTGAAACTGTAAATAGTAAGCATTATATCTTGTAAACTAAAATATAGACTTTCATGTTAAAAAAGGTCTTAAGAATAAAGCCTTTGAAATATAACCTGAACTGTCAAAGGAAACAACTTACAAACAAATAACCAAGAAAGGATATTTACTTCACAATGAAATACTGGTGAAGCCTGGAAAATATCGTTTGTGACTTACAAGGGTACTGCTACAAACTTTTGAAATGTGACATTCAAAATGAAAAATAGGGAAATGGAAATGTTAATATTTTCACCCCAAAAGGCAATTCGTAAATGTACTTAATAATTAATTAGCGACAATGATAGGTGATAATTCTATTTAAAATTACAAAGGGTAAATTGTGAAATTCAAGTAAGGCAACCTGGTAAGGAACTACTTACAAGTTAATGAAGTATAGTGCCAGCATGCTGTGTCTAGTATTTCTCTTCCGTACAAGACGTATAACATACTTGATGCTTTCATATGCCAGTAGCACAAACAGAACTGTTACCAACCAAATCCTAGCAGTCTGCCATGTGGCGTTGAAATAAATATGTTTGTAGCGGGTAGTTCCAGGTTCTTCATATTCTCCTGAAATAAATACTCAAATAATAATAATGATAATAATAATAATAACAATAATAATAGTAAAAAAAAATAATAACAATAATTACAGTAATAATAATAATAATAATAGTAATAATAAATAACAATAAATAATAATAATAAATAATAATATTAATAATAATAGTAATAATGATAATAATAAATAATAATAATAATAAATAATAATAATAATGTTTATATTGATCATTTTGATAATGATGTTTATTATTATAATTTATATTATTATTTTTTACTTTTAATATCATTATTATTACTATAATTATTATTATTATTATTGCTGATGACATATTTTATTACAGACTTCATAGCCTTTAATTGAACTTGTCTCCTTCTTGACAGATTTTACCTGACCTCATCCTGTTCTTTAAAGATTTTAAGATTTAACTTACCTCATTCCTTAGAGAATTCCCCTCCTTCTTGACAGTTGTTACATTATCTTACCATATTCTTGTCATATCTTACCTCTGAATACAATATCACTGACATATTTTACCTCTGAATACAATATCAATGACATATTTTAACTCTGAATACAATATCAATGACATATTTTACCTCTGAATACAATATCAATGACATATTTTACCTCTGAATACAATATCACTGACATATTTTACCTCTGAATACAATATCAATGACATATCTTACCTCTGAATACAGTATCACTGACACAGTTTACCTCTGAATACAGTACCAATGACATATCTTACCTCTGAATATAGTATAAATGACATATATTACCTCCGACTACAGTATCTCTGAATACAGTATCAGACATATCTTACTTCTGAATACAGTATCAATGACATACCTTATATCAGAATATAGTATCAATGACATTTTACCTTGGGATACAGTATCAATGACCTATCTTATCTCACCTCTGGTTACATTGCTGAATACAGTTTCAATTACATATCTTACCTCTCAAGACCATATCAATGACATATCTTACATCTGAATACAGTATCAATGAAATATCTTGCCTCTGAAGACAGTATCAATGACATATCTTACCTCTGAATACAGTATCAATGAAATATCTTGCCTCTGAAGACAGTATCAATGACATATCTTGCCTCTGAAGACAGTGTCAATGATATATCTTACCTCTCAAGACAATATCAATGACATATCTTACCTCTCAAGACAATATCAATGACATATCTTACCTCTGAATACAGTATCAATGAAATATCTTGCCTCTGAAGACAGTATCAATGACATATCTTGCCTCTGAAGACAGTGTCAATGATATATCTTAACTCTGAATACAGTATCAATGACATATCTTACCTCTGAATACAGTATCAATGACATATCTTGCCTCTGAAGACATTATCAATGACATATCTTGCCTCTGAAGACAGTGTCAATGATATATCTTGCCTCTGAAGACAGTATCAATGAGATATCTTACCGCTGAAGACAGTATCAATGACATATCTTACCTCTGAATATGATATCAATGACATATCTTACCTCTGAATACAGTGTCAATGATATATCTTGCCTCTGAAGACAGTATCAATGACATATCTTACCTCTGAATACAGTATCAATGACATATCTTACCTCTGAATACAGTGTCATTGATATACCTTACCTCTGAATACAGTATCAAAGCAGGAACATGTACAGTTGTTACGGAAGACAGGTGTTTTCTGTGGTGTCCATATTCGCAGATGAACAATGCCTGCAAAGCGTAATGGAATGTATTTTAGGAAACCATAAAAGACAAATTTGTCAGCTGTTTTGGTTTTGGAGTTTTATTGCCTAATTAGCATTCTTTCTGTTAGCCAGAGATGATGTCCCTGTAAAGAACTTGAATGCCTGATAAGGTATCACAGCAGAAAACAAACTTACTCAATAAGCAGACGTGAAACTGAGTGTATGCAAAAAAAGCTTGACCACTACCATTGTGAGCACTCTGGCATAAAGCCACTGGGCTTGAACCTGGGGCCTGTCATACTCAGAGCAAGTGTGGTACCTGCTAAACCATAAGTGCTGCATTACAGGCTATGTTTTATAAAGGTTACATTTAACATAAAGATGCACAGAAAATATTTTACAAAATGTCTCATGAAATCAACTTGATTTTGCATCATTTTTGTATCTTCAAAAGGGGTTGCAAGCATGTCATCATACTGTCCTTACTGTATATTAAATGCATTCCCATTTCAAAATAAGCAGGAATAACATTAAAATATTTGAAATAAAGTTAAGCTTAGAGTTACGCAAGTGTACATTTTTCTGACTCAGTAAACCATAAAAATGATGAATGTGTTCACCAATTATGAATGTGTTCACCAATGGTGAATGTGTTCACCAATGATGAATATGTTCACCAATTATGAATGTGTTTACCAATTATGAATGTGTTCACCAATGGTGAATATGTTTACCAATTATGAATGTGTTCACAATTATGAATATGTTCACCGCTGATGAATGTGTTCACCAATGATGAATGTGTTCACCAAAGATGAATGTGTTCACCAAATGTGTACATCAGAGTACATGAAATTTGCCTACAGAAGGCAAAGTTATATAGCAAAGTTTTACATTCTGTTTCTTCTTATAATATGTCAACATCACTTGGCATTAGAAGGAAATAAAGTTCATTATTACTTTTAACTCAATCATGACTTTAAATAAATGCACAATGACAAAAGTACTTTATTGCACTGAAGCCCTTAAAGTATTTTTATGAAAAGACAATATTTCAAAGGTATGAAACATAAAACAGTATTTAAATGAAATATAACAGTACTTAATTGAAACATAAAACAGTACCTCATTGAAAAATATCTCAGTACATCAATGGAACATAACTTAGTACTTCAATGAAACATAACTCGGTACTTCAATGAAACATTACTCGGTACTTCAATGAAACATAACTAAGTACTTCAATGAAACATAATTCAGTGCTCCAATGAAACATAACACAGAACTTCAATGAAACATAACACAGAACTTCAATGAAATATGTATACCAGGATCTAAATGAAACATAACTCAGTACTTCAATGAAACATAACTCAGTACTTCAATGAAACATAACACAGAACTTCAATGAAACATAACACAGAACTTCAATGAAATATATATACCAGGATCTAAATGAAACATAACTCAGTACTTCAATGAAACATAACTCAGTACTTCCATGAAACATAACACAGAACTTCAATGAAATATATATACCAGGATCTAAATGAAACATAACTCAGTACTTCAATGAAACATAACACAGAACTTCAATGAAATATCTATATACCAGGATCTAAATGAAACATAACTCAGTACTTCAATGAAACATAACACATAACTTCAATGAAACATAACACAGAACTTCAATGAAACATAACACAGAACTTCAATGAAATATATATACCAGGATCTAAATGAAACATAACTCCGTACTTCAATGAAACATAACATAGTACAGAACTTCAATGAAACATAACTCAGAACTTCAGTGAAACATAACTCAGTACTTCAGTGAAACATAATACTTCAATGAAACATAAAAAACAGTACTTCAATGAAATATATATACCAGGATCTAAATGAAACGTAAAACAGTAATTCAATGAAACATAACACAGTACTTCAATGAAACATAACACAGAACTTCAATGAAATATACCAGCATCTTAATGTTGATGTTTATTGGGTTTATCGTCCGATCAACAGTATTTCAGTTATCTGGAGACGGTTTCCACTTGAAGCAGATATAGTGCTGCCTTCACTATGTATAGCATGCCGTGAACACCTGGCATGATAATACACTTAGTCACATTATCCTGACACTGGACCAACCAGTCATGGAACTATCCTTATTTCTGCTTGAGCGTTATACCCCTACCATATTTAACGACTTTGCTATGTCGCAGACTGGGATCGAGCCCTGGGCTTCCCGTACCTGGAGCCAACGCTCTACCGATTGAGCTATAAGGTCCAGTGCATCTTGATAACATAAAAAATAATTCAGTAAAACATAACAGTATCTCAGGGAAACATAAAACAGTATTTCAATGAAGCATAAAATAGTGCATTACTGCCACAACAATACACCTACATTAGTACAGAAGAAGATTCAAAATGACAAATCTGATTCACATACTAGTCTCAAAAATGAATTGCTTTTGAGGTGGGAATCATATATATTTAAGAAGGGTTGGTAAATACCAGGCTACGCCAGATCTTTATAATGAATATATTTGACCTTTAAATTGAGGGTATTAATTTTGGGTATGAATTTATTAAAAGTGTCTTAATAGGGTTTCAAAGATAATTATTTTGAATGGGAAATAAAGAATTTAAAATGAAAATCCTTTTTACCTGGGGTTCTGATAGAAAAAGAAATAATTTTTTTTAATCAATTCATTATGTTATACTGATAAAAAATATAGTCTAATGCATTGTCATATGTTTTAACCTTTCAATGATTTTTATTAAGGCAAGCAAGTAATAGGAAAAGAATAAAACATTACCAGCCTGTTTACACTAATCAGAACACTGGGATCTGACTTTAAGCCACAGAATGGTTGTACATTTTTTCTCTCTGTGTTTAAATGGTATCCAATATCGAATGATTCACAGTCATTCCTGTTAATTGGAACTCCTCGGGTAATTCCGTCCTCGGGACAATCATCCCTCGGATGTATCTGGTGCAATGATACTTACATAAATCACAATCGTTTTGTTCGCCGAAAGTCGGAAGAAGAATATGCCTAAAAGTAGTTTGTACAAAACATAAACAATGGCATCGTTTGACAGCTGTGTGTCTGCTGCGCTGGGTAAATTAAAACTGAATGATTTAAATTTGATGCCACCACGAATTTACACAGTTTTTAGGCATCGTACTGTATTGAGTTGTCATCCGAGGTGTCATCTTTGTTTTGACATCTGATACTAAAGAAGTCCCATTTAGGGAAATGGCTGAGGTGATCCAACTATCTACATACATCCGAGAGATGATTATCCGAGATGTTCCAATTGTCATTCCAGTAAACATGCTTCAAAAGTGCACGTGAGTTGCTGATGGATCAGTTGTGGAAACTTGTGGAGGAATTTTAAGTTGCCTGGGTTTGTAGCTGTTGACAGGCCTTATAGGTTTAATCAGAGGAGCATGTGCCATACTAGTAAAGAGTTCTGAGTGCAGGCTCTAGACTGGCTGCATGTTTTTCTCCCTATGTTTAATTATTTTCATACCTTCAAAATAACTTAACATTATTGGTCATTTCAATATGTGAGTGTGCCAGCTGACTGAGTGGTTAGACTTCACCCCAGTCTTGCACCGCATGGGTTTGTTTATGGTCTGCTGAACTGCGGTGAGCAGTAGATCTATTTCGATATTTGTCGACACATTACAGCTGGTTATTGCCAGAATATGAACATAATTTTGCAAGTGTAATATATCTAAAAAAACAAACCATTGACTTAGAATAATGGGAAGGACATGAAAAATGATGACAAAGATGATGTATTTGTAAATATGAAAAAATATTAATTATTAGGCTGTTAATTATAACAAATGTAACAGAGTAAGGACTGAGACTATTACATATATAGAACATTTTCACTGCAGAATATCGATCAATATTTTTTTCAGAGGCTTTCTTCAGAAATGCCGATAACTAGAATAACAATAAGATATTATGACTTTTCTTTATATAAGTGTGTACAAATACCAGATAAATGAATATGTTCATGAATACTGTTGCAATAGTATGAGAATGGTGGAAATAACAGAAGCAGAGTTCATAACAAAAATACTGATCAATAATTTTTGAGACTGTTCACACAACCAAAATACATTTTTTTAATATATTCCCAGCTCTGGATGATACTCCGCATGCTCTGATCCTAAAGAAAAAAGTTGCGGGGTATATTTTGCAAAATACGGTAATTATTTCACGAAATGATATATATACATACCTATATGTATGTATGGAAGAACAGTAATGGTGATAATGCCAACAATAAATGAGATGAGTTTGTCCCTGTAGTTAGTTAATGAAGGTGCGCTGGTGTCATGGAGACTATGCATCTGTTTTTCCATGTAATTCTGCATCATCTTGCTTCCAATTGAAGACTTCTGCTTGGAAAACCCATACATTGTGCCTTTTGTTTAGCCCTGTAGCTGGACAGATCTGAAAATATACACAAATATATTGAGCAAAGAATACAGATGAATAACAGCCATGGAATATTTTATTTACTTCCAACTATCTCTTCAATTATACTTATTTGTTATTTGCACATGGTGCTTTTGTTGTTGTTTTTAATTGTGTTGCCTTTAATTTGGAAGAAAATTGAATTACCCATCTGTTTGGAGCCACAAACAACAGACTGCAAACTAGTCATATGAATCATTCTAATCCATATCTGGGCCCCTTTTAGTAGTTCCGCAACAAACACAAAAATTACTTAACAAATTAAAGAAAATTGAGGTCACCTGTACAGTGACAATCTTCATCAAATCTGCAGGCTTGACCGAACCTGACAATGGGGTTCATTGGTGAAATGGAAATTGTCTCCCGTGTAAGTCAATATCCGAGGTATTCCAAACAGTAGGCAGGTCCTTTCAGTTGGAATTCTTGGACTTCGCCTGTCCTTTTGTAGATATTACAATTACAAACAGTGAACTTTTTACTTTTGCATTAATATAAGCTTAAAATTCATTTAAATACTTATAGAGATATGTTATTGACAAAAGAATTAAAGTGTTGGTTTGATGATGGTTAACCTAGGTATCATAAGAAAGGCAGAAAAGTCAAAATACACTCCAAAGAGTACAAACATAAAAACCGAGTAAAACAAATGAAAGGACCTACTTGTATTTAGGATTATTCAGGGGAGACTACTCATTAATGTCTCTCATTCACCACAATATGTGTTTGTGACTAAAGGGATTAAAGCCCAAAAATTTATTGACACGTATATGTGGATGTGCCTGTCCCATCTTCCTCAATCAAGCTGTGGATATGGATTAAAAAAATAATTTTACTTCTGTCTTTTCAATTTTCATGTAAGTACTTTTGTTTTGGTGAATTGTATTGCTTGTTTCTAAGAAAATTTGTCAACTTTTCAGTCAAGATTGTGTTGTAAACTAAGTTTTCTTTATCATCAATAATGTGTAAATATCTTATTTTTGTAATGTTTGCGATGTCTGTAATAGTTTAATATATTGTTATTATGTTGAAACGTACTTCATGTAAGACATTTAAATGTTTAAATATATTATACATTATTCTGTTATTTGTGTGGACAAGAGTTACTGCTGTATCCTTTGTGACTTGAGAATGAGAATATTTTATGGTTAAAACTTTAAATCATATTTTCACTTGTTTCTTAAGTTTAAATAACTACTTTGGTATAAGAATAAATGCGTTGTTAATGTTAGGAATAATATTTTGTTAAGGACTCAGAAATTTTATTTGTTCACTGCTTACTTCAATGTTACGTTTCATTGTTAAAGCTAGCGAGTATGTCCCATTATAACTGGGCAATACATAAGTTTATGTAACATTATTTATTATGTCTTCTTTTTTTTCTTTTACCGATACCAATATCTTGACCTTGCAAAATCAGTCAAGCTGCGGCCATGAAATGAAGAACATGAACTAAACTTCTGTCTTTTCATTTTTCATTGACCACTCCCAAATTTATGGTCTTCGAGTTATATAACTGTGCCATCATATTATGATCTATTGTTTACAACTGATGTATATGTTTGACCTATATTACCGGTACAGCACATTAAGTTTATAGATTTACTTGGTTGTTGAGCTTAAAGGTTTTGTTTGGGTGATTTTATTTTTTTCTCAAAATACCAAATAAATTATTGTTGCCCAAAAATATCCCAAAAATGCTGCTTATTGAGGTCTTATATCTGTGTTGAAACAGAAGCATAATACTCCACTTGTCATTACATGTATTTCCTATCTGAGCAATGCTGCACAAAATATGTTTGAAATAAATACAACGCTTTTTTATCCTCCTTAACTAGAGACAACAAAGTCTTTTGCAAGACAGGATATTAACATTTAATCTCATGGTCAGAAGTAATAATATTTATTCCATTTTGTTATTTATATTTTTTGTTTTTGTGGTTCAACAAAGTTTTGGGTTGTATTTTGTTTATCTTTTAAACTAACAAAATAAAATTTTCATATAAAACTCAGAAAAATAGACTGAAAAATAAAAACACAGTGGTAAGTTTAAAACAGCACATATTTCCAGATTTCGACAGCATAAGCTTCTGCCTTGAAAGATGGCTGCCTTAAACTGTCTTATTAGTGCCTATGACATCACATGGAAACTATCTATTGAGTCACTAGCCAATCAGTGTTTTGTTGATTACTTGCATATATACACAGGACATATATTTTACCACATGCACAGTTCAGAGATACACACAGTTGATGACCTAGAGTAGCTTAAAATAAGTTGATATGTTTTGTTTTTGAATTACTTTACAGCAACCAATTATAATCATTACAGCAATGTGCAGCTAGTTGGTGGAGGAGGACCCCAGACAAATGTCAGGAAAGAACCACCAGCATACCTCAAGTCAGCTGGAAGACCTTCCCACATTAAGTATTTCTCCCAGATTGCGACTCAAACCAATGCAGCGAGAGGTGTATCAGTCAGACCACTATGACTTGGGCGCCCCACAAATAAGTTGAAAAGTGTTGCAGTGTTTTTGATTGTCCCAACCTAAAAACAACACAATCTTTTGAAGGGCAGCATGTTCACATAGGTCTATAATCTAGTCATGAAACGTAATATTTCATTCTGACATTTATTGTTGATCAACACAGTTGTTGGTGGTGGTGGTGTCTGTGGTGATTGTGGTGTTCTTGTTGTTGCTGCTGTAGCTATTGTTGTTGTTGCTGTTGCTGTTGTTGATGATGATGATGATGATGATGATGATGATGATGATGACGATGATGATGATGATGATGATGATGATGATTAGGGTGGGGAGTAACAACATTATTAAAAACATGCAAATTTGTGACTCAGCCGTGAGAGAGTAACTTTACAGGATACTGCACTTATAAAACCCTGCATTCAGACACATTTAAAGTTGTGTATGTTAACTTACAAGACAGAGGTAAACAGTCCAAAGCCAGTTTATCTGAGATAGTTATGTAAATGCAGTGTGTTTTTTGACAGTGAATGATTTAGTATTTCTTCCGCATGCACACGTATGTAATAAATTGCGAGAGACAGACTATATACTTACTGCATGTATAATGAATTCGGGAATTACATAATAACATTACTCCTATTTCATGTAAAGCTACTTAAATTCTTAAAACACGATGCATAAAACCTTGTATTTGCATAATACAAGCAAGATGGCTCTAAATAGCCAGTCTGTCAGTGGTTATGGTGGTCAACGTATTCGTGACATTGGGATAACCTACACAATAACGAAGTTGTGGCGACCAGTTGAAGCGCAGAACTGATATTTTAAATGACATTGACTTACCTGTTGTTAGGACAAGGATGTATGCATAAGAAATGTAATAAGTAACGTCAATCATATAGCTATATAGCCGTATATGTATTCATGTTTTGGAATAAATTAATCAATTAAGAATTTGCATTTATTTTTGTAGTAGTATATCTCTGCAATTGTACCAAAATAGTCGATGAAACACAAAAACGTTTAAATACTGCATGACAATACTTACAATGTGTGAAGACTCTGGTGTTTGGTCCGTTATTTTGTAAAGGTGCTCACCTGGACAGATTTACACGATGAGTATTGGATCCGCACACCGCCTTTATGTTCGGTATTGTATTATTAACAACAAGTAAGGTCTGATTGTAACAACGCATTAGGTAAAAAATACGCTGTTGCTTTCGTAGTAGTGAAATATGCAATCCCACTATTTAAAGTCATATCTTACAAAATATGTAAATGTGAAAGCGGAGCGGTTTTCGGGATATGATTTTAATCAGATTGTGAAATATGATCATTGTACCCTACAAGGAAAATCAGATATAGAATTTTAAATAAGTTTGGACCTTTCAACACCTAATATGAATAATATAAAAACACCTAAGCAAACTTCGTCATCTGAACTATTTTCTAATATAAAATGGCTCACTTTTGCAAATCATTGTGTCATGCTGGGACTATGATATACAAATGTCTACATAATAAGGATCCAGATAACCTGCGAAAACTTATCAAGGTTGGCATACAATTAGCAGGCCTATAGAACAAAGATCTTTTGTCAAATTTGCTAACACATTCTGGTATGACATTCCTAATAATATTCGGTCTGCATACTCAATTAATATCTTACACACACACACACACACACACACACACACACACACACACACAAACACACATACACACACACATAAATAAATAAAACACGTTATCAAAACGTGTGTTATCATCACAGGATATGTAATTTTCTTTTGCATAATAAATTGTGTGACTGTCTATGACTGTCGATTTGTGTACATGTTGTACATGTATTTGGTCATAGAAGGCAACATTGAAATAAGATTTTGTTATGACATTGTTATGAGTATGTCTTTATATGACAACAACATTATGTGCAAATTACAAATAAATATAATTGAAGAGACAGTTAGAAGGAAATAAAATATTTCATGGCTGTTATTCATCTGTATTTTGTGCTCAATATATTTGTGTATATTTTCAGTTCTGTCCAGTTACAGGGCTAAACAAAAGGCACAATGTATGGGTTTTCCAAGCAGCAGTCTTCACTTGGAAGCAACATGATGCAGAATTACATGGAAAAACAGATGTATAGTCTCCATGACACCAGCGCACCTTCATTAACTAACTACAGGGACAAACTCATCTCATTTCTTGTTGGCATTATCACCATAACTGTTGAAACATACACATATATAGGTATGTATAAACATAATTTCGTGAAATATTTACCGTATTTTGCAAAATATACCCTGCAACTTTTTTTTTTAGGATCAGAGCATGCGAAGTATCATCTAGAGCTGGGAATCTATTAACAAAATCGTATTTTGGTCCTTAGTAGTAGTAGTAGTGTCTTTATTAAATACAGAACCTAATTAAGTAACCTAAGAAAATGAAACTGAGCGATAAAATATGAATGAAGTCAATTGTCTTAACAGTTAGTCACTGCTGAGAGGTTGTTGCTGCGCAGAGGGGCCTTTAGGAGACGTTTTACTGTATATGGTCACCTTTTTATCATTAAATAATTTGATGACAAAAAGTTTGAACTGTACTTAAATCCCTAGGATTGATGTTTAGTTTATAAGAAATCAATTAAATGTGGATATGTCGTAAAGAGATTTATAGCTAGAAGTATGATGCCGTTTTAAACCAGAATGCCAAAAATAATGTTACTGCCATGATCAACAAAATTCGTCAGTATGTAGCTTCTATTCTACCCATTAAATGCACGTCACTGGTTTGTATTTTTATCCTACTCATCTGTACATCTAAGGATTTGTAGAAGTCATAATTAATAAAAAAGCAATGGACTGACGGCATTGCCGATTCGTCACTTCCTCGTCTGGTATCAAACTTAAATGCCCTGTAGCTAAAGGGTCGTCAGCCGCCAAACGCTGCACTAGACAACTAATGTTGTCCAACAATAGTTCCTGTTACACGGGGCACAGGGACGTAACCTTTCTCCTGCACCTTACCCTCTAGCCCGTCTGATGCGTCCTGGTTTTGCTTTAATGGTTTTGGGTTGCTTTCTAAAGTTCGATGATTTCTTTTGATTGTGCTTTTTTACACTTTTGGCATATGACATCATGTCATTGTATGACGTCATTAAATTGTTCTTATAATATGTCATCGATCGGGCTGTTTTATTTCAAACTACTCTATCATTTGGAATTTTTAGGTTGCCTAGTCTTTTATCTGCTGTACATATTGTACAGATCTTGCTAATTTACTGTATTACTAGTTATTTTGTCTGTATATTAGTTCATTTTATCTGTATTAAATTCCGATTCAAGCGCTTACTGTAAGTTGTCTAACTTTAACGGGATATTTTATTTACACTGTTTGATAGAAAAACCTTCAGGAAGTGTGAGGTTGGAGCGATCTACAAACCAGGTTTAAGCACCCTGGTCGGTCCATTTGCCAACTGACCGTTCCAAGGCGCTAACTACTGGTTTTTCTATTTGTGTGTTATGTGTCGTCTCTGTGCTTTTTGTCACATTTACATTTACCCTGCTTGCCTTTGTCTAGAGGTATTTTAGATTTAAATATCTGTGGTAATTTTGATAGGACTTTTTCTTATTTATTTATTCGTTCCATAGTCAGTGTGTTCGCCAAAGTTAATCTGTCCGGACTTTATTACTTGTCTGAGCGTAAGGGCGGGTAGAAAAGTATTCGCAGAGACGTCTTATTTCCTTTGCTGCCAACTATTGTATGTGCCTTTCTAAAGACGTTTTTCTCAATTTCGAATGCTAGAGAAAGTGCGTCCGCAAAAGAATTAGAGCAAACGTTGAGCTTTTATCGAACATAGAAAATTTAAACTTGTTAACTCTATACCATGTGTCCGTTAATCCAGACTTTCACATGATTTTAAAATGAAAGTTTCTATAAGATCCCCCACAAACCAAACAAGTTCTCTTTTCTTTTCTTAACGTCACGTTACTTTGTTTCGGGCGGGTTGAATGCCGAGCAACCTTCATGTATTCTTCTATGAATGACTCTTCAATGCCGTGGTTATACAAATGGCAAATGCCGACGATCTGGAGCTCACTCCGGATGGTAACGCCATCGGTTCTTAAGTCCTCTTCCTTGGTATCCATAGCAACGAGACCGATAGCGACAATAGCAACAATTGGAATCAATTTCGTCTCCACCTGATCACGAGGAAGATGTTTAGAGCTTTTTCTCCCTGGAATCTAATACACAGAAAGAAAAATAACAACATTCAGTGTCCAATTGTCAATACTAACGTCAAGGAAATTCTTGATAGTTTATATTATTAAGGTGTTTTGGTTGTTTTTAAATACATCATATTGTCAGTAGAACAACATAGTGTATGCATTCGTTTCAATGACTTAGTGAAGAATTTTATCATTTATTAAACGCTTTTAAATATAAGAAAAAGGTTGTGCCTTTTGTATATACTATATACACTTGTTTTTTGGCTTCATTTCTGATGGCGGTTCCCCTTATATATGAGTGTAAATGAAGAAACAAATGTAGAAGGACATTCCAGTTAAGCAATGTCGTCAGATGTGGTTGTATGAAAATTACCGTAGCAAGTAATATCAAAAAGAGCAACATCGCAGGCAAAAGCAGAAAGTCGCAAAAGTGCTTTAGTCTTTTGTTTTGTTTTGTTTTGTTGTTGTTTTCACGTACAAAAACTTGTACATGTTTATGATAACAGCTTACTGCGGCACAAATATAAATGTAGCAGACAGTAATAAACACGTGTAGTATCAAGCAATTACTAACTTGCATTGGCTCCATGGTTATGATTTCGCACATCTGTATTTATTTTATAAGCCTAAGCTGATGTGCAGGAGCCAGGAAATGTTGATAGGACCGCTTCTTACTTATCTATCTATAGTAAATGTCACAACATTGAAAGCAATCTATCAGCAAATTGTTTCTTTGGAAACCCCGAAACTGTATAGTGTGAGAAGACCACTGCATTACCTAATAACAGGGCCTCTGCGGAGAAAAGTTATTTGTCGAGAAGACGGCTGTCCTTCCCTGAAAGCATACAACGCAATTCTTGCACTGTAAACCCGCACATTTTCAATGAAATGATCAGTTCCGTTTTAAGTGGAGCAGTCAGTTATTGGGCATAGAAGTGCAGTTATTATGCATTTTCACAATTCTACAATATTTCAGCTTTGTTTTGCACCAACTTGCTTGAGATTATCTTAATTATAGCAAGACAGCCACAAAACAAAATAATCTACGGTAAAATATCAAAAAGACTTTGCCAGGGCTACTACTTCCGGTGGACATTTACGTTTACCACCCCTTTAAAGTATTGGAGTCACATTCTGATTTTAAATGACCTTGAAATTGACCCTGATCTTAATTATTATGTATGTGACTGTTAAACTTCAGAGACAGCCAGATTTAAGCGCATTCTTTTACACGCTTCTTATTACAAAATCGTCTAGATTTTAGAAAATACTATGCCCATATTGACAAGATTTGCAGCCAGCTTTGACGCCATATTTAATAACGGAACCCTTACCACACAATGATAATTAACGTTGTCAGTCCACATACTAAAACATTAACGTTTGGGACACATAATATTGCTTGTTCTGCCTTTGTGGTCACCTTCTCATTTAATAGGCCAAAGTTAAGCACTTCATTGCTATTTTAGGAATGTTTAACAGAGAAACTGGAAATTAAAATCAAAATGCACACAAAAAGTAATTAAAATTATTTAGTTTAATAAACACAGTGCGCTATTATGTTATTTGTAAAGGTGTAAATATATTTCGGCCAGAAAAAACTGACAGTAATCAAACGGTGTCAAATATTATAAGTGTCATGTATTATCCTTCGAAATAATGGTTTTTACAAGCTTTCTTTCTACTTTATCAAAAAGGTTTGTTTACTAAAGCCACGTCAACGTCGCATTCATTTTCTTAATGAAATGTATTGTTTGCGCGCACACACAGTTACCGTGATGATTTAGAATGGAAGTTTTAAATAACAAACATAACATACAAGGTAACATATATGAAACTACATATAATAAATTATAGCGTCATTATATGCTGTTTTTTCTATACAGTATAATGTCCAGAACAGACCTGAATAAAACACTACCTTTACTATGTTGCAATGTGTCTACTATTGCTCCCCTTGTGTTGACTTACCACGGTAGTAAACATCACAACTATCAATGTTTAAAACAGTATGCATAAATAGGAAAATAAATCTTGTTTGAACGGTTTGTAGCGACACCAACGGAAGCGACGGTCTTCACAAGGTTGGACAAACTATCGCTCACCTTAAAATGTATAGGACAGCCGCTAGCATTGAGCCAGTCAATGTTTACATTTTTGGACTCGTCAAGCTAAAATGGGAGGTAAATTGCACTACCGAATTACTTCACATCGATCGTATTATGCTATCAGCTTTTTTCTGAAATTATGATGTATCACGCCTTTGTATGCATTGTTTTAATCTTTTCAACAGTAATTTTTCAACAACCAACGATTTAGTAGAATAACTATCACTAGATCGTTATAATTGGATATATCTACTTTGTAACAATTTATTGGCTTTTCTTACCAGAAATGCTTCTTAACTTACACGTGATCTCATAATAAGGTGTTACCTTTATTCAATCGAGAATACAAGGAATGCTTTGTACTACTTGTACAAATAAATAAGTAAAATAGATTGAATAGGTAAACAAAAAAAAAGAATTGTACTTTATGACAACTAAAGTTATCGACTTGCTACAGCTGACCTCTAAACCTCTTATAATCATCTGAATATGCTATAGATCTTTTCACATATAAATAACGTAGACGTTCTAAGCGACCGGCCGCAATAGCTCAGATGGTAGAGCGTCGGCTTGCGGATCGGGAGGTCGTGGGTTCGAACCCCGGCCTGGTCAAACCAAAGACTTTAAAGTTGGTAGTAGTGGCTTTCCTCCTAACGCTCGGGGCTTAGGGGACAACATTACGCCTGGCTCGTCATTGTCAGTATAATGGACCGGCCGGGTTCAGTCCATGGGCACCTCATAAGTGCCCCTGTGCTATAATGATAGAAATGTCGCTGCGCAGTATCGGCAAAAATGCCGGCTTATCCCATCCCATCCCATCCTGTTCTAAGCGTCCTTTTTGTGTGACATTTTTTCACAGGTAAAATATATAATAAATCTCTTTTAGTTATTTTTATTACGGTATGTGTAAACTGATATAGTTACGGCATCAATTATGAAAGTACACGAATGCCACTTGAAGAAACTGCACGGACCGTAAAGAGCAGTCTTGTTTACTTTTCCTAAGCTAAGAAGTCTTGGTTCTAAGGCTTATGCATACGAATAAAAATGCAACTAACATTTCGTTTAGCTGAATTCCAATCCAACTTACTTTATGTTAGCGGAGGCTCTCCTTTCAAATAACAAACAAGTGCTATCTGGTAACAATATTTCCGCAATGCAATAAATGGCAGTTAAACATAGTAATGGTCTCATGAGGTAGATAAAGATTTTTAGTCTGGTAGGTATACATATAAATGTGCTAGGTCACTATAAGTGCGCAGTAAGTGCATGTCATAGCTATGATGTCGATATATTAGCTTACGTGGGCATTATCTTAGCTCATGGAGACAGCGCAAGATTATAACTTGAAACTAATACCACCCTTGAGAGGGATTGTCGGACTGTTTAGGTTTTAAAGTGCATGGAAACATTTTGTCAATTTTGCATATTTAATTGTAAAATGTTCCTTAAATCACTTGGCAATATCAGCACGTTATATTTTAAAAGATTTTGTTGTCCTTGTGTAAAAGACTTATCCTTGACTTGCCTTTCACTTGAGGCATAACGTCAAAAACTTTATGACGTTTTGTTCGGTGAGGTATTCGTTTACATGGCATTGGGTCAAACGTGAAAAGAAGTCACGTGTACATAAATATTTCATATTAATATTGTATTTATAAGAACTGCCATTTTAAATTTTAAATGTCGAAACGATAACATGTTTTGGTAAATATGTTGATAGCAACAACATAGCACATTATATTGTATGATTTATAAACAACTATTTACTTGGTTTATTTATGAACTGTTTCATGTAAGCAGTATACTTATTACGAAAATTATTCATTATTTATAAACCAGAACATTCTAAACTTATTTGAAAATCAAATAATCCAAGTTCTAGCAAATTTCAGTAAAATTAGAAAATTCAATTATCGGACAATTTAAGGATATTCTACGGTAGGTAATTTATAAAGTTTTTGAAAAAACACCATCTTCAAGTATAGACCGGCCTATAGGCTAGACAATATACAGTCCTCACACTGGTCACATTATGCTGTGCTATATAGCCACTGCCGTCCTGTAAATCATGTGATCATAGTGTAGATCATGCTTTTTATCGGTGTCAATGCAAAACAGATCCATACAATTTAAATTTAATAAACACAATACGACTTATTTTATTTACATACTGTGTCATAAGCATAAAATAATAATGATATATTATTTTATCAATATATCAAAATATAAAATATCGCTCGTCTAGCTAATTGTTATTTTGTGCGACAGAGAACACCTTTCATGATCTCAGGTGGTAATTTTTATGAAAAAAAAAAACAATGGTATGGCGCATACGAGAGGCAAGTATGTAGAACCTTATTTAAAGGTAAAGGGGGTATGTAGAACCTTAGTTAAAGGTAAAGGGGGTATGTAGAACCTTAGTTAAAGGTAAGGGGGTATGTAGAACCTTATTTAAAGGTAAAGGTCCTAAAACTCTCTTGATCCTTATGCTGGTATCGTCTAGCATATGCGTTTTACGGACTGTCTTAATCCAAGCTAGGTGTTTATTTCATATTGCATTTAGCCTAAAATCGAAAACCAATGATCTATTACGTTATATTACCAATCGACGTACGTATCGATTATTAAACAAGCATGATAGTTTAACGATAAACACCATATTGGGAGTACTAAAGTGTAAACCATGTAATCCTTTAATCTGTCAAACAGTTGCTAAATTATAACATCTAAAATAGATAAGCGTTGTAAAGTATGGATATTACTCGTTACCTGAGTTATAAAAATTAAAAATGTTTCACCGTTCAGTCTTTTCAATTCTGTAAATTTTTATTTGATGTGTTGTTTGATTTGAATTTCTATTAACGTTTGCCATATGTTTGACAATATGTATAGATAAACAATTGTATATCATGTCAAGAAAATAACAGATATCAATAAAATTAAATCCGCGTTCTTAGAATATGATTCGAACAATCGAACAATAGATATTAAGATGAGAAATTGTGCGCGATTAACCGGATTGGGGCAACTTTTGTCAATGCTGTTTACACGTCCTTGATTAAAGCAGAAATCGCTTACTTAAATTGCCATTCGAAAACATTTTGCGTGACCGTTGACCTTGCTTCTGTATAGACCTTTCTTTAGTCCCTTTACTCAATCACACTGGGTTGTACAAGGGGTGGGGTGGGTGGAGGGGGTGGGTGCTGGTCGTTCATAAAACGATGGACAGATCCATAGCGGCGAGTTAAGTTCCGCCCACATGGTTACTGTTACTTTGTCCCACACGCGTGGCTGATAAACGTCACTAAATGGAGGGCTGCCTGTGACTTGGGAGCCTACTATTAAAATTAAATCAGTTGTTTTACTAAAGAAGTTCCACTAACTGCATCATATATAAGTTTCATATATTGAAAGCCTTTCCAAGAGGTCACGCCCTCTCAGTGCGACAAAAAAAAATGGTGTAAACCGTTGAAGCCACTTCTTGGATTCCTTGTAAAACACCCTTCTAGTGACACCCTTATGGTTGCTGTTACGTTTTAAATGGTACACATTAATACCCGGCCTCCATATAAAATATACAGCAACGCCATCATATAATAACATATCATTATAAAATTATGTTCAATAATAAATAAAAGCAACTTTTGTTATACCCTGGTTAAAAATGTGTAGACATACCAAATCTTTTAGAAAAAAAAATATTGCTTTCCGAACTCAAAATATTGTATCTCTACAACCATATAACCTCCCATTAAATAACCCGCATTTGCAAAATATTTTAAAAACTACTATAATACACATTGTGAAGGGAATAGATAATAATACCTAAACAACCTTGAAAAAACATAGTTTCATTAAATAATAACCAATGATTGCATGATGTGAATAATTACATGGTATTTAGTATCGGCATTATTCTCATGCTTTTTATAAAATAATAATAACATGATAAAGAAGACATGACATGCCTCAGATACCTAGCTTTAACTTCGAGAACTGTGTTCCCCTAAGCCAAACCATATCCCAAACCCTCAGCTAATGAACCTTGGGCTTCTATATGTCCGTACATGTGATTATTATATTTTTCTAAGCTCTAAAAGTTAATTAATTCATTTATACATCTTTTCATTTGCCCAATACGATCAATATTTACTTAAGATTTTTGCAAATGCCATTATAAATTCAATTACACTATAATGAATCAAATTGCAAAGCAAGCAAGGAATGGTATATCATATTTACTGGTCCCCATTCAGTAGAAATGGGTATTTATAATAATTCAACCCACTAAACAGATATGATGTGTTTTTAAAAGATATTTAATTATTCTCCCGATGTCCCCTGCTGAGGGACAAGGAAATATATCGCCTCCCCGTGGCCCCACACAATTGCTGTTTTCGTCTAACGGTCTCTGATATGTCAGTTCATTTTGTCTGCACATTCCGTTTATATATTTAAGGTCGTTTCTATGTGTCTTTATTATAAACTTATGAATCATATGACTGCTTAAAATCGTGAGGGCCGGTGAAATTGTTTTAGTCAAAATAAATATCAAGGTTACTTACGCACAAATCATGAATTATTGAATATCTAGCACTTCATAATTTTACAAATATCATTTTGAAAATAAATTTCATCGTGTCGTTGAGGCCACTGTAGAAAGCGTTAATGTCCATTAGCTATTACGGACCGTCCGATGAAAACACCATGTCCTCGGTTATGTTAGCAGTATGAACACATCCCAAATGTTCGTCTTATATTACAAACGGCTTCTTCACAAGTAAAAGCTATCAATGTAACAGAAGGCTTATTTGTGCACAACATTTTTTAAAACAATGTATATTACACGACCCGTTTAATAGGAGAATAGGAAATGGTCTTGTAAGAATTAGCACATATATTTAAATCTGAACAACTTCTAGACGAAGGCAAACAGAGTAAATGTAAAGATGACAAAACACGAAGACGATAGATAATATGCCTTGGAACGGTCAGTCGGCAAAAGGAAAGACTGGGCTGCTTAAAAACTGTTTCTAGAACGGTGCAACTTCTCATTTCTTGAAGGGTTTTCTCTCTAACAGTGAAAATCAAAGTGAGACAATTGACAGCAAGCATCTGCATCGCGAATTAAAACTGATAAAATGAACTTATAAACAGTCAAAATAGCTCCTATTATAATAAACTATCAACGTACAAAGGTCTCGGCAACCTAAAAATTCCAAACGAGAGAGTGGTTTGAAATAAAACAGCACAAGCGGTGTCTTATAAAATAAGAACAATTTATTGACGCCATATGATGAAAATGAAATGAAGTCATATAACAGATGTGTCAAAAATAAGTAGATATATCCTAGTGATTCATTTTACTACTACATTAAACATAATCATTGCAGCTAACACTGTAGGACAAATATATTTTATTTTGACATACGATAAGCGGAAACATTTTGAACTACCCTTCTCCAATCCCGTTTCATTTGATATATACCCGCATTGTACGGATCATCTGCTTAATCGACTAACTGCCTTACGATCCATTAGTTATATCAACAGAACAACAGACACTTAAGCTTCCAAAATGCGTGCCTTAATATTCCTGATCGCCACCCTTCACGTATGTTTGGGAATGGAACCACACTGTTCAAAATTCCATTATGAAGAAAAGATGCTTGAAAAGATGATTAGAACCGAAATAAAGTTTGAGCAACTACAGGAAGAGTTCAAAAAACTAACTACTGATTACCAGATTGCCATGGCTACAGTAAGGGAAGTAAAGGAGCAGATCAAGACAGAAAGAATGCATATGCGTGATGAGTTCCACCAGCTGAATGTTACCACGATCTCCAGAATTGAAGAACATCTTAAAATCAGTGAGAATGTATTTCAGCAAAAGGAGAAGAAAATCGAGAGAATGTCCGATGACCTGAGGGGCCTGTATGAAGATTTAAAGAAGAACATTTCAGGTGGGGACATTATATTTTTATTATTTTAAACGAGTGAAATGTTTGTTATACATAAATTTAAGTTTTATTACTTTAATGTAATGCCCATTTATTATGCAATACTTACGATCTGTAGTAGCACATTAACGGCTTATATATCTTCATAAATACACATATAGAAAAGAATATGTATCCATTTTCTTTAAGTTACATAATAATAGTTTGTCCTGCCTGTCCTAAAATTTGATAAATCACGTGAATGACATTAACATCCATTGATATTTACTATGGACCTGTAAAAGCTACTGTGTCGTATTAACGGCTGTTTTAGATATTTGTATAAAAAATCAGTATGATGTTTACGAGACAATTGCTGAATCGTTTAATTTACTTTTAATTAAGAAAAATCTAAACTACCCAAGATTTTAGTTTAAAACACTTATAATACAATTTGTGACGCTCTCACACACACACACACACACTTACGTACATACCCACCTCCCCACAAACACGCTCACACGCACACACACCCACATACACACTTACGTACATACCCACGTCCCCACAAACACGCTCACACGCAAACAAACACACACCCACAAACACACACTTACGCACATACCCACGTCCCAAAAAACACGCCTACACGCACACAAACACACACACACACACACTTACGTACATACCCACCTCCCCACAAACACGCTCACACGCACACACACAGACACAGATACACACTAAAACATACCATGTACATTGTAAGACCAAGTATAAGCAACCTATTGGGTCCTTTTGCCGATTGGCCGCTCCAAAACTGATAGTTTTGCTGTTTCTCTTGGCATGTATTGTCTCTATTCCCCCATTTTAATGTTAATTTTTATAAACATTTGTCAAAAGGTAATTTCTTTATTTTCGTAGGACCTTCCATATTTTCTTAGTCTTATATGTCTGAATTTTAAGTTACTTGCTTGTGCTTCAATAAGAAATAGAGGCGACAAAAGTAGAAAATGCGTTTAAAAATAAATTCATAAATTTGACATAAAGCTGACTCCCAAAAAGCGAGTGTCATTCCACACAGACTAAGATCGAAATGGTAAATATATCATCAGTTATTTCTTGTTTCAATAAATTTACAGTCTTAAGTTAAACTAGAACAAACATTTAAGATTACTTTAGTTTGGTCCTTTCAGTAATTTAATAAGTTGTATATACTTATATTCTAAGGATATACTTAAATGGACCGTATAAGTCACGAATCAATTTTACTACGGCGAATTCCCCAGAGGAAACTTAGAGGAAATAACATTTTGCCAACTTAAGAAAATAGATTTCACAATATGACACGTTCCTTTGATTATTACAATTAAAATGTTTCTTAACAGAGTCAGTCGTGACACCTATTGTGAGCTTTAAGGCGACGGGTTTGAAGACAGCTAGTCCGACTAAAGGTGAGACCTTGGTATTTCCATCGATTTTGTTCAACATTGCGGAGGGGTATGATTCCTCTACTGGGATCTTCAAGGCGCCGGTCAGTGGTCTCTATCTGTTCACCACACAGATATGCGCACACATCGGGGTCTATATTGTATTTGATATTATGGTCAACGGGAAACAATTAGGACAAGGACAAACCAGGGACAAAGATCTCAACACATGTCACTCAGCAGATGCCTTCGGATACATGGAGGGTGGACAAACGGCTTACACCAGTGTTTACCATATATATGCAGGTAAATTGCTCCATGACGCCAATAGACTCAATTCATTTTCCGGAACTCTAATAAACAAAGGATAAGCGTACTTACAATATGAGTTTGTCAGTTGGTTGTTGGGTTTAACGACTTGTACGAAATGTGTTAATGAGATGACTTGTTTATGTAATATTGAATATGAAAGAATAACTTAGACGAATGATAGGGTCAACTTGTATGTCATAGTGAATGATCGGTTTTGGGAATATTGATGTGATCGTGTATGTGTGTGTGTGTGCGTGCGCGCGTGTGTGTGTGTGTGCGTGTGTGTGTGCGTGTTTGTGTGTGTGTGTGTGTGTGTGTCTGTGTGTGTCTGTCTGTGTGCGTCTGTGTCTGTGTATTTGCCATCATTGTGTATTTGCCATCATTTGTAGGAATATTACAATTATAACTGTTGATAAAAGTTTTGATGTTGAATTACAATTATGTAAAATTAACAAAGCAAAGATTAAATTTCGGTGCAGAGACGAATGGCCATTGTATAACATTTAATTATTATGTTAAACTATATCACTTGATTTTTTATACCCATTTACAAAAGACAAAAAAAAATAAAAATGTTTGGCATGGATTTTAGCTTATGATCTGAATGACATAAATCCTAGTAAAATACCATACCAGTGTTTACATTTCGTCATTCCTTTCATTTGTTTTATGTTTGTTTATAGATGGAAATCCATCCTATGCAATTTTAGCTCTTGTAGCAACTGTTACTATTAGTAGTAGTGATAGTGGATTGTGGACAACCGATCGCTAGCCAGGCCAATGTTTATGTTTTATATCATCTTATCCCTATCATGCGTTACTTTTGTTCATATATGTAGTTCCAATCTTGTATTAAAATTTGTATGGTGATTCTTGGCAGACCAAACACCCAACATCAATATGAAGGTAGAACCACTGACACACAAGTCAGCTGAGGACTCTCCTGACAAAAGTGGTAATATCAGTATTAAAGATCTCATTTAACTAGCTAATAACAATAATCACAACGGATACTTCAATTCATTAAGTTATATTTCATTACAAATGAATACATCACTCTGATGAATATCTACGTTTACGCCAACCACTACAATGGGACGTATGTTTTCAAGGAAACATAGTTTAATTTATACGCTCTTCATGTAGACAATTTATTTTAAAAACACATATTAAAGTTTGTCATAAAATATTCAAAGGATAGCAATGGTTAACTGATTAACCGGTAAACCTCTTTCCAGTAGTACAGAATTATCATTATAAAGGGAACAAACTCAAACAAACTTTAATAAAACAAAACATACAGTTATTTCCCTTTTAAAACATTGCAGTCACGTTTGTATTAGAATGGAAATAAAGTTTTAGAAACGTTTTACTTCGCAATTATATTACAGAATATTGCACATTGTTTTGTTTAAATGCTGCGAAATCATGCACACTAATTTCTTCGCGATAAGGAAACATAACTTTTTATTTTATTTTAATCTAAAGATTAATTCATTGGTTGTGTTGTGATTGAAATAAATATACGCCTGTTCACCCAGTTAACTATTGTTATGATGTTTTGATGAAAACATATAGCCGAAAGCCGCTAGCACTTCTTAACTGTTGATAGATATAAAGAATTTTCTTATAATTCAATGATCATAACAGAAAGCTTTCTAATTCTGTGTGTTTATGATATTAACTACCAGCAAGTGCGAGACTAAGACTGATACATAGTATAGTTTTATTTAATTCTTTATGCATAAAATATACATTATAACAATAGAAATGATACAAATCCATTATATACACAACGTCATGTCATATAACAGAAAATCACTAAACATGTTTGTTAACAGTTCTGTATCTAGGTTACGCCCTTTACTTTTTTAAATGATCACTATCTAAAATCAGCACACATCCTCCATATGCCTCGAACCAAACTTGCTGCGTTATGAATTTAAATGCTTATATTGTTTATACGATGTATTGCTTTTAATCTATTTAATTAACACACACAAACATATTGGCAATTTCTTGTCAATGGTGAAATATGAAGAACATAAAAAATAAAGTCAACTTTATAAAAGATCCTGTATAACTTTGTGTTCATAGTCTAGAGTGTTGATAGTTTCTATTTACCACAGACTGCCATAGTTTGATAACTACTTAACATAAAACACCGACAAACCAATAAAGTTAGGTACTCATAAACATAATTTTGCAACATTTGTTTATTTTGTTGTTGTTTTTTAAATAAGTGAGTTTTTTACAATCTAAATAGGGGATTCAAATTTACACCTTTTTACGACTTTAAACCTTGCATAATAATATAAAAACACAATTGTGTAATTATAAAGCTTACGGCTGAATGCAGTTCTAAACAAAAAATAAATGTCACGTCAGCCAGTTTGTCTTTATTTCAATTGTTACCTAAAAATCAGTAACTGGCACGGTAGTCCATATTTTATAAGAAAACATAACCAACAGAATTTCACGATATTAACTAAACACATAAAAAACAACAAATTTCTTCAAACCGAAACCCTTAAATATGATAATGAGGCTCCTTAAAAACTTGACCATTCATTGAATTGACAACGCGTGACTTTGAGCTCAAATCTCAGATCATCTAAGTGCCTTAAGAAAGCTTCGGTATGCATAAACGTATATTTGGACAGCATATATTTGGACAAAGTACAGCATATTAGACAATAAAGGATTAGATATTAAATAAACAATGCGGGTTTATTTTCTAAACGAACAGACGAAAAGTTGCTTTTGGATAATCTGAGAGTAGGCTTATAAATATGGCACCTTAGAAAATGGCCTCGGCAGGGGCATGATGAACGTTTACAACATACAAAGCCTCTTGGTTTAAGGAACAAAAAAGCGTTTCACACACTGGCGGAAGGATGTAATACAGTGCTCCCTCTCTTAAGCAACATCGAGCGGAAGGAGAGAAATTGGTTGCTAAAGAGAGGTTGTTGCTCTGGAGAGGTAACCCCTATATGCTTAAGTACTTTAGCTTCAGTAGTATTCAGGGTTTTAAAACCAGTTAATGTTATTGGCTGTTACTTGAATGACGTTTGATTACTTTAGCAATATGACTTTAAGAAATAAATTAACCTTAATTGAGAATTTGAATTTTGCTTATCATTTATAAATAATCAATCTATACATCCATATTAAGCATTTAAAGTCTGATATTTTACCCAAGCAGTGAAGTATTACCTGAACCTGAGATCTGCCACACCTAAACTGATCAGCAATAGTCTGATCTGATTTCCCTGAGCCAATAACACATTGTTCAAGAGACAGAAATACTTTTTTCTTAATGGTGTTCACTTTAACTGAACAGTAATTTACAGCAGTAATTAAGACAGTTTTTAATACAATGTAAGGTAGCTAAATAATGATGGGTATTTATAAGTAAACTCGCCATAACTTTTGTTCACACTGATAACAAATTCATTCCAGTAGTCAATTGTTCCAGATTTACCCCACCTACCAATCAACGAATGATCAGTGCAATTAAAAAGCCGCTTTTTTAATCATAAAGAACTTGATTTGTTAATCTATAATGTATGACGATTAGCATATGTTGATAATTTTATGGATAAGTCTAAAGGATGTGATATGGCACAATGAATGTCATTATGATGAAATATAAAAATCTTGAAAAAAAGAATTCCAGAAGCAATGTTAAACTACACAAAGCATGTTAAAGGAGAAAGTCGGTTACTGATATGCCTTAAAAATGAAAATAGTTCATAAATGAATGTAGTAGTTCATAGTTGCAACTTTTATGTAAATTATGTTATATATATATATATATATATATATATATATATATATATATATATATATATATATATATATATATATATATATATATATATATATATATATATATATATATAATATACACCTAACACTCTGTGAACCATTTTACTTATCTCCACTTCAAACTATTTCTAGAGAGAGAATCTGCAACCATGCACACTGTTTGTTTTTCTTAAACATAAATATTATCATCTCAATTGATAAGAAAGGTATATACAAAGTAAATACATGCATCTCAAATATGGTGATGGAACAGGTTTCTCTTAAAAAGGTTTAGTTCCTGGGAAAGCCTGTATATGAGTTCAATCCAATCTGAGTTGTATTATTGGCATGTAATCCAAATTGTATTTGTATTTTATCCTGCGAATTAAGGAATTAATGCACAGAGATGTCCACACAAAGCCCAACATGGAGCTAAAAAGTTTGACACTTTCCATTGTTTTGATCATTAGCAAGGATATGTTTAGTTGTCTAACAATATATACAAAAGTGTTGGTAATATTACATTGCTAGCACCTACCAGCATTACACCATCCAAAACATAACAGCGATGCTCAAGCCATCGCAAAAGAGAATGATCGGTGATTGGAATAAATATTATTATTTTAGTATAGCCCAACAAGGCATCTAAACCTTCATAAAATCTTACTTTAATTTACTGAACTCTAGAACTGCTAAAAAGAAATTGCTAATGCTATTCTGTCTCACTCTGCCTAAACTTATGATAATAATCTACATTTAAATATTTGATTATAAACATTAAAACCAATTAAGACAGCATGCTTTATTTATAACACATCATATAATTATAAATATTTCTCCATATATAACCAGCAACAATGGCGTGTCTGTTGCACTTAATCCATTGCAGCAATACCAGATCTATAAATGGAAGAATACGAACCCTTACATCCAAAGACACGTACACACAAATATAAAATCACACAGAAGACAACTGCTCCGCTAGGTAAAACTGATGAACGAACAGCTGCATTGGTGATCAGTTTGCAACAATTCCTTTTTTTCGGAATTAAAGAAATGTTTTAGTTATCTCCCTTGTGGGAAGATATTTTTATATACTTTATATAAGAAATATAATACATTTTATTTTTAATTTGCTTTTTTTTTAAAAACGACCGTCCAACCTTTTTATTAATTTCCTATTTCAATCAATAAGATTCCATTTTATGCACATGCTTCATTCTTTCAGTGTTTTTCAAAAATTCAAAAAGTGGAAAAATCTTTTATGCAGTAATTATATACCAAATACCGACCCACAAGGGAGGTAAGGATGTAGGTTTTTTAATAGACAGAGTAAAGTCCCTTTACTTACGAAAAGAGGAATAGATAATTTTGATGTTTTAGCCAGATCTATGAAAATGTTCAAAGCAATCTATTTTAAATGTGTTGCACAATGTCTTGTCTATGAACTAAAAACTTCAAGTATTTACAACAACCTGCCTACTAACGTTCCCATGGAAACAAATATAATACACGAGAAAATCTCCTCTTTGTAACAAATCTTGTTGACTTTCAGGTTCCGTTTCCTTGCTAGGCGATAAAGCTCCCATAGAGGGATGACAATATGTAGAAGATCTGGCCCCATTAAAGCTGTAATACACAAAACAGATATATCAAAATTACTAATTCGTGAAGTTAGATAAATAAAAGTACCATATGATATACTGCTATATTCCGACAATATGTTTTATGCAATGCCATAATCCCCATATCTAGCTGAAAAATCATTTAATGACCCCAAAGCAATATTTTAAGTATACTGTTATGATAAAATATTCGAGGACAAAATCTGCAGACAAAATACTTGGGACTAAGTGTCATTCAAAAGGAGAGGTTCTACACCATAAAAAATGATGTGAAAATTTAATTCAATGCTAGAAATATATAGTTTAACAGGAGACAGTGTACATAAAAGTCCCCAAAAAGTAAACCCATGCAATATCTAAAATTAAAAGAAGAATGCATGATAAAGACGATAAAATGAATACAATATATATTTTCTTAGTACTTGCAAACATAAAAACATGTTTGTTTGTTTGTTTGTTGGGTTTATAGTCCCATTAACAGTATTTCAGTTATCTGGAGACAGTGTCCACTTGAAGCAGATATAGTGCTGCCTTCACTATGTAAAGCATGTAGTGAACACCTGGCATGATACCACACCTAGTCACATTATCCTGACACCGGGCCAGCCAGTTGTGGAACTTATATTTGCTTGAGCGTTAGCAAGGGAGCTATTACACTACCATTTTTAACGACATTGGTATGTCGTAAGCCGGGATCGAGCCCAGGATCAGGGCCTCCCATACCTGATGCTCTACTAATTGCGCTACTGGTCCGGTCATAAACACATGACTATAGTCATTATAAAAAATTATGGTCAGAAGTTCATATTATCCTCTTTGTACTGGTCAGATTCTAAATTTTGTATCAATGCAAGCATCAAGCAATACCAAAGCAAAAACAGAAAGGTTTTTAGTTTAGTTTCTTTTGTATTGTACAGAAATTTTGCCATAATATAAGATTACACACAGCACATTTGACAAAGATGCCCTCAAATAAGTTATGAGTTCAAGCTCAATCAAAAGGTAGCGTTAGAAACTGTTTTCTCAAAAATGATTTGTATTTATTTTCTGTATAGTAAGACAGTTCCAAGGACATTGTTTTGAAAATACAAAACAGTTACTCATGCAACAATTATTTCGGACATTAATGGCAACAACACAGTAAATGTGATAGATGCATTTAAGACTTTCAAAGTTGGAGTCAAACATTTTGTGCCAAGTGAATGTAAACTTCAACTTACCTAAATTTCTGGCTTTAAGAAATGTAGCAGTCTTTCCATAGATCACATCCGCAATGAACTGGTCGAGAGCCCCAACAAGGACATGCATCAGGTTGATACTGACGACAGCAAGAATCTTCCAGGAGATAATTTCATTACGTCTGTCCATAAGGTTGAGTACAATACACGTTGTGATGACCTCAGTGAGCGTGAACCACATGTGGTGTTTGAAATAACGGTAGAAATCCTCGTTGTAGTAGCTAAAGTAGCTCCACCATGAATAGTAATGTGGGTATCTATAAAAAGCAAACAAAAGGTTCTCTCGTTTATCTCAACGCATATATGAGAAAAACAACAGGTAACGGAAATTATAATATATCTGGTAAATAAGCGACTTCTCCCTCATTAAGACATCTGGATGTTCTAATCAATATAATGACATATTCACCGGTCTTTCCACATTGACCAGTCCACAAAAATATGTCGGAAAATACCTTTAAATTTTAGTTATAATATTTGTTATTATAGTTACTATATTTGCTTGAGCGTTAGCAAGGGAGCTATACCATTACCATTTTACTTTGGTATGTCGAGGCCCAGGATCAAACCCGGGGCCTCCCATTCCTGGAGCCGACGCTCTACCTATTGCGATACCAGGACAGTAACAGTTTATGATTTGGGTAAAACTAAGCAAATTGTAAAGCTCCAGACCAGAGATATCTGCTACTTAATCTCCAGCATAAACCATATATTTTATTTAACTTATGTTAACACAATTGATTTCAATTTGTTGTGCTTTGTTAAAAAAACTTTTCTACTTGAAATGATATTTCCTATTACTTCCAACTTTTTATGACGATTACCTGACTCCTCTCTTGGATTGTGTTCATTACAAACAAAGCACATGAGTTGCATGTCAATCAATTAAAAAGCTTATTTAAATTGTCAGTGAAGCAATTTTAGTGAAATCAATGTCTTTTCTGTGCTTAATTTCTAAGCATATTACTTTGAAACTGTAAATAGTAAGCATTATATCTTGTAAACTAAAATATAGACTTTCATGTAACTAAAAAAGGTCTTAAGAATAAAACCTTTGAAATATAACCTGATCTGTCAAAAGAAACAACTTACAAACAAATAACCAAGAAAGGATATTTACTTCACAATGAATGGTGAATCCTGGAAAATATCGTTTGTGACTTACAAGAATACCGCTACAAACTTATGAAATGTGACATTCAAAATGAAAAATAGGGAAATGGAAATGTTAATATTTTCACCCCAAAAGGCAATTCGTAAATGTACTTAATAAGTAATTAGCGACAATGATAGGTGATAAATCTATTTAAAATTACAAGGGGACAATCGTGAAATTAAAGTAAGGCAACCTGGTAAGGAACTACTTACAAGTTAATGAAGTACAGTGCCAACATGCTGTGTCTAGTATTTCTCTTCCGTACAAGACGTATAACATACTTGATGCTTTCATATGCCAGTAGCACGAACAGAACTGTTACCAACCAAATCCTAGCAGTCTGCCATGTTGCGTTGAAATAAATATGTTTGTAGCGGGTAGTCCCAGGTTCTTCATATTCTCCTGAAATAAATACTCAAATAATAATAATGATAATAATAATAATAACAATAATAATAGTAAAAAAAAATAATAACAATAATTACAGTAATAATAATAATAATAATAGTAATAATAAATAACAATAAATAATAATAATAAATAATAATATTAATAATAATAGTAATAATGATAATAATAAATAATAATAATAATAAATAATAATAATAATGTTTATATTGATCATTTTGATAATGATGTTTATTATTATTATTTATATTATTATTTTTTACTATTAATATCATTATTATTACTATAATTATTATTATTATTATTGCTGATGACATATTTTATTACAGACTTCATAGCCTTTAATTGAACTTGTCTCCTTCTTGACAGATTTTACCTGACCTCATCCTGTTCTTTAAAGATTTTAAGATTTAACTTACCTCATTCCTTAGAGAATTCCCCTCCTTCTTCACAGTTGTTACATTACTTTACCTAATTCTTGTTATATCTTACTTCTGAATATAATATCAATGACATCTTACCTCTGAATGTAATATCAATGACATATCTTATCTCTAAATACAGTTTCAACAACATATCTTACCTCTGAATACAATATCACTGACATATTTTACCTCTGAATACAACATCAGTGATATAGTTTACCTCTGAATACAATATCAATGACATATTTTACCTCTGATTACAATATCAATGACATATCTTACCTTCAGAATACAATATCACTGACATATTTTACCTCTGAATACAATATCAATGACATATCTTACCTCTGAATACAGTACCAATGACATATCTTACCTCTGAATATAGTATAAATGACATATTTTACCTCTGAATAAACGGTAGTATAAATGATATATATTACCTCCGACTACAGTATCTCTGAATACAGTATCAGACATATCTTACTTCTGAATACAGTATCAATGACATACCTTACATCAGAATACAGTATCAATGACATTTTACCTTGGGATACAGTATCAATGACCTATCTTATCTTACCTCTGGTTACATTGCTGAATACAGTTTCAATTACATATCTTACCTCTCAAGACAATATCAATGACATATTTTGCCTCTGAAGACACTATCAATGACATATCTTGCCTCTGAAGACAGTGTCATTGATATATCTTGCCTCTGAAGACAGTGTCAATGACATATCTTGCCTCTGAGGACACTATCAATGACATATCTTGCCTCTGAAGACAGTGTCAATGATATATCTTAACTCTGAATACAGTATCAATGACATATCTTACCTCTGAAGACAGTATCAATGACATATCTTACCTCTGAATACAGTATCAATGAAATATCTTGCCTCTAAAGACACTATCAATGACATATCTTGCCTCTGAAGACAGTGTCAATGATATATCTTATCTCTAAATACAGTGTCAATGATATATCTTACCTCTGAATACAGTATCAATGAGATATCTTACCTCTGAAGACAGTATCAATGACATATCTTACCTCTGAATGATATCAATGACATATCTTACCTCTGAATACAGTGTCAATAATATATCTTACCTCTGAATACAGTATCAATGAGATATCTTACCTCTGAAGACAGTATCAATGACATATCTTACCTCTGAATGATATCAATGACATATCTTACCTCTGAATACAGTGTCAATAATATATCTTACCTCTGAATACAGTATCAATGATATATCTTACCTCTGAATACAGTGTCAATAATATATCTTACCTCTGAATACAATATCAATGACATATCTTATCTCTGAATATGATATCAATGACATATCTTACCTCTGAATATGATATCAATGAGATATCTTACCTCTGAAGACAGTATCAATGACATATCTTACTTCTGAATATGATATCAATGACATATCTTACCTCTGAATACAGTGTCAATAATATATCTTACCTCTGAATACAGTATCGAAGCAGGAACATGTACAGTTGTTACGGAAGACAGGTGTTTTCTGTGGTGTCCATATTCGCAGATGAACAATGCCTGCAAAGCGTAATGGAATGTATTTTAGGAAACCATAAAAGACAAATTTGTCAGCTTTTTTGGTTTTGGAGTTTGATTGCCTAATTAGCATTCTTTCTGTTAGCCAGAGATGATGTCCCTGTAAAGAACTTGAATGCCTGATAAGGTATCACAGCAGAAAACAAACTTGCTCAATAAGCAGACGTGAAACGGAGTGTATGCAAGAAAGCTTGACCACTACCATTGTGACCACTCTGGAATAAAGCCCCCATCTGGGCTTGAACCTGTGGCCTGTCATACTCAGAGCAAGTGTGGTATAAGGGCTGCATTACAGGCTATGTTTTATAAAGGTTACATTTAACATAAAGTTGCACAGAAAATATTTTACAGAATGTATTATTAAATTAACTTGACTTTGTATCAATTTTGTATCTTCAAAAGGGGTTGCAAGCATGTCATCATACTGTCTTACTATATTAAATGCATTCACATTTCAACAAAAGCAGGAATAACATTAAAATATTTGCAACAAAGTTAAGCTTAAAATACGCAAGGGTACAACCTTCTGACTCAGCAAAGCATTAAAGTGATGAATGTCTTCACCAATTATGAATGTGTTCACCAATTATGAATGTGTTCACCAACAGTGAATGTGTTCACCAATGATGAATATGTTCACCAATTATGAATGTGTTCACCAATTATGAATGTCTTCACAATTGTTAATGTGTTCACAAATTATGAATGTGTACACCAATGATGAATGTGTTCACCAATGATGAATGTGTTCACCAATTTTGAATATGTTCACCAATTATGAATGTGTACACCAATGATGAATGTGTTCACCAATGATGAATGTGTTCACCAATGATGAATGTGTTCACCAATTATGAATTTGTTCACTAATGATATATGTGTTCACCAATGATTAATGTGTTCACCAATTATGAATTTGTTCACTAATGATATATGTGTTCACCAATGATGAATATGTTCACCAATGATGAATGTGTTCACAAATGATGAATGTGTTCACCAATGATGAATGTGTACATCAGAGTACATGAAATTTGCCTACAGAAGGCAAAGTTATATAGCAAAGTTTTACATTCTGCTTCTGTTTATAAAAAGTCAACATCACTGAGCATTAGAAGGAATTAAAGTTCATTATTACTTTTAACTCAATCATGACTTTAAATAAATGCACAATGACAAAAATACTTTATTGCACTGAAGCCCATAAAGTATTTTTATGAAAAGACAATATTTCAAAAGTATCAAACTTAAAACAGTATTATAATGAAACATAACAGTACTTCATTGAAACATAAAACAGAACCTCAATGAAACATAACTCAGTACTTCAATAAAACATAACTCAGTATTTCAATGAAATATAACTCAGTACTACAATGAAACATAACTCAGTACTACAATGAAACATAGCATAGTACTTCAATGAAACATAACTCAGTACTTCAATAAAACATAACTCAGTACTTCAATGAAATATAACTCAGTACTTCAATGAAACATAACTCAGTACTTCAATGAAACATAATTCGGTACTTCAATGAAACATAACTCAGAACTTCAATGAAACATAACTCAGTACTTCAATGAAACATAACTCAGTACTTCAATGAAACATAACTCGGTACTTCAATGAAACATAACTCAGTACTTCAATGAAACATAATTCGGTACTTCAATGAAACATAACTCGGTACTTCACTGAAACATAACTCAGTACCTCAATGAAACATAACTTAGCACTTCAATGAAATATAACTCAGAACTTCAATGAAACATAACTCAGTACTTCAATGAAACATAACTCAGTACTTCAATGAAACATAACTCAGTACTTCAATGAAACATAACTCAGTACTTCAATGAAACATAACTCAGTACTTCAATGAAACATAACTCAGTACTTCAATGAAACATTACTCAGTACTTCAATGAAACATTACTCAGTACTTCAATGAAACATAACTCAGTACTTCAAAGAAACATAACTCAGTACTTCACTGAAACATAACTCAGTACTACAATGAAACATAACTAAGTACTTCAATTAAACATAACTCAGTACTTCAATGAAACATAACTCAGTACTTCAATGAAACATAACACAGAACTTCAATGAAAAAACACAGAACTTCAATGAAATATATATACCAGGATCTAAATGAAACATAACTCAGTACTTCAATGAAACATAACACAGAACTTCAATGAAACAACACAGAACTTCAATGAAATATATATATACGAGGATCTAAATGAAACATAACTCAGTACGCCAATGAAACATAACTCGGTACTTCAGTGAAACATAATACTTCAATAAAACATAAAAAACAGTACTTCAATGAAATATATATACCAGGATCTAAATGAAACATAAAACAGTACTTCAATGAAACATAACACAGTACTTCAAGGAAACATAACACAGTACCACAATGAAACATAACTCAGTACTTCAATGAAACATAACACAGAACTTTAATGAAACATAACACAGTACTTTAGTGAAATATAACACAGAACTTCAATGAAATATACCAGCATCTTTATGTTGATGTTTATTGGGTTTATCGTCCGACCAACAGTATTTCAGTTATCTGGAGATGGTGTCCACTTGAAACAGATATTGTGCTGCCTTCACTATGTATAGCATGCCGTGAACACCTGGCATGATACTACACCCAGTCACATTATCCTGACACTGGGCCAACCAGTCATGGAACTACCCTTATTTCTGCTTGAGCGTTATACCCCTACCATATTTAACAACTTTGGTATGTCTCAGACTGGGATCGAACCCTGGGCTTCCCATACCTGGAGCCAACATTCTACCGACTGCGCTATAAGGTCCAGTGCATCTTAATAACATAAAAAAAATAAAGTAAAACATAACAGAATCTCAGGGAAACATAAAACAGTACTTCAATGAAGCATAAAATAGTGCATCACTGCCACAACAATACACTTACATTAGTACAGAAGAAGATTCTAAATGACAAATCTGATTCACATACTAGTCTCAAAAATAAATTGCTTTTGAGGTGGGAATCATATATATTTAAGAAGGGTTGGTAAATACCAGGCTACGCCGGATCTTTATAATGAATATATTTGACCTTTAAATTGAGGGTATTAATTTTGGGTATGAATTTATTAAAAGTGTCTTAATGGGGTTTCAAAGATAATTATTTTGAATGGGAAATAAAGAATTTAAAATGAAAAATCCTTCTTACCTGGGGTTCTGATAGAAAAAAAAATATTTTTTTTTAATCAATTCATTATGTTATACTGATAAAAAAAACATAGTCTAATGCATTGTCATATGTTTTAACCTTTCAATGATTTTTATTAAGGCAAGCAGGTAATAGGAAAAGAATAAAACATTACCAGCCTGTTTACACTAATCAGAACACTGGGATCTGACTTTAAGCCACAGAATGGTTGTACATTTTTTCTCGCTGTGTTTAAATTGTATCCAATGTCGAATGATTCACAGTCATTCCTGTTAATTGGAACTCCTCGGGTAATTCTGTGCTCGGGACAATCATCCCTCGGATGTATCTGGTGCAATGATACTTACATAAATAACAATCGTTTTGTTCGCCGGAAGTCGGAAGAAGAATATGCCTAAATGTAGTTCGCACAAAACATAAACAATGGCATCGTTTGACAGCTGTGTGTCTGCTGCGCTGGGTAAATTAAAACTGAATGATTTAAATTTGATGCCACCACAAATTTACAAAGTTTTAAGGCATCGTACTGTAGTGAGCTGTCATCCGAGGTGCCATCTTTGTTTTGACGTCTGATACTGAGGTATCCCATTTAGGGAAATGGCCGAGGTGATCCAACGAACTACTTACATCTGAGAGATGATTTGTGAATTATCCGAGGTGTTCTGATTGTCATTCCAGTAAACATGCTTCAAAAGTGCACGTGAGTTGCTGATGGATCAGTTGTGGAAACTTGTGGAGGAATTTTAAGTTGCCTGGGTTTGTAGCTGTTGATAGGCCTTATAGGTTTTTCTCCCTATGTTTAATTATTTTCATACCTTCAAAATAACTTAATACTATTGGTCATTTAAAACATATGTGAGTGTGCCAGCTGTCTGAGTGGTTAGACTTCACCCCACAGTCTTGCACCACATGGGTTTGTTTATGGTCTGCTGAACTGTGGTGAGCCGTAGTTCTACTTCAATATTTGTCGACAGATTACAGCTGGTTATTGCCAGAATATGAACATAATTTTGCAAGTGTAATATATCTAAAAAAACAAACCATTGACTCAGAATAATGGGAAGGACATGAAAAATGATGACAAAGATGGTGTTTTTGTCAACTAATATGAAAAAATATTAATTATAAGGCTGTTAATTATAACAAATGTAACAGAGTAAGGACTGAGACTATTACATATATAGAACATTTTCACTGCAGAATATCGATCAATACTTTCAGAGGCTTCTGCAGAAATGCCGATAACTAGAATTACAATATGATATTATGACTTTTTTATATAAGTTGTACAAATACGAGATAAATGAATATGTTCACGAATACTGTTGCATAAGTATAAGAATGGTGGAAATAACAGAAGCAGAGGTTATAGCAAAATACTGATCAACAGTTTTTGAGACTGTCCACACAACCAAAATACGATTTTGTTAATAGATTCCCAGCTCTAGATGATACTCCGCATGCTCTGATTCTAAAGAAAAAAGTTGCGGGGTATATTTCGCAAAATACGGTAAATATTTCACGAAATGATATTTATACATACCTATATGTATGTATGGTAGAACAGTAATGGTGATAATGCCAACAAGAAATGAGATGAGTTTGTCCCTGTAGTTAGTTAATGAAGGTGCGCTGGTGTCATGGAGACTATGCATCTGTTTTTCCATGTAATTCTGCATCATGTTGCTTCCAAGTGAAGACTTCTGCTTGGAAAACCCATACATTGTGCCCTTTGTTTAGCCCTGTAACTGGACAGATCTGAAAATATACACAAATATATTGAGCAAAAAATGCAGATAAATAACAGCCATGAAATATTTTATTTCCTTCTAACTGTCTCTTCAATTATATTTATTTGTAATTTGCACATGATGCTGTTGTTGTTATTTTTTGAATTGTGTTGCCTTTAATTTGGAAGAAAATTGAATTACCAATCTGTTTGGAGCCACAAACAACAGACTGCAAACTAGTCATATGGATCATTCTAATCCATATCTAGGCCCCCTTTTAGTAGTACCGCAGCAAACAAACACCAAAATTACTTAACAAATTTAAAGAAAATTTGGGTCACCTGTACAGTGACCATCTACCTCAAATCTGCAGGTTTGACCGAAACTGACAATTCACCACAATATGCATTTGTGACTAAAGGGATTTAAGCCAGATAATTTATTGACATGTATATGTGGATGTGCCTGTCCCATCTTCCTCGGCTGTGGATATGGAATAAAAAAAATATTTTTAATTCTGTCTCTTCAATTTTCATGTAAGTACTTTTGTATTGCTTGTTTCTAAGAAAAATTGTCAACTTTTCAGTCAAGATTATGTTGTAAACTAAGTTTTCTTTATCATCAATAATGTGTAAATATCTTATTTTTGTAATGTTTGCAATGTCTGTAATAGTTTAATATATTGTTATTATGTTGAAATGTACTTTATGTAAGACATTGCAAAGCTGTTTAAAATATATAATACATTATTCTGTTATTTGTATGGACGAGAGTTACTGCTGTATCCTTTGTGACTTGAGAATGAGAATATTTTATGGTTAAAACTTTATATCATGTTTTCACTTGTTTCTTAATTTTAAATAACTACTTTGGTATAAGAATAAATGCTTCGTTAAGTAACGTTAGGAATGGTATTTTGTTAAGGACTCAGAGATTTTATTTGTTCACTGCTTACTCTATTTTTACGACTCATTGTTAAAGCTAGCGAGTATGCCCCATTATAACTGGGCGATACATAAGTTTATGTAACATCATTTATTATGTCTTCTTTTTCTTTTACCGATATTATGTATTTAATATCTTGACCTTCCAAAATCAGTTAAGCTGCGGCCATGAAATGAAGAACATGAACTAAACTTCTGTCTTTTCATTTTTCATTGCCCACTCCCAGATTTATGGTCTTCTAGTTATATAACTGTGCCATCACATTATAATTTATTGTTTACAACTGATGTATATGTTTGACCTATATTATATAAGAAAGTCATGTGACCACATAGTTTTAAGATCACGTTATATCATCATGTGTGTAATTTGCTCTGATATTGTTGTCTTTTTTTAACAGAAATACCTATCATGCTTTCTCATAGATCTGGGAACAATGAACATTTAGAGCAATTTAATTGCATTTATTTATGATTTATAACTTACAATTGATGAAGTGCTAAAAATTGTCTTTTTTTTGACAAAAGTGTGACAGTTTGCAGAAATGTTGCTACAATTCCCGGAAACCAGGGTAAGATATGGTTACATGTATCTTATACAGTCAAACTGTTGGATACCACCTTTACGACTGCGTAAAAATGGTTGAAATAAAAGGTTTTTTTATCCTCCTTAACTAGAGACAACAAAGACTTTCAGAGGACAGGATTTTAACATTTAATCTCATGGTCAGAAGTAATAATATTTAATTCCATTTTGTTATTTATTTAATTTTTTTTGTTGTGGTTCAACAAAGTTTTGTTGTTTTTTAACAAAAAAGCAAAGTTGACTAACTGTAACCGAATGACTTTTAAGTGACTTGTCCACAATTTATAGAGCTCCACAATCAGCAATCAGCATTTTAAATATAAGTATAGATAGTTTCCACATCAGTGAATATCACATATCTTGGCAGCCATCTTTGATGGCAACTTCAAGGGATTTTCAGACGAATTTTATAGAAGCGTATTTTTTTTCTTGTAATTTATCCATTTGTGGTCCAAAATATAAAAGCTATACACCATTGGAAAGCTCTTGAAATTCATATTTTTAGTATGCAATACTTTTAAAATTGATAAATGCACAAAAGAACTAATATACAGAAATAAATAAAATTATTGGCTCATCCTTAAACAGAATAAATAGTGTAACTTTTTGGGTTGTATTTTGTTTATCTTTTAAACTAACAAAATATAATTATCATATTTAAAATACTTAATAAAAGCTATTAAATTTGATATAAAACTCAGAAAAATAGACTGAAAAATAAAAACACAGTGGTGAGTTTAAAACAGCACATATTTCCAGATTTCGACAGCATAAGCTTCTGCCTTGAAAGATGGCTGCCTTAAACTGTCTTATTAGTGCCTATGACATCACATGGAAACTATCTATTGAGTCACTAGCCAATCAGTGTTTTGTTGATTACTTGCATATATACACAGGACATATATTACCACATGCACAGTTCAGAGATACACACAGTTGATGACCTAGAGTAGCTTAAAATAAGTTGATATGTATTGTTTTTGAATTACTTTACAGCAATGTGCAGCTAGTTGGTGGAGGAGGACCCCAGACAAATGTCAGGATAGAACCACCAGCGTACCTCAAGTCAGCTGGAAGACCTTCCCACATTTAGAATTTCTCCCAGATTGCGACTCAAAGCCATGCAGCGAGAGGTGTAACAGTCAGACCACTATGACCCGGACACCCCACACATAAGTTGAAAAGAGTTGCAGTGCTTTTGATTGTCCCAACCTAAAAACAACACAATCTTTTGAAGGGCAGCATGTTCACATAGGTCTATAATCTAGCCATGAAACGTAATATTTCATTCTGACATTTTTTGTTGATCAACACAGTTGTTGTTGGTGGTGGTGGTGGTGGTGGTGGTTGTGGTGTTCTTGTTGCTGCTGCTGCTGCTGCTGTTGCTGCTGCTGATGATGATGATTGGGGTGGGGAGTAACAACATTATTAAAAAATGCAAATTTGTGACTCAGCAGTGAGAGAGTAACTTTACAGGATACTGCACTTATAAAACCCTGCATTCAGACCCATTTAAAGTTGTGTATGTTAACTTACAAGACAGAGGTAAACAGTCCAAAGCCAGTTTATCTGAGATAGTTATGTAAATGCAGTGTGTTTTTTGACAGTGAATGATTTAGTATTTCTTCCGCATGCACACGTATGTAATAAATGGCGAGAGACAGACTATATACTTACTGCATGTATAATGAATTCGGGAATTACATAATAACATTACTCCTATTTCATGTAAAGCTACTTAAATTCTTAAAACACGATGCATAAAACCTTGTATTTGCATAATACAAGCAAGATGGCTCTAAATAGCCAGTCTGTCAGTGGTTATGGTGGTCAACGTATTCGTGACATTGAGATAACCTACACAATAACGAAGTTGTGGCGACCAGTTGAAGCGCAGAACTGATATTTTAAATGACATTGACTTACCTGTTGTTAGGACAAGGATGTATGCATAAGAAATGTAATAAGTAACGTCAATCATATAGCTATATAGCCGTATATGTATTCATGTTTTGGAATAAATTAATAAATTAAGAATTTGCATTTATTTTTGTAGTAGTATATCTCTGCAATTGTACCAAAATAGTCGATGAAACACAAAAACATTTAAATACTGCATGACAATACTTACAATGTGTGAAGACTCTGGTGTTTGGTCCGCTATTTTGCAAGGGTGCTCACCTGGACAGTTTTACACGATGAGTATTGGATCCGCACACCGCCTTTATGTTCGGTATCGTATTATTAACAACAAGTAAGGTCTGATTGTAACAACGCATTAGGTAAAAATACTATGTTGCTTTCGTAGTAGTGAAATATGCAATCCCACTAAAGTCATATCTTACAAAATATGTAAATGTCAAAGCGGAGCGGTTTTTGGGATATGATTTTAATCAGATTGTGAAATATGATCATTGTACCCTACAAGGAAAATCAGATATAGAATTTAAAATAAGTTTGTACCTTTCAACACCTAATATGAATAATATAAAACACCTAAGCAAACTTCGTCATCTGAACTATTTTCTAATATAAAATGGCTCACTTTTGTAAATCGTTGTGTCATGCTGGAACTATGATATACAGATGTCTACATAGTAAGGATCCAGATAACCTGCAAAAACTAATCAATGTTGGCACACAATAAGCAGGCCTATAGAACAAATATCTTTTGTCAAATTTGATAACTCAATCTGGCATGACATTCCTAATAATATTCGGTCTGCATACTCAATTAATATCTTAAACACACACACACACACACACACACACACACACACATAAATAAATAAAAACACGTTATCAAAACATGTGTTATCATCACAGGATATGTAATTTTCTTTTGCATAATAAATTGTGTGACTGTCTATGACTGTCGATTTGTGTACATGTTGTACATGAATTTGGTCATAGAAGGCAACATTGAAAAAATATTTTGTTATGACATTGTTATGAGTATGTCTTTATATGTTATCTTCTTGAAATAAAGCTTTTATTATTATTATTGTTATTATTTTTATTAGTATTATTATTAAAATAATAATAACTATTATTATTATTATTATTATTATTATTATTATTATTATTATTATTATTATTATTATTATTATTATTATTAAAATATAACGTATTGATGTAGTAATAAGCTATTTTTAATTTGTCAATTCAAACTACAGCATAACTATAAAGTGTGAAAAAATGATAATGTGAAAAAAGTGTTTATGCGGCGTATTTTAATGAAGAACCAAATATAACGACGGCAGAGTTAGAAATATAAACACTTCAAACCAGCCTCCCTGAGGGAAAGAGTCAACTGCCGGACTGGAGTTGCTTACATACGGAACTTCCCAGGCCAAGTCTTCCGGCTTCCAAGTTTGCGCGGTTAAGCAGCGATTACTTTGGTTGGTGTACGGATGGATGACCGTTGTAGAGCTTCTGCCTGCGTTATTGGCTACAAAGAAGTGGGTTGATCACACAACGCACGATATCCATCTGATGCCAAATAATCACTTGCGGATCCAGGGCGGGGGGCGCACCCAATAAAATTCCCTAAATTTAGTAACGCTATAGAATAGCACGTTAAAACGTGTAAATACTTATTTATAAACATATTATTACCATGAAATACAAGATTTAATAGTAAAACACAAATAGATCTCGTTTAAATAAATATCTCGACACCACATTGTGGGTTCAGTTCAGGTAGGTGTTCACTCTGTCACTAATAATTTCCGCATTTTAACATTCAACTGCGTCTTTTCGTAATTCCGCAATTTAAACGTGCCGCTACTTTGAACTTTTCCTGATTGGTCAACAATAATGGCTGCGCCTGCTAAACGTGCTAAATTGGACATTGGTCAAATCATTGACCATAATTGCTTATGTTTGCCCACCATGTAATTATTGTTAATATATAGTACCGAAATATTGAACATTTAAAACGTCTTCCGAATATAGCAAAACAACCTATGAAAGTATGAAAATAAATGATTTTAGCAAGCATTTATTTATCAATGTTGCTCTGGTTGACAAAGCATAATTAAAAATTCACGCCCTCCCCCCCAATAAATAAATAAATCTGGATCCGCAACTGATAATAACAAGAAAAGTCGTTGATGCGCATCAAAGGCGACGCAAAATGTAGAAGAGGTAAACAGGTTAAAGCAATATGGGAGCAAGTAACAAAAACAAATGTGAAAACATATGGTTTTTATTTTCGGTATAGTATACATCTTAAGAAAAAGGTATGTATAACGTGTATTCATGAGACCATAGAATGGTTTAAAACAAAATAAAAAAGCCAAACCCGACACCATTTAATAGATTTTACAAGATGTTGCATATGTAAAATGCAAAACTATTATAATTAACTATACAACTAAAGTGTGAAACCAATCAATGACAACAAAGATAAATAGTACCAGAGTACATGGAACGTACCCCCCCCCCCCCCCCCCCACACACACACACACACACCACCCCACCCCATTTATTCACCCACCCAGCATGTGTGGGCATCTGTTTTCTGATAAGCCAGGCTGTCACGGTGTGTCTGTTACACAGGTATTGTTCAAGATTCAAGTGTATGTATGCTATATTTGGGGGGTTGAACATAGTCATTCGCAGTTTGTAAAGGAAATAGTTGTGAATATACCAACTACGCAATCCTAAATACCAGAAATTATTCTATCACTTCTTTTTTTATTCTTTTTTATTTAATTTAATATAAATCTTTATTTGTTTTCTTTCTTACTTTGTTGGTTGATTTTGTTATTTCTTTCTTTCAGTCTTTTAGTTCTCATATGTATTTTAATTCATATTTTATTTTGATTTGTAAAATTTATCATAAAAAGCGACATTAAGTTTGGAAATAAATTATGTATTACTAAATACCTGCCTGGATGCAGTTTATTCGATAAATTCTGTTGAATAAAATGTAAGGAAACGCTTCTTACAAAACCAATTTAAAAAGTCATTAATTATTGTCAGACTCATTTTAAGTCCTCTTGAATACTAAAACTTGTATCTCTTTCAGGTACTTTCAAAATCAAATATTTAACACTGAAATAAATACATAATCATGAAATTGAAAAAAAGTAGTAATTAATGCAATAAAGAATATGTAAGGGATCATACAGTAAACAACCCACATTATCTATAACATAAATGTTTATGACATTCCAGTCTTATTATTTGATAAAAATCAGACTGCAGTTATTTATATAAAGAACTTACGATCCGTTTCTTTTTATACCTGGATGGATTTGCCCTGGGAGTATTGGCGCCTTTCACCGTCTACGATTCTCTCCCTTGTAACAAGTTACTGAAGGGAAACTACTCTAATGTTCTAAAGAACAAAACTAAAGAAAAATAAGTAAGTTTCAAACTTGAAATTCAATTGAAAAGAAATGTTCCACTAATAGGATACAAGATGGCAGGGAACTTTTGGCAGAGCTCACATTAGTAAGTTATGATTTATGTGCTAAAGGATAAAACGCAGCCAACCAATATTGCAACTCTCTTTTGTGAAGTTTATACAGGGAATTGATTATTTCTCGAGACAATTTAAACTTTAAAGACGGTACACCTGTACACAGGCACTTGGTTTTATGACTGACTGATTTGTTTCAATGTTTCCAATTTTTTTATTCATCTCTATCACTTGTCAACATTACTGAATATACACTTTATTCTTTGTCTTATTTGGTGGGAATGTCTGATCTAATTCATGCAAGTGCTTGTAAAATTTGTTGTTTTCTACTAAATACAACTCAAAGTTTAATAACATCAGTCGTGTCAGCCACTCAGCTGATGTTGTGTATATAAGTAGAACGAATAACAGATAAACTTAGTCGTCTTCGACAACACACATAGTTGATACAGATTACAAACAATTAAAAATATACAGTACAAGTCTGTATTGTTGAGAAAGCTTAAATGTACCTTTACAGATCTTGCAAATTTTCACCACATGCCTCTATATATACATTCAATGTCAGCATCATCATTGAAAAAGGTGTAGTGGTAGAGTCGTCGATTTGTAACTCCTCTGACTTCTTAGCCTCTCGCCATGTGGATTCGAGTCCCATTTGGGATGAAGGACTGGCGGTGCATCGGTGGTTCTACCTAGACATGTGTCTGGGGTCTTCCTCCCCCATGAAGCTGGACGATGCTATAATTATCATAAATTGGTCGCTGCAATGTATTTCAAAAACAAACAAACAAAAAAGTATTTTGTCTTGTCAGAAATAAAAGAAAAATGCAGGTGTATTGGTGGGGAGGGTAAAAGTGGTTGGTTGCGGGATGGGGTAGATACACTAAACCAAACAGAAGTGGCCTTGTTAATTCAAATGCTACAAGGCTTCATCCATTGAAATAATAAAGATACGTTACGTTTGTCAAAATTCATAGTCTTTTTACAGTTCTGCACAGTTATGGTTTGTCAGGGGAACAATCACATATATTGGCACTAATTGGCACTAGCCAGAGATGTTTGCAAGCTTATGTCGGGTGTCCCAATGTTATTATTAATGTCTTAACCCAAAAAGATTTTCAAGAGAAACTTTAGTGTAATCAATGACATGAAAAACAGAGACATCCATAGAGATACAAATTTCTTTTTTTACCCTTTGAAGCACTGGCCAGGTTCAGTCCCTGGGCACCTCATAATTGCCCCTGTGCTATAATTATAGAAATGTTGCTGCACAGTATCGACAAAAATGCCAGCAAATCCCATCCCATCCCTTTGAAGCAGTAGCTGAGTAAAGTCAACTTTTCTCACTGGCAGCATTATAATTCTACAGGTGTTTTTTTCTTATTTTTTTGTAAATCGTGCACCATTTTATCATCAACATGACCAGGTTTTTGACTTCTTTAAAATCAGATGATAAAATCCTGCTATTTTTTCTTAATAACAAATGTTACTGTCTCCTTGCAGCATATGTATTTTTTACAGAATTTTTCATTAAGTTTTAATAGTGTTTTCATTGTTGCTTACATTTTGATGCAAAGGGTACTGATTGTATTGTACAGCTCATTTTTTAAAGATATTTTATAAGTTTGAATTGAATATTGCTTTACAGTCAGCAGTGGCTTCTTGATCGTCAAGACTTAGCGAGAGAGCGACAAAGTGACCTCAAAGTGCTAAATGAAGAAGATTATGAGAAATGTATGATCTTCTTTGCCAACTGTAAGTAATGAGTATTATTTTGGTGATTGTGTTTTGTGTGAAATGGTTGAAGAGACATCATTCATTGTTGCTATTGATAGACAAATTTTGATTTCGTAGTATTTGGTGATCATGTTTTGTGTGAAATGGGTGGAGAGACATCATTCGTTGTTGCTATTGATAGACAAATTTTGATTTCGTAGTATTTGGTGATTGTGTCTTGTGTGAAATGGGTGGAGAGACATCATTCATTGTTGCTATTGATAGACAAGTTTTGATTTTATATAAAAGATCAAAAAGTAAATTTTGATTAAAATAAATCTAAATGACTTTGCCCAAAGGTCAAAAGAATGGATGAAAAAGTGTAGTATGGAGTTTTGGAAGATCAATTACTCAATTTATAATGAAGGTTTAACATCATTAAAAAAAGGAGGACTTGATATCTACAGTTACATTTGAAAAACAATCATAATGTCTTTTTTTAAATTACAATGTATATGTAAAACTTAATGGGAAATATTATATAATAAAAGATTTTAAATATAATTCTTTACTACTGATAGGTTGTTATAATGAGCTAGTTATATCTTGATGAAGTGGAAGTTAACTTCTCAGTCATAAATGTCTAAAATTTATACATCAATGTTTCTTGCCTCTGTCTGAAACCTGCGTCCATCACAAACTGATCAGGTCTAGTGAAATTGTATTCCATTAGATAATAAAAAAGCCATGTTGAGTAATGTGATTAGAATATTAACCATTTGCGTCACTGGTTTACTAGTGCTGGACGTCTCCAATGTGACCATAATTTTGTTGATGTGATGTAAAAAAAAATTTGCTTCAGTCCCTAGCGATATGTCTAATTACCTTAGTAGGAAAAGAATAGTTGAAAATTTAGGTTACTGTCACAAGGAGCATGAGAGATATATATTTTCTGCACTGTCCAATTGTATTCAAGATAGAAAAAAGTATTTTCACATAGAAGCCCTGGACTCAGTCCCTGATGATTTCAAATGGTATCACTGCAGTTGTTATTGTTTTTTCGTATATATAAATTGTTAAATTCTTGACAATACTTTTATGTTGTAAAAACAATAATTTGGAAGAGTATATTTTTTCGTTAATTTGCTTATCACAATTTAATAATAAAGTCCAATATTACCTTTAAAGGAATAACTAAAATAAAAATTAATCTAAGTTGAAGACCTGGTTGCATGCAGAGAGAATTTAGGATGATTATTAGCTGAAGTACCTCACTCACTGTTATAGTCCTGTTTAATAACCTCTGTTATCTCCCCTGAATAACTGCCTCCCTTAAATGCTCTTTAGCTGATAATAGTCCAAGATTGCCAAGATTGGAAGATTCTCTCCAAATGGCGTTACAAACAACTCTCATTCGCGTTTGATGCTGTCTTGTTCGTCGTCCAATTTAATTTCACTAAATGTCCATATAACATCTATCTATAACATATATCTTTTCTATCCCTCTAGCCCGTATTATAAGTTCCGGATGATTCCCTAATACATGTGCCCCGCTTTCTCTAAGAAAGTCTTTAAGTTCACACACTGATAGTTTTGAAAATTTGCACAGATCACCGATTTCATTGTTCTCAAATGCCATCTTGTTTGTTTATTTGTCTACCGGAAGTTGTACGGAAAATGAACGATAACTCTACCAAGGGAGATAACAAGGGTTATTAAACAGGACTATATTGCTATATCTCAGAGTGTTTACATTATATTGCTGTTTACAGTTATACAAGCTTTGGGTGAACAGCAGAAAGTTCGACAGCAAGTGATTGCCACAGCAACGGTATACTTTAAGAGGTTCTATGCAAGGTGAGTGTGAGTCTTTTATCGTCCAACAAAGGCAGAAGATTATGTCTATATCATCCATCCTGGGCCATGTTCAGAAATGAATAAGTGCTCATTCATGTACCGGTGGATGATGCTAAGTCACTAGGAACATCTGTTATTATGGTAAAGGTGCTTGATGCCTGCTTGTAAGTTGCTTAAAGAGAAAATGACTCATTGTGGTCATTATGAAAATTTTTAAGTCCATCATCTTTATAGCCGGGAGGTAGAGAATGTGTAAGCGGTCCCATTACTATTAGGTCAGTAGGTAGATCACTGCTCCCATCCACCGTGATAGTGATGAGTTCCTGATTGGCTATACAGGGCATTGTCACACAGGCTGTTTGCATATTTTCAGAAACTTGTTGCTGCACAAGTTTCCCCTGTGTAAAAATGCAGGCTTTTTGTAAATCTGTCTTTCAAATTTCAGGAATTCCTTGAAATGCATTGACCCTTGGCTGATGGCTCCAACATGCATATTCCTAGCTGCAAAGGTGGAGGTAAGGGCTTGCTCATTTAAAACCTTTCTATAAGGAAATCATTGGGATTTTTGTTAATTCTCTTATCCAATTCCCACACATGCCAAACTGTTGGTACACAATGTACCTTGTCATATATCAATGTTTCTAATGAGTAGCATTCAGTGAGAGAAAAAATAATTGAACAAAAAAAAAATCTTATCTGAAGTTTTTTCATCTTCAAAAATGCATCTTGATAAATATATAAGGTTGCTTTGCTGTTATTTGTACAATAATATTTGGTTAAATTGTTGATATAATTAACTAATTTTCTACCAATTTTACACTTGATATTCAAATTTCATCACAATATCCTTTTGTAAAATGAAGTGAGATAAATACTAATACCGTATTGCTGAGCGGGTCATTGTTACGTCTAGTAAGGATAAGTATAAGAAGTAAAAAATAAGTTAGTGACAGTACACATTATTTAACCATATTCCCCCTTCCCACAATGGGCTGAAGAATGTAAAACTTATTTTTTTTAAACAGCTTCAAATTTGATGAATAAACCTAATTATACATAGTGGTGTCTAAGTCATGATCCTCATCTAGTTTTGGGATTTATCAAATCAAGATGCTTCTATGGAATTCCAACAATATGTAACTTGATTGAAAGTCAATGGAAGTATTATAAAAAAAATGCAAGCCTTATTTGATGTTCAGATTTAAATTGCACTATATAAAACACAACTACATAAACTCATTATTATGACTTTCAGGTGTTCCTAATAGAGAAGAAATTTTCACTTAAATACAGATAAATGCTTTACTGCTCTTAATTACTTAATCCTTAAAAAAATTCATAAAGGAAAAAATGATATTAGCATTAAATATTCATTTTACTATTGATTATTACTGATTGTCCATGCCTGTTTTGTATTGCAGGAGTTTGGGCCCATATCTCACACAAGACTGATAACAACCTGTCAGACTGTAGGTAAGTTCCACCTGCTCTCAGTGTCACCCTAATGAATCCTTAACCCATAGCATTCTACATTTATAAATACCTCAATTTTAAGACTAAGTTATTTGCAGGATAATGTGACCAGGTATGGTATCATGCCAAGTGTTTACAACATGCTGTACACAGTGAAGGCAGCACTTTAAGTGGACATTTTTTTCCAGATAACTGATTGATTGATGGCTTCGCCATAAACCCAACAAACAGACAACACCACAATCAAACTGAATATTTTGTTATAAAATGGAAAAAAAAATTTAAAAAAAAGAAAGAAGCTAGATGATGCACTACTGTGAAAGCATTTTATTTCGTGGGGCATTTAATTTCGTGGAATTCGTGGGCAAGTCAATCCACGAATTTAAGTACCAATGATATAAAATCCCCTCGGTTAGACTTTCTAATGCTAGATTTACTTGTAAATCATGTCAACATATTTTTACTAAACAGGACATAAAGCTCAAACAAACAGACGATTTCACCACACTTTATTTACATTGTATTGACATAGAACGATAAAACATGTTTACGAACATAAGCCATTTAATCATAAAAAACGATCTATGCTAAATAATTTTATACTGTAATATATACCCGAGCACTATAAACTTTTTAGGTGTAGGGTGTTTACTCAAGGGTCTGTTTTGTGTCAGTTTGCATAGTACGCTAATTGGCGTTAATTGACAGTCAATGGCTTCGTTAAATTAGACCCTTAAAAGAACCCGCGCCCCTAACATCTTTATGAATATAATTCCTTAAATGACACGCTAATTGACAGGTGTCATAAAAGTCGTCTGATGAGACTCGGCTGTGAAAACATTGACCGGCTGCCGTGGATAAATATCACCAGGCGTGACGTAAGACAATATGCAGAGTCACTCGCTAATCCGTAGTTTCGCAATTGACCCTGTTTCAGTGTTAGGCCTCAGTTTCGTCAAAAATCGAAGGTATTTTTTTATTTTCGTGGGTAGGGCAATCCACAAAATCAAGTACCCACGAATATGCCCGTCCTCTTCAAACAACGAAATTTCTGCCCCACGAAATAAAATGCTTTCACAGTATATTTCAGTAAACAATACCACACCTCAGCTAAATATTTAGTTATAAAACCTACATGGAATAAAAGAAGAAGAAAAAACTTAATGATGTACCCCCTCACCGTGTGGGTTCGAGTCCCGGTCAGGGCAAGATTTCCAGCTTACCTGCAGTGTGTTGGTGGGTCCACCAATAGTAAACTGGATGTCGCCAATAAGATTATAATTGTGTCGGTGCGATGTAACAAAAAGCAACATAATGATGCACTGTGTTTCAGTAAACAATACCACAATAAATCAGTAATAATGTATTTAATATACATATTCAGAATCAAATATATTTGCTAGATGATGTTGTTTTTTTGTTTCAGTAAAAAATAAGTTTTCCCATGCATATCCCCAAGAATACCCATACAGGATAACCAACGTTCTGGAGTGTGAATTTTACCTGCTGGAAATGATGGTATGGAGATACGTTCATACCCATACTCCGTAGTGTTCCAATGTTTTCTATAATGTTTCATAGTGATTTTTTAAGATTTTACATATGGCAGTGGTTTTACTGTTTTTTATGTTTTAAATGGCATTGATTACTAGGATAAACATAGTTGTTTGGAGGAAAGAGTCAACGAAATACAATAAAAACAAAAAAAATATGATGATGATGATGATGATGATGATGATGATGATGACAACAACAACATAAAAATAGCCGACTTTGACAATGTTCATTTTTTTGTTTTATAGATAAATTATAACAATTATGGTCATCATGGCAAAATCTAGCTATTATTTTTCAAGAAGAGACCCAGAAAAATGCGTTTGTATAACTACTGGCACTCAGCAGGTCAGCTGAAAGACTGCCTCAAAGGGGACTTAAATCTTACCAGAGAGTGGTTGAGGATTTTAGTGTCCCATTACCATTGTACCATGGTTGCCCCAGATGATGCTAGTGATTGTAGTAATGATGATGACAGTAATGATGATGTCAGTGATGATGATGACAGTAATGATGATGGCAGGGATGATGATGATGATGACAGTGATGGCGATGGCGATGACGATGATGATAATGACAGTGATGATGGTGGTGATGATGATGATGATGATGATATCAGTGATGATGGTGATGACAGTGATGATGATGATGATGATAACAGTGATGATAATGATGATAGTGATCATGATGATGATGACAATGATGATGACAATGATGATGACTGATGATGATGACAGTGATGATGGTGATGATGATTACAGTGATGATGATGATAGTGATGATGATGATGACAGTGATGATGATGATGATGATGACAGTAATGATGAACTTGATAATATATTGCAGGACTGTTGTCTAGTGGTGTACCACCCCTACAGGCCTCTTGTCCAGTATGTGTCAGAAATCAGCTCCACAGATGATAGCATTCTGCCCCTTTCCTGGTGGGTGATCTCCCTTGGACTTAGCTACTATAAACAGCAATTTTAAGTGCACATAATTGTATAATGGACATCTTTGTATAATGCATGGTTCCTTTCTTAGATAAAAGGTCATGAGAAAAAGAAAAGAAATACATCAAGTAGTGTCATCTTTATAGGAAGAACATGACAACATTTGTATAATAAATTGCAACAATTGACATAACATTGTTTTTTATTGAATATTTGGTTTAATTTAATATATATCATTGAAGCTTTAATACTGTCACTGTTAGGAAAGTATTTCATTATGAGACAGGCACAATGACATAAAGCTGGAATAAAATATGCTAAAATTTGTTAACATAAAATCTTGCATCCTACTTACTTGTAGCCTAAATGACTCTTGTGTGTTGCATGTTCACAAAATATATTTCAGGAGAATCGTCAACGATTCCCTTCGCACAGATGTTTCTTTGCTATATCCACCATATCTTATTGCTCTGTGTAAGTGAAATAGTTTATTATAGATTTTATATTAAAGTAATATAACATATTTTCACAAACCAATTAACATATTATATTAGTAGTACATGTACCAGTATTTCCTTTGAGCAAGTCCTCAGTATCTATATAATAGTGTCTAAGAAAACACCTTAGCTGAATACAACGTTTTCCCAGAAAATCTGTGGTGCGCTGGTAGTTCTACCCGGACTTAAGTTTGGGGTTTTCCTCCATCAATAATTAGATTGATATCGCCAATATTACCGTAATTGTGTCAATGCGATGTAACAAAAAAGCCATTTTAACATATATTTCTAGGCTCCTACATTGAAAAGATGTGTATAAGCTTTCCACCTAAAAAAGGTTGCATTGTGTCAAAAATCTTTTATGCAAACTTGAATGCAAATTCTAAATGGGTGAGGACAATAGCTCAAGCGGTAGCGCGTCTGCTTGTGGATCGGGAGGTTGCGGGTTTAAACCCCAGCTGGGTCAAACCAAATCCTTTAAAGTTGGTAGTAGTGGCTTCCCTCCTAATGCTCTGTGCTAAGGGTCAGCATTACGCCTGACTCATCGGTGTCAGTATAATGGACTGGCCGGGTTCAGTCCCTGGGCACTTCATAACTGCCACTGTGCTATAATGAAAGAAATGCTGCTGCACAGTATCGGCAAAAATGCTGGCAAATCCCAATCCCTAAGCAGGGTAGAATGTCACGAAACTTTGCCAAATGTTAGTTCTGGTATGTAGTTTGATGTAAAAGCTAGAATTCGCCACACTCTTCTCCACATGTTATGGCCATTTGATCATAGTTTTCTTGCAGTTTTCCCTGGCAAGAGAAATTATGTCTTGTAGACAAATTTCTAGTTTACATTATTTTAAACTTTAAAAATTACTACACAATTGAAAAAAATCTCTATGTACATGGTATAAAATTTAGATAAGGTCAAACCATCACCATCACAGGAAGACAGAAAGTTGTTAGTTAAAAACTTAATCTATAATACAAAAAAAAGATTCATTTTCCTTATCCTCTTCAATAGGATCTATTCTGTAGCAAGGAACCTTATGAGAAATTTTATGATAAAGATCTTGTTGTGAAACTTTAGTCATTTTGCTCTCTTTCCTAAGTTGACTTTCTCAAATAAATATTCTTACACTCTCATTGTTCCATCTCTGTACAGATGCATATCGCTGTGTTACAATCTACTATATATCAGTATAATATCACAGCCTTTTCAAAGATCCTTTGGTTTTACTTTGAAATAGCTTTTTCGGTCATTTGTTTTTTAAAATGATATTTTCCTAGTACTTCAGTCAAACGTTTTATTATTCTGTTTCATATTAAGTGACACCTAAGTTCAATGGGCATTCACATATCAAGGAACGTCTTCTTAATTAATAGCACACTTTAAACACTTACAAATATTTTCATACTTGGACAAGTTTTAAGACAATGTAAGCTGAGCCTATTACTAGACTTTCTACGTATGAATCTTGTTTGTGTGTCTTTCAGCGGCATTGCACATAGCATGTGTGATTCAACAGAAGGATCTGAAACAGTGGTTTGCTGAACTGTCTGTTGATATGGACAAGATTCTTGAGATAACGAGACAGATTCTACACCTCTACGACCTCTGGAAGAACTACGATGAGAAGAAGGAGATTGCGGAAGTTTTACAGAAGATGCCTAAGCCTAAAACAAGTCCTACTCCGTAAGTGTTTTCATGCAGCTAAACACAAGTTGTAGCGGACCTGATTGTGCAATCGATAGAGTGTTGGCTCCAGGTACGAGAGGCCTCATGCTCAATCCCAGGCCGCGACAGACCACAGTCATTAAAAATGGAAGTGGTATAGCTCAACTGCTAACACTCAATATAAAGGTAGTTCCATGACTGGTTGGCCAGGTGTCAGGATAATGTGACAGGGTGTGACTTCATGCCAGGTTTTCATGGCATGCTATACACAGTGAAGTTTTCCAGCTTACCTACAGTGCACAGTTGGTTCTACCCAGAAATAAATGTGAGCTCGTCCGTCACCAATAATTAGCTGGACATTGCCAATATGACCATGTAGTAAAAAATAAATACCATGAATGATTTTACATTTCTTTTTTGCTCAGGCCTCCTCAAAATCTCGGACAAGACAATCAACAATCTCAACAACAGAATCAGTAAAAGATACATGGTCACTGGTTATAGAACATACGGACACCATTTTACGGTACAGCTTTGACAGCTGTTGTGTGAAAAATGTCAGTTTGGGTTTTTGGAGACCAAGTCATCTTACTTTCTACTGAAGTTTCTGATAAACCGGTTAAACCTACCCAGATTTATAGGAGTTGAATGGGGCCTCTTTAATTGGCTGGCACACATCAACTGCCATACAGCAATCGCTTGCCTTGCCAGTGCACAGAAACCTCTGCCAGCACACAGGAAATGTGGACTGAAAGTCAGACTGAGTTAGGTAGATGTTGAATATGTTCAGTTTGTGACAGGGATCGTGCCCTCAAAATGCCAATGACCAAGGAGCTATATGTTTGTCTTTATCCATGTTCTGGTAGGCAAGACTTGATGGAGCATAGACAAATAGTGTTGATCCAGATCAGCAAGCTCCCACTAGGATCTGCCTAGTTCAGTTTATTCCCATTGCTGGATATATTATATACATTGCTAAACATTGTGTTGCAGATAAAATGGCCCAAACTAACCTGATCCCTGATCTTGTAAATAACTGGCTAAGAATTCAAGTGAACATATATAAGATTTTTTATTCTACATCCATTTTTTTAATGACCGATCAATGTGTTATATTTTTGCCACATGATCATCCTGTTCATAGCGGAGGTGGAAAGTACATTGTCCAAATATATTACAATATTTGACAGTTTTTGCAACATCTTGGACCCAGGTAATTATAAAGCATCTGCATAAAATACTGTGCATTATTATGTAAAATTTCATGCAAAACCCAAATTTTCTTTCATTTTATAGTTACTTGATTCTACAATTGTGAAAAAGGAAAAGTTCAAATATGTCAGTTTATTTCATAACTAGTGTACTTTATTTAATTTTTATCAATTATTTTATTCATGATGTCATCAAATATATAACTGATAAGTGAGATTATTGATTTTATTGTTGTTAGTAAATATCCTACTAAATTAACCACCTGAACCATTTTTAAAGAAGAATTTAGTCAAGACTTGCCAGTCTTAAAGGTGTAAACTGACAGATTAGACCATTTTATTTCCTCTCACCGAACCAAGTAAATAAATTTTATCTGAGAATATCTCGCAAAATGCTGTTTATTAGTGCCCTATATCCCTATAAAAATTAATTATAATATCCAAGTTGTCATTACAAAAATGTATTTCCTATCTAAGCCACTCTGCAGTTAGATATTTTTTAACTTGACCACTTACTGTTGAGGTCAAGATACATGATTTTCCAGGTAAACAGCTCCTCGTCAATATTTATTATTAGCTGAAATCCCCATTGTGCTTGTTTCTATATTTGGAAATAATGGACATATTATTAAGCGATACACCTTAGGATTTTTACTATCTAATAATTGAGGCAGTGTTAATTACAGCCTTTACTTAAAGTAGAAGTTATTATATATGAAAATTATGTGCAATTACCCTAAAGCATGAGTATGATGTTATTAGATACATGTTTAATATATTTAGGCAAAATGTCGGATACCTTTAATGCATCAGCATGAAATATATTTTACTAAAATTACATTTATACACACAAGGCTCATGGTTGATAATCCAAAACACAAATTAATAATGCAAGATACCATAGTGCTATGTTAATATATATACGTATATTTTTTGTGAATCATGTTAGAATTCCCTGTAGATCTAATATTGTAAATATTGTTTGCAAAAAATACTTCATTTACATGGGAAAATATATCTTATGAAAAAAAAAAAAATAACACAAACATAATTAAAACCATGTGTGTACCATTAAGTTCTGAATAAAAAATGAGTTTAGAGTAAGTAGGTCTTTTATCATTCAAGTATTGATTACAGAATATATTTTTAATGCATGTCATATTAAAGAGGTCATTTTCTGCTTTTGTGTAAATCTTGGAATTAGTCCCAAGAGTCAGGTTTGGGTTTTTTATGATATAAAAATGTATGCAAAGTTCAGTTTATATTCAGTTATCTGACATTATTCTTGTTTAAAATAAATTCGGTAACCACGGCAAAAGACTGTTTTGTCTTTATTTGTTGGAAATTTATTAAATACACTACTCAGAATTTGCTAAGAATAACATTTTATAACCTATACTTCTTTAATTAAGTTGTGGCGACATGCTTCTAATGTAAAATGTACATATCAAATCATGAAATTTACATATGTGAAGCCTGACTACCGGTTTATTTTTTTTGGTAAGCAAACTGATTTTATACAGTGATAATATGAAAAAAATATCTATTGTCAAAAAACTGATCCTTAGCAAATTTTGAGTAGTATATAAAGTTCAGGAGATACGCAGTTTTCTGAGTTAATTTATCTTGAATAAATTCCATGTAGACAAAATAAATGTTAGTTATGTGTTCAGTCTTGATACCAAAAAAGTTGTACTGGTTTTTGTTGTTGTCTTGTGTGTTGTTGTTTTTTAACTTATACCTTACATTGCAATTTGAATTGCTTTAATTAATTAAGATAATAACACAATATGCATAAATAATATTTTATTTAGGATCCTTGGTATGCCATCTTCAGCTTTACACACAATAATATAAACATAACAAATGTGATAACAGTATGATACAATACTATAATATATGTTCACAGTACTAGAATTCCTTACTGAAACCAGTATACATGTTTGTTAAGCATTATTTATTATTTTTCAACATTGTATGCAACAAGTGTTTAAGAAACAAAAAACAACTTATATATATATATTTGAAAGTGCTTTATCCTAATCATAATTTTCATAAAACGCAATATTTAACGTATTGATTACATGAAAGGAACTCAAACACTGTTGGTCTTAATTTAGCAACTCTATATATAGAATATTGCCCGTATTCACCAAACTTGAACTGGTCGTAAGAACAAGAACTCACCTGAATCCCAAGACTAAATTTTCCAAGTCATGACTATATTACATATTTTGTCAAGTAAAATTCCTTATTTTAAGTCGCAGAAATTTCATGTCAAGTTTGGTGAGTATAGGTCTATATCCTATAATAAAATGCAGACAATCCTTATCGTTAACAATATTTCGTGATTTTATTGAAACCTTGGTTCTTGTGATGATAAGACACAATGAACAAATAATTTAGACTTGTATTCTTATTTGAAGTACAAAACAGTAATAACTTTAAAAAAAAAGATTAACAAGCTAATTGTCAAGTCCTTAGGAATATAGTATAGCTCCAGATCAGCCCACTTCCAGTAGGTGGGACCCCGCTCCCAGTAGGTGGGACCCCGCTCCCAGTAGGTGGGACCCGACCCCGCTCCCAGTAGGTGGAACCTTAAGCATCGGCTGCTCAGTCACTATTTATCTTGTGACCTTTTCTTTTTATAAATTTAGAAAATATCAAAGTATTAGTATGAGCCATTAATTTAAACTTTACAGGTCAATGGATGAATTGGACCACCTTTAGAATAAGATTGTTTTCAGTTTTGTCGTAAGGTTATATGTGGATTGGATTTTGATCACCAATATTAGTGCAAACAACATTTTAATTATACCATGTACAATATGACTGTCAATAGTTAATTACATTCTAAATGATACAATAAAAAAATAATCACAAAATTTACAAAAATATTTTAGCACTTTTAAGTCTTAAAATTTCAAGTCATAAAATATGTTAAACATTATGGTCAATATCATAAATATATTGACCATTTATAATTTTAACCCATTTTTGTCTTTTAATCTGACTGGCTCATCCCAATCAAGTGACAGCTTCCATTTTTCAATGAAGCGCAGAATGCCTCTTTCTTATTAATTTACATGACTCCAGAGAAGACTTTCAAACATGATCAACCAGAGGTTTCATCTAATTTTGGTCTTTATGCTGTTCTGCTAATGGTGGCGAATGAAATTTATACCGTATCTGTACAGTCTATATAAATAAACACATTGGCACTAAAGGTACTATAGGTAAATATGCAATGTAAGACCTTGGAGCTGAGGTAATTCTTTAACCTATATGTGACCTCACAGGACCAGTTTACTAGCTGAATGACAAATTACAAAAGCTACGTAACTTTAGATACAGGGATAATGTTTTGTTCTAAATCCTTTCCATTCTCCTAGCATCGGTTATTTTAAACCATTTCACCAAGACCATGGATAGTTCCTACACTGTTGGTCAAGTTTGTTAACAGAAACTGTTTTAACCCCATCACTCTAATGCAATGGTGAAAGAATGACCTACTTTACATAAAAGAACAAATCCTTCTTAGTTGTGATGCTGTTTACTTGTACTATAAATCCCATACAATTTGTCCCACGTATGCTTATGCTATCGTTTGCGTCCACACAAAAGCAAAAGAAGTTCACAGGTTAAGTTGTGTAGAGTTTACAGAATGTAAACATGCAAAAGTCTATGGTCATGTGAGTCAAGAGGTCAGCTCTGCGGTCAGGTGATACCTTACCCTGCCAGTGATTTATGTGCAGACAATCGACTGCGTTGGAGTTTGCTACAGTAAATGACCATGCAAAGCCTAAAAATAGCACTGTAAAATAAGTGAGTTTTATAAAATTGTGAACGAATAATACATTCTCCTGAGAAAAGAAAGTTAACATTGATGTAACCACCGTATTATTTAAGACTTGCATTTTGTTACAGACTTTCAAAGTAAAAAAAATCACTCCTGTAGATTATTGTATGTCAGAAAGAAGTATGAAGGAAAGTGATGCACATAAAACTATTTCATTGCTTGATACACTTCACTCTAAATAAAAAATTATGTCATCATATCAAATATTTTTCAAGCAAGGTTCAGTTATAAATTTCTATGAGGTTTCTTAGAAAGCAACACAATACTCCATACTAGGTATATCGCAATCCAGGCTGTGATGAGAGATTACAGCATTAACCCTTACACTCATAGTTCATGTATGATTTTGACAAATTTATAAATTTTCTTTATTTTCTTTGAAATAGTGAAACATTTTTTTGAATACATGTATGCTCCGCATATGTAATTACAGATTAACATATTTCAACAGATAAACACCCTATATGTGCAGATTCTAAAAAGTCATAACTGTGCAGGCATTGGGAAAGCGTAAAATGGCAGAAGCATGCACAAAAGGGTTGAACTCTAGAACATTGGCCAGAATCTATGTACTTAATGCTGGATTTCTATTTCTTTTTGTTAACTTTATAACAATGTTAACTTTGTTCATAATATGTGTGTTAAAGGTCAATATTCTCCTTTATTAAAATAGTTTAGCCATTTTATGAATATTATTTAATAATGCAAAAAGCAAGAGAAAAAAAAAACAGTCAGACCGTATGTTGTAAACAACATTTGGTACATTTACAGTGGTTTTAATCACAAAGCACTATTAAGGCACTGGCAATAAGTAACATTTGTTTCTTAGCCCAAGCAAAGCCGAGACCTACAGAACTACATAATCAAGGGGGATATTTTTTTGTATTTTTAAAGTATGCCATGTAGAAGGTATAATTGCCACTAATGTACAAGTCCAAGACAAAACATATGGTTAATTCTGACCTTCGTTATGAGATCCTTGTGAATATTTGTGTTATATCTAAATGAGGCTAAGGTTTATTTTATATACTGTTACATAATAAAAATATTGATGAACAAAACATGAGGCTAACATTGGTTATTGAATATGAGGAAGCTTATATCAACCATTTTTAATATGCTCCTTGTGAATATTTATACCGCATCGAAAACAAGGCTACCATTTTGATGAATATTCTTTGAGAACAGTGTTTTCAGTAATTCCTGTCTTTGAAAATAGAAATAAAAATTTTTAACCATACTATAAAAAATTTTGTTATTTAATACTGACTTTTTGAGTTTTTATTTTGTACACTTATCCCGGCAGTGTACCATGGAGGTATATATGTTATTGTAGAGGATATCAGAATGACATGTTTATGTCAGTACCAATATTTCTATCAGAACCAATGTTACTATCAGAACCAATATTTCTATCAGAAAATGTTTTCATCCGAACCAATGTTTCTATCAGAACCAACATTTCCACCTGAACCAATATTTCTATTGGAATCAATATATTCCTGTTGTAAACTATGGTTATACAATGATGGATTTCATTTGAACATTTTGCAATTTGCTAAGCATGAATTGATCATTTTTTGGCAAGTAGTGTAGACCCAGATCAGCCAAGTCTCGCTTGGAGCTGTGTGATCAGTATCTGCACTATTTGCTGCTGAGTCTATGACATTATATCTTGTAAGATTAAAATGTTGTAAAAAAAAAAAAAGATTTGTGTTTTGTATTTTTGGTTTTATGGCACACTGACACTTAACATGATATGGGGTTAAAAAGTTGCTTAATTTTTGCCACCTATAAATTATAATATCTCTGCTTCAAGATGTCTTCAAGAAGTCAAATATATAGAACACCAGTCACACATATTGCAGATTTTGCCAGAGTAAAGAACGAATATCACATTGGGTCAACTGAGTTTTGTTTCCTTTGTTTTTTCATCTGTCTTTTTTTCCATTTCCTGGTCTTCATCTTCCCCACTGTCCTGCTGAAGTCTTTGGTTTCTGTAATAAAGGAAAATTAAATGATTTGTTGGAATCTAAGCATCTCAATATGACTATAACAAATGCTAGAATGTCCTTTTTTTCATTTTAAAAATAACGAATTAAAAGCAAATTCGTTAAATTTATATCCCACGCTAAAAAATGCATTTTAGGTGTATTCTAGATATTTTCTTTTGGTAACTGCTGATAGTAAATGAGGTAAGTTCATTGTAGAAGGCAAAGATCAGTTGCAGATATATTGTAGATGGAAGAAATAAAAACACCTATCATAAATAAATTAATAAGAGACATCTACTTGCCATAACAGTGTCTCTACTAAATAAAAGGTTCTCTAGATAATGATTGAGAACAAAAATCACATTCAAGGGTGAAGTGACCATGAAGATGTTATCATACCCTACAAATCAACAACCCACTAATGTTATTGAGAGAGACATAGACAGAAATGAGAATAATCAATAAAAAAATATATATATCTTTAACATTTTGAAAAAATCATATTGGTATTTTGTTGTAAGAAATGATGAAATTGCAATGATATTATTACTGATTTTAAAAACAGGAACTAATTTAAAAAATAGGATATTGGTTGTCCAATCATGTTCTTCTGTGACAAAAAGTCAATATAAAATCCTTTTAATGACAATGCTGCCTGAAATTACATATCTGAAGTAAATGCATAAAACCTTTTCAAGCACGTATAGATTTGAAAAAGAAAGGGATTATCACCATTACCTGGCTTCTATTCTTGCACATTTAGGACACTTCTCTGGTACAAAACAGGTCTTGTGGAAGCATGACTTACATTCTGTAATTAGAGAAATAACACATTTGAAAAAATCATACTTTTAATTGACAAGATCGCCACGTATTTGAAAACTTCATTTACAGAAATTGAACCTTTAGTTTGGTGGTAGTGGGGTGGGTGGCACACAGGTCCAAGCCACACAGCCTTAATAGCAGACACTTATACAAAATATCTGTAAGGAAAGTAGAAACTCTAACTTTAAGAGAGCAGAAGAGGTAAAAATATAATTATGTAAAAATATAATTATCTGAAATTTTTATTGCATTGGCAAACTGACAAAATAATTATTTATTTGGGGAAAAAATGGAAATAAAGAAATTCTAATGATTTAAAAAAAAATTAAACAAAGAAAATGCAACACGTGTTTTGAATGAGTGCCCTTAAGTATAAGAGACAAGGACCTAAGAGGTGGGTGCAAGATGCTTCCTGTAAATCAAAACAAATTGTTTAAATGTTTTCAATCAGAATGACTTAACTTTATCCCCTTCAAACCAAAGCCACATTATAGAGGCTTTCAATTTAACGTCACGCTATCTTGACGATATTCTAACTATAGATAATCCTTTCTTTTCTCAAATGATCCATCTGATTTACCCTCCAGAACTTACCCTTAATAAAGCAAATAACTGACATTTAAATGCAGCATTTCTAGACATTGAGATCAATATTTCCAATGACAACGTCTCTACTAAAATCTAGGACAAGAGAGATGATTTCAACTTTAGTATTGTGAATTATCCATACCTTGATGGTGATTCACCTCGTGCTACCTCCTATGGTATTTACATATCACAACTTACAAGGTTTGCACGAGTTTGTACTAAAGTAGAAGATTTCAATGCTAGAAACCTGTTTATTTCTTCTAAACTGTTACAGCAAGGCTTTCGTTTTCATAAATTAAGAAAGGCGTTTTCAAAATTCTTTCACCGCAATGATTTTATTGCTTCTAAGTATAATAGCAGTATGAAAACACTTATGCAGAAAGGCATAAGCCATCCTGCATTTTATGGAAATGTTTTATACAAGTTAAAGAAGATCAAGGGTCTCAATAACTTTTCTGACCACTTTACAAAACTTATCAGAAAATGTATTGCAGACGGTTACAACCCGGGAATACTTCGATGTACTGCATTGCTTGCAATTGACCCTTTTACAGTCAAGAACTTGCATTGCTTTTAAATTACACGATGACCGGACAGGTCGTTGAGACTATATGAAAACAGTGACTTAAAGCCATAATTGGACAGTCACTGTTGGATTTCTTGTCTCTTCATCTCTCCAGTCGTGCCCTATATAGGTGGGACAACTTGAGCAGTCTCCATACCCTTTATGTGAGATTGCACAGTAGGTATAACATCGGGATTTTTTTTAATCTTTATCATATATAATATGTCAACTGCGGATAAATCCTCGGCGTTTATAATATGTTTTTTAAACGATTAACTCTAAACAATACTACGTTTTATTTTGTTGATTTTCTAAAATTCTATTGTTTCTTCCATATTGTTTACATTTCACTTTTGACACTTTTGGCATATGACGTCATGGCATTTATGACGTCGTTATATGGTTCTTATAATATATCAGCGCTTGTACTGCTTTATTTTATTTTAAACTACTCTCTCATTTGGAATTTTTTGGTTGCCGAGGCTTTTATCTACTGTAAATACTGTACATATGTTCATTATATCTGTTTTAACTCCCGATGCAGGTGCTTATTGTTAGTTGTGTCACTTTGACGGGATACTTTTATTTACACTGTTTGTTTGATAGAAAAACCGTCAGGAAGTGCGAGGTTGGAGCGCTCCACAAACCAGGTTTAAGCACCCCAGTTGGCCATTTTGCCGACTGACCGTTCCAAGGCGGTAACTGATGGTTTTTCTTTTTGTGTGTTATGTCTCGTCTCTGTGTTTTTTGTCACATTTACATTTACCTTGTCTGCCTTGGTCTGCAGGTAGATAAAATTTAAATATCTGTGAAAATTTTGATAGGACCTTTTATTATTTACCTTAACTAACTTTTTTCACTGAACTTAATTAATCAATTACAGGGATACAAGCCTTCATTTCACTATTTTTAATTTAGGAAATATTACCCAACTGTGCGGTGAAAGAAAAAAAGTCAGTGTACCTTTGATGCAAGCTATTTTAGGGGCACGATAACTACACGCACATCATAAGTCAACAGGAAGTTCTTGAAAGCTTCCCCTATTCAAGCTATATTTTAAACCTATTTATCTATAGTCGATTGGGAAACAAGTTCTTTTAACTTTTATTAATCCCTCCCGAACGCCCACTTCCTGGGTTGAACCAGTACTCACCAACGCAGTAAATAATTTTGCTCAAGGACAATCATGTGGTCAATTTTGGTGTTCAAACCCGGGACCCTCCGATTCAAAGTCTTAACCACTATATCACAGTTGCCAACTCAAACTACATGGTGAGGGACGTAGACGGTTACACGTTGGCGACTCAAAAAGCTCCACCACATCCACAAAGAACATGTATATATTTTTTAAGGAATAAACAAAAAAATGCATGTACATCCAAAACCTTACCTTGACAAAGGCTCACTTTAAGCAGCTGATATGGGAATATCACATCGTTCTGATTCCGGCACATTTCGCAAATAAAACCAAAGCACTGGCAAAACTGAAACAAATGTTAGAATTCTTAATAAGTTTTGTTGATTGTCTTTGAAATTCATTGCACTGAGATAAATATGTTAACTGTAGCAATAACCAGCTACTATTGGTGAAGGTCCAAGAAAGACTGACTGTGACCCCGCCACATGAATGTTTTGAGGGAACATGTTGAGCTACTGGTATACCTAGCTGTTTTGGTACAATTGAGGATGTATACCAGGGATATAGTGAACAGGAATGATGTGAACTAATTTGCAACAAAAAAAGCATAGTTTATTACCTTTTAATGTTTTAACATAAGGCATGCAAACCACTTTGTTATATTTCCAAAGTTATTTGAAATCATCTTAAAACACATTTGTTGTTTTCAATAAAACATGTGAATCACTTCAATTTACTTCCACAAATGTATGTAATTATACTTAAAAACAGAACTTTTATGCTTTTACTTCATGAAATTACATATCTTAAAATAAAATAAACATACTTTTCATAGACATAAGCATTTTAAAAGGAAAAGAAATGCAATTTTGTACCTGGCATGTTTCAACATGAGTAATGGACTGGGTGGTTAATGATTTCAGTTGATTATACATACTTCCTGATACACCAGCTTTAACCTGCAAAATAGTAATCAATAATAACCAATAGTCTGATGCAAACAAAAGTATGAATATATTACATATTTGATTTTTTTATCATTGCATTATGGTTTTTATATAGCTACTTTCAGCAGTTACCAATAAAAAACATTTAGATTGACTAGATTGCAATGTTTTAATAAGCACTTAGCCATCTAGTCCAAATAATTAAATTTTAGATCCATGCAATGATATTTTCAGGCTGTCCCATAAATAAAATGTTGGCTTGTTACATAAAAAAAATCTGTAAAAATATTCTATTATCAATTTAGATTGTACACCTTACAAATACCATTTAAATGTCATTTTGGCAGAACTTTGAAAGAATAAATATACATGTGTATGGAAATTTGGATATGTGTCTAAATAGACATAAAGGCTTTTAAAGGTGATTGAAATCTACAATTATTTGTATAAACATTAGAAATGGATGCAGCAAGAAATTTTGTATCATACCAAATGCCAGGAGCATGTCATCAAACTTAAAGCTATTTTTTCCTGCCAATTTTTAGTGTAAACTTTTAGCAACAAAAGTGCAATTTATGTGGCAAGAAAAATCAAACCATTGCAAGATCTAATCTATCGGTGACCTTTTATCAACAGGAAAATAACAGGTAATTTTCTTTATATAAGATAAAACATATTTTATGTAAATTAAACACTTTCAGTTTAAATTGACCTGGATTATCAATGGAGAAATATCTCAAAGTATTAGACCATCCTCCTGATAAAACTACTCCAGTGCGGAATTCTTCCATTAGGAAGTGTGAGGTTAGAGCTCTGTAAAACCGTTTTAAGCACCTCAGTCAGTCCATCTTGTAGAGTGACCATTCCAAAAGGTAAGTGCTGGGTTTGCTTTATTTTATTAAATGTCTCATCACGGCTTTGTTGTAACTATGACATTTGACTGGCACAGGAATACCTTTGTCCAGTGCCTTTTCAAATTTTAATATATGTTTCTATGCTCATAGGCTTTGTTATATTTTCTTAATATTGAAGATTCAATGTAGAGCTGCTAACATGGATGTTTATGGATATTTATTTTTGATCAGTCCAAAGAAATTGCTCAGTAGTTTCATGTATATGTTTTAATCTAATAAATGTTTATTTACAAAAGTAAAGAAATGAAAAGTAGAAACAATAAATGCTACCTAGAAAACAAGTGAAAAAACTGTACACCCTATACAATAAACCAATACATATTTTGATGGGTCAAAATCATGTTTTACCAAACATCTATAAAAAAAAAGAAAATAGTTTATAAGAATTTGCACTGATATCTTTATTAACTGATACAGTGTGAATAAGAATTTGCACTGATATCTTTATTAACTGATACAGTGTGAATAAGAATTTACACTGATATCTTTATTAACTGATACAGTGTGAATAAGAATTTGCAGTGTGAATAAGAATTTGCACTGATATCAACATTTACTGATACAGTGTAAATAAGAATTTGCAGTGTGAATAAGACTTTGCTCTGAAATCTACATTTACTGATGCAGTGTGAATAAGAATTTGCTCTGATATCTACATTTCCTGATAAGTGTGAATAAGAATTTGCACTTATATCTTTTTAACTCATATGTACAGCGTGAATAATTGCCAGTAACAGAAGTGATATATTAAGATTAATTATGGATTGATTCAATTTGTGTTATAACTCCACTTACCGAGACAAGGTCACTTAATGAATACATATGAAGATCAGACAGCCAGTGGGCAGGTAAATGTGAAACCTCTTCTGATAGGCTGAAATAGAGCAAAATTAGTAGAATATAGAATGGGAATAAAGGTAGGGAAATATCAACCCAAGGGTGAACTATTTAACTATTTAATCTAATAAAATGTTATGTGAGTTTCCATATGATAGAATCTTTGTCATATTAACCAACAAGAAAAAAATAGACCACATCTGTTGAAGGAATCCATTAGTTTGCCAATATCAAAGAGATGTAATACCTTACAACAGCTGTGGGGAATTGGGGCATAATTTCTGCAAAGACTCATACATTAATCTAAGTTAAGATAGTTTAAAACACTACCCCACAGAACAAATCCCAATAAAACCACTCTAAAATTTATTTATTTCTAAATCTATAAATAAGCACAATAGTGATCACTGCTAAAAGTAGATATTGACGTCAGATTAAGGGATTAACCTGATGAAGATATAACATGATATAAAAAGTAAGTTGTCACATGGTTTTCTTAAAATAGCTATAACTGCAATGTAGCTCAGACTGGAAATACCTGTTTGCAATGGCCAGAGAGGATTTAAGTTTCATTGTTTTCACTGATCTAGGGAATCAGTGATCAGCGTTTTATTGAGCCTTTTCAGGTAACAATGACTTATTTGGTAACTTTTAATTTAATGCATAATCACATAAATAACATAATAATATAATCACAAAAACAAGCTTGAATTAAGCTCAAGTGAATAAAAGAAGAGCATGTGAAAAATGTTGTATAAAGAGTTATTGATAATCTGTAAATGAAGACAAAATACATGTACTGGCCATTGCAGCCAAGGTATTTAGTCTATAATGACAAGTATGTTGTAAAATTGCCCAAAGGAATGATGTCATCCTTTAACTACATGTAAAGGTTGAAGGTAGGTGGCAACAGAAAGGTAAAAGTGTTAGAAGTTTTAGAAGTTTTAGAAGTGTACGAAGTGTAGGAAGTGCAGGAAGTGTAGGAAGTAAGAGTAGTATGAGTAAAATAAAGAGCAGAAGTAACAATGAAAGTGCACAAGTAGTAAGTAGTAATAGTAGTTGTGGTAGTGGTAGTAGTTGTAGTGGTAGTAGCAGTAGTTGTTGAAGTAACAGTAGTAGTAGTAGTAGCAGTAACAGTAGTAGTAGTAGTAGCAGTAACAGTAGTAGTAGTAGTAGCAGTAGTAGTAGAAGTAGTAATAGTAATAGTCGTAGTAGTAATAGTAGTAGTAGTAGCAGTAATAGCAAAAAAGATTCAGCAGCAACAGGACAAGGACCAGGTTTAAGAGTGAAAACCCAATACCCAAACCACTGAGATAAAAGTGAACTTCATAATACATTTGTATGGTATTTATATACACAGGACCACAGACACTATGCCTAGTAAGAGCTAACAGATGATTGTAATACATTATATTTCCATATCACACAGTATATTTTGTTGATTGTCTAAGTGATGATGCTAAAAATTATCCTACCTTGAACACTGTTTACACAACTTCAACAGGGTTTGTAAGCGCTGCAGCTGAAGACGCAAATCTCGCACTTGCTCCAGGAGTCGAACTTTCTTATACAGCATCAGATTAATATCCGACACATTGAACAAAGGCTCTGCCCATATCTTGGCCAGGAAGTCACGTGCAAAGTTTGACACATAATATTTTGTGAAGTCCCAATGTTTCAAGATCCGACCAGGTATCACAGATGTAGCATGGTTACCATGGCAACACTGACAGAAATATTTTCCCAGGTATTCACAGTAACGATATCGCTTCGCATATCCTGTTAAGTACACATATTACAGGGATATACAGGCAGGTAGATGAAGAGACAGTCATTAAGCTTTAATGGTCGAGTGATAAGGAATGTACAGGACTGAGTGAATCTCACAAATTAACTTGCAAAGGAAGACAAAATGTTGGGTTATGTATAATTACATTGATAATATAAATACTTTTTTTTAGTTGAATATTCAGACCACTCACCATTCCTTTGAACTGAAAACAGGATTCGAATGAATATTTATTATAGGCTAAATAAATCTTATTGTTTGATCAACAAACAGTGATCAAATGTACACAGCATAACAGTCAAACCGAACCATCTGACCATGCCTAACTGGTGTGCAAATGTTTTATATAACCCCTTTAAAGCCACACACAAAAAAAAACAAGATAAAGGTTCAGTCTCTGACTAGGAGAAATTAAGGGAAAGAGTTTGTCCCCATTGAAAATCTATAAGATAGCTTTGTCTGTCTTTGCCAAAATAAATAAAAAGAAATTTGATTATGAGTGGTTTAGTCCTACACTAAAAATTACCCCTGCTTTTTTTACTTTTTTTTATATACATTTATCATTTTAACCAAACATTTGAAGGTGTTTCTATAAAAATGGTTCAAATGCTAATCTAGTCAGTTTAAATTTACAAAAATGGACAATAATGTCAAAAAAGTCAGCGGGAGAATGCCTGCTCAGGCAACATTAAGAACTCTACATACCTGCCTCCACCTTCATCCCACAGCCAGCACAACGATAGTTCTGCTTCACCAGTAAAACATTCCTCCTACAACAAAAAAACTGGTAAAAAAAACAACAACACAAAATCAGGCAAGGCAGGTTTTCAGTATTTTGCAGGAGTAATTAAACCAAACTCTTTTGAAATTTGTTACATTTACTTTTGGTGAAAAAAGATCTACATGATTCATATGAACGTAGTGTGTTAGAGTTTGCACTTTAAAAAAAATTAGATTAGATAAAATGCAAGCACTTTATTAGGGTAGGGTTATCTACACAAAAAAACAAAGGTATGTAATATCATTTTTTTTAATTTATATATAATATATTTATATATTATATATGTTGAAGAACTCATACAGACAGTATGTCAGTACATTGTATGCTGCTGTTTAGTGGTATATCTTCTTTTTTTTTTGGTCTGCACTTTAAAAAATCTGTTTACCATTTCATTTTCAATATAAGTATTTTGGGGTGCCATTGGTTAAGTGGGGTGAGTCATCAAACTTGTAGCACACATAGCTTGAGTTCTAGTCCAGGTTAGGTCACTAAACTTTTATGTGGGAAGTTCTTCAAGCTGACCTGTCATGTGCCAGTGGTTCTACCCAGACATCTGTCTGGGCATCTTACCACTAATATTAACTGCATGACACTATAATGATTATACCTGAACTGCTGCTTTATACAACCCAACAAGGTATTTTTACAAATCAAAATTCAATAACATGATAAGTGATGAACATGCCTTGGCTTAGGATGAACGTTGAAGATGATCTGGGGTCTGGGAGGAGCCCATTCAAGGTTACCACGGATACGTGTCTGTGAAATGTGATATTTATAACATAAAGACAATTTTTATAATATAATAAATATGTCTCAAAGTATAAAATGAGGGATTTTTGGGGAACTTAGAAATTCCTCCTAGATACATATCTATTTTGAAAATTTTAAAGAAAATGAACACTATAGAGCAGTGAATCTTTATACATGAACTTTTATAGACTAATAATCAATGTATAGAATAAATGGTTTTGCCCAAGAACATGCATCTATAATTTAAAAAGCCAAGGGATCAAACTTGAGACCATCCAATTTGTAAGAAAATACACTTCAAAATGCTTCATTAAAAGTGAAATACTTTATGGGTGAGTAAGAGACATAAAATACAAAACTGTCGACTCTAACCCTACCCTCATTTGTTTCCTGGAACCTGATTGGGTGTTTTCTGCATCATCTGGTGAGATAGGGAAAGAGTCAGGCAGTGGTAGCAGCTGAAATAAATGGTATGGAGAGAATTCCATCAGAGAAGAACAATATAGCCCATAACTCGAGACTATAAAGCATCCATAGGCTGTAAACCAAATATGTTACATTTCTTGTCTGCTTCAGAATCGTCAAAATGTTTACCTTATTTCCCACACTTTCCATTTTTTTACAGTCAGCCTCAATGAGTTTCTCATGATAGTTTCTAAGCAGATGATTCCATTACAGATCATTGGGTTTTATTATACTTGCTTGAACCTGAGTTCTCAGTTTCCTTATTTTACCATTTCCACTGTCTCTAGACGTAGAAATGTAAACAGATACACAGCCTAACTTTAAGTCTCTACACATAGAAATGTAAACAGATACACAGCCTAACTTTAAGTCTCTAGACGTAGAAATGTAAACAGATACACAGCCTAACTTTAAGTCTCTACACGTAGAAATGTAAACAGATACACAGCCTAACTTTAAGTCTCTACACGTAGAAATGTAAACAGATACACAGCCTAACTTTAAGTCTCTACACGTAGAAATGTAAACAGATACACAGCCTAACTTTAATAACAAAGATATATCACTGAATGTTTTACAGTGTACGTCTTCTTCAACTCCTGATATATAAGAGGTCTATTAGGTCATTAAAGACATTCATTTATAAATGCTATTTTCTTCATCCACGTAATGTAAACTTTTAGTACAAAAATCATTTGTACATTACTTTACTTTGCAATAACAGAAACAATCAACATCAGTTATATTGAAAAGGTCATTATTAGAGAACAAAATATAAATAAATTACTCTTGTTCTTGATGCTGTGTTGTTTTGTGCAGAAGGTTAATACAGATATCCCTATATGCCCTCACGCTTCACTCGACACTGTAAAAACAGTGTACCTTAGACATTAAAAATAAACTGAATATAGTACCCTTTGAGGAGCCTCTTGTTCTGTGACAAGCCACTGGAGATCCGAAGCCTTGGGTAGTTGCTTCTCAGAGAACTTCTTCAACAAGGAGAGTGCTACAGACTCAGCGGAGAAGTAGGATGATGAGCTGTCCATCACTGAAATCTCTCGTTCAATCTTCTGGGCCTTGTGCAAGTCTGCATCTGTAGAAATATATATTAAAGACAACAAGACATTTAAAAAGCATTTACATTTCACTATACCTTATATAGCAACATAGTTCAAACAAACACAACATTACTAGCAACATAGTCCTAAAAAAACACTAAGATTACTAATACCATAGTCCTAAAAAGACCTAAAATAAATCATAGATTTCATCAAGGCAAAATGCTCTTTTCTTAATATTTGTGTAAAAATATGGAACAAATAAGAAATTTTATTCAACTGTATAAAAAATAACTGTATAGTGGTGTTTCCCACCAACAATAGATCTGTCATCTGGCAAGTGTTTACTTACAGCAGATGAAATTACTGCTTTCACTATAAATAACAATTATTCTAATGGCAATAAACGTATAATAGCTCCCAAGTGTTTGTTTGTTTATTGGGTTTGTCATCCTACCAAAAGTATTTCAGTCATTTGGAGATGGTATCCACTTGAAGCAGATATAGTGCTGCCTTCACTGTGCATAGCATGCTGTGAACACCTGGAATGATACCACACCCAGTCACATTATCCTGACACCGGGCCAACCATTCATGAAACTGCCCTTATATTAAATTTGCTTTAGCGTTAGCAAGGGAGCTATACCACTACCATTTTTTATGACTTTGGTATGTCGCGGCCCAGGATCGAACCTGGGGCCTCCAGTACCTGGAGCCGATGCTCTACTGACAGCGCTACCAGGTACAGTGAACACAAGTGTGTTAAAGAAGTTGGATGAACCTTTTGAGGGCTATCTAAGAAATGAATGTGCTGACCAACTACTTCTAACATATACTTAGCATGATAAAAATATCTTATAAACTTCAAAACAAAATAAAAAAATAAATAGTTACCTCTAGCTATTTACATTAAGTTTTATATTATTAAAATTCTCAAAGTTAAATTGCATTTAAACTTCAGGATATCAAATTTAAAGGTATTTAATTTATTTTTATATAATTATGATGTTGTTCGAGTAGTTAAGAAACGATGCAAAACACAATTATTTTAAGTTGGGAGGAAGCAAAATTGCGATAACAGCAGCTGAATGTGCAGAAATGTATGCAGTAGTAAGGTTTGATAATTATCTTGAAAAGACACCAGTCAATGGGTATAATTATTAAAGAAAGATCATTTTCATCCATTTTAGGACAAGGTTTTTTATTGACAGTGGCGGTAATGGATTGGCTGGGAGACAAAAAGTGATGATAGGTTAGAAAAAAAACAACCTGCAAAGTGAAAAACTAAAAAATAACAATCTAAAGAAAAACAGAGATCAAAGTGGGAAATTAAACAATGACCACCTCTACAATAACAAAGGTCAAAGTAAGACCACAAAAGATAACCAGCAGAATGACAAACTTAAGAGTAGAGGAGGCCAAGTTGAAGAGCTTCATAACCAGTAGAAAAAATGTTCCTCCTACAAAAGTTCCACTCTATTTATGTTACAAATGTTGACATTACATTTACTGATGACGTGACTGATGATGCCCTTGTTAAATAACCTTTGTTGAAAAATGTTCCTCCTACAAAAGCACCATTCTAGTAATGGTGTTACAAATGTTGAATAAATTAACCATAAATCAACTTCTATTATAATTGATGTTTCTCTGCTGCCAAAATTCTGCACTATTTGTGTGGAATGTAATTTTTATGAAAATAATACAATCTTGTTTTGCTAAGTTTTTAAAATACATCCATGCAACCAATTATGACCATTAAAGTGAAGTCCAGCTATTTTGGTGGAGGAAGACCTGAGAAAAATGTCTGGGAAGAACCTCTGGCGTACCAAAGGTCAGCTGGAAGACCTTCCCATATTAATTCCTTTGCCCCGAAAGGGACTGGAACCAATTTGGTGAGAGGCTAAGCAGTCAGAGGAGTTACAAATAGGTGACTCTAACTCTACACCATTTGCGCCCTTACAATCATGTGAAAGAAATTGAACCAGCGTACAAATTTATTGGACAGCCAAAACACAGGCTGCTGATGAAATCCTTAGGATGAGTGTTTCAAAATTTTGGTATGTCTTTTTCCATCACATGTGTGTGAGATTACAGTGTATAAACATTGGACACTCTCACTGCTCAGCCTCTCATCGCTTGGGGTTCGAGTCTCATTGGGAGCAAAGGACTTAATGGGGGAAGGTCTTCCAAAGGATCTGCAGAATGCTGGTGGTTCTACCCAGTCATTTGTCTGGGGTTTTCCTCCACAACAAAATAGTTTGATGTCAATTTTTTAATCATAATTGGTCAGCTTCAATGTATTTCACAAAAAAAGATAAACATTTGACACCTTTCTGGCGGCACAGCATAACTTCTGAAAGGATACAAATAGCATTCGCTGATATCGTACCACACCTAATCGCATTTTCCTAACACAGGTCCAACTAGTCATGGAAATACCTTTGTATTTGCTTGAGAGTAAGGCAGGGCATAAACCTTTTCCATTATTTATTACTTTCGTATGAATCGTCCTTTGTTTGAGCCTAGGCCACACTTGCAGAATCCATTTTCAGTTGATACTTTACTCAAGCTCAAAGTCTGACTGCTCAGTATTTACTCCTATGTTTAGCACCTCATTGTTATATACTGAAACCTTTAAATTGCTAGGTGTATAGAGTATAACATAATGGTATTGTAGCAGCATGTCCAAGTAAAAAGTATTCTGCAAGTCAAAACTTGAGCTTGAGCAAATCTCAACAGGGAATGGATTCTGCAAGTGGGGCCTAGGAACTTGCTTACCTGGAGTGGATGTTCTACCTCTGGTGGTACTAGGGCTGGAAGTTGGCTTGATTTTTCATAGCAAGCAACAATTAACATGAACATATGCAATAAAGACTCTTAAAATGAAATATAATAGACAGACTTGAATATAATAGACAGACCTGAATATAAATAGCCAGACCTGAATATAATAGACAGACCTGAATATAATGAGGCCATGGAAAGGGATAAGCCACTATTCTTCAAAGCTGTAAGGTCCCCTGGGTTTTCCTCCACTGAAATTAGACAGACATCGATGCAGTCAGGACAAAGTATTATATCTGGGGTTTTACGGCACACCGATACGTGATTGGTCATATGGCAATGATCAAAGTTTAACATTAGTTCTGAATGCTTAGGCAGATGATCTGTATGACAAAATAAGGTAGTTTAAATTACAATAACAAGGCTAAGTGTCAATATTTAAAAATATACATGTTGTGAGGATCATTTGACACTGATAAATATGTATTGTACATACACTTAAAGGTTGGATCCGACAGTTTGGGCCAATTGTTTTTCCTCAAATTACCAAAGTAAGCCATTATAACATAAAAAGGTCCTGTAAAATGCTGTTCACTGTAGCCTATATCTATGAGAATAGTGAAGCATAAATCCCTACTCATCATTGCATACAGGTATTTCCTATTTGGGCCATGCTGCAGGAGACAACTATTTTTAAACTAAGAAAAAAACACAAGACAAATGACCTTTCAATTCAGGATCTACACCATTTGCCTAATGACTTAATTTTTAAGAAAATCAACATTAAAACAGTCTTAAAGTATAGTCTGCCTTTCACAATGAAAAACAGCAGAAGAATAGCCACAGCTGTGTGCAGTTAACAATTTTAATTAAATTCCACTTAGAAAGCACATTTCATATTATTTACTACTCAAGACATTTATTCTAATTTGATTTATTGTACTCAGTACCTATAATCAGTTCAATTCATTCCATTACACACTTACTTTCAACTTCAATTTTCTATGCTTGGTACTAGTGTGCCTGTCAGTTCAAGACATTTTACTCAATACACAGATATTCCAGTTTAAGACAATGTATTTGGGGCTTACTTTACACTTCAATACAAATGACGCAGTACACACAACTTTTAAGTTTAAGACAAGGTATTTCGGAAATAAAACATTGTTCTCACTACAAAGAAACTCAAGTTAAATAATATTTAGAAATTACTATTTAGTTTAATACATTTGATTTAATACTTACATTACAGTTTAAGACTTTGTATTCAGGATTCACTATTCAGTTCAATACATCAGATTCAGAACACACAGTTTCAAAACTAATGCAATGTATTTTGGACTTGTAATTCAGTTCAATACATTCTACTCAGTAAACTAATGTTCCAGTTAAATACAATGTATGTAGGACTTCTGGTAATTCAGTTCAATACATTCTACTCAGTACACAAACATTCCTGATCAATACAATTTATAAAGGATTTACAATTTATTTCAACAAATAAGACTCAATGCTTACATTCCAGCTTAATACAATGTATAATCTATATAGGATTTATAAAATTCATTTCCATACATATCACCCAGTACACACATATTCCAGTTAAATACAATGTTTTTTAGGATTAAAGAGTCAGTTCAATACATTTGACACAGCCCTTACATTCCATTTCAATACATTTGTCTTAGTACTTACATTACAGTTCAATACATCTGATTAAAGTTCAATACATTTGATTCAGTACAATTCAATACATTTGACTCAGTACTTACATTCCAGTTCAATCTGCTGATCTTCCACACCACTAAGACTCTCAGAATCTGTAGAAAATACAAATATGGACAAATAAATACCAGTATATACTTCTTCCAATAATTTAATCATATCTTAAAGAACTAAAAATAAACTGACATGAGCAAAGTTCTGTTGCTACTATACTTATATAAGCAAATGTGCAGATACAAAAATTGACAATAAATTAAAATAAGAGTCAGCCAACAGACAATAGTGAGAACAGCAAATTAGCCATTTACATGCAGTTCATTTTTATAGTTGATTCTCGCTAAAAACATGATGTAAAAACTATCAGACAGAAAAGTTCATCATGATCCCATGAATACACAAGTGACAATCGTATAACAAGTCAAACGCAACAAGCAGATTGGATAAATTGATTCCCTCTGTCAGATGACATTTTACCTTAGTTTAAAATAATATATTTATACTTGATTGGCAATAAAATTATGTCAACTTATATTTATTCTTCTCAACTGCCCACATCCTGAATAGAACCAGTACTCAGGTAATAAAAATAAAATATCTCTGGAAGATCCTGTTATTATGATTATAATTGTAAGATCTAATTGTGTGAACCAAATAACAAAAATGTTCCAATGTGTGGAAAATAACAGGAAAGATTTTGTCCATCGTGTAAAATTTTATGGGAAAGAATGTGTCTGCTTATGCTAAAATGGACAGAACGTTGTTGTCTTTTCCAGGATAGATTTTGTCCTCACTAGAATGACTGGCAGATCTTATTTGAACCAAAGCCTCCCTACACAGAAGTTTTGCCCAGATGATGCTGAAGGCTGTCATTAAGATTCAATTTATGTGCCACAAGTCAATTTGGGAAACCCAGTCAACTTATTTCAATCCTCCTTAGATGCTCTTTTCTGGGCAGAACCAGTATGGGTTGTAAATACCTGAGACAATATGCAGTCAAAAGATATGCCTAAGGACTAACATTCCATGGATGGTGTGGTGTTTGAATCCAAGACCCTCTGGTCTGGATTCCAATGCCTTAACCACAAGGCTAGAGACACTTGAAGGGTTTATTCAGAGACTCAAACAGAAACATTTATTAGAACAAGAAATATTTTAATCATGTACATGAAGCACCAATAGGGATCAAATTTAAGTAAATGGGAACCACTTATTCTAAAAACTATTTTAATATTTAGAAGACAAAATAAATGTTATTTAATTCATTATATCATTGTCCAGGTATTATGGTAGAAGAAAATGCAAGAAAACTGTCTGGGAAGAACCACAGGTGCACAGTAGGTCAGCAGGAAGACCTTCCCTATATTAAGTCCGTCCCCAAACTGACAGTTGGACCAATAGGGTGAGGAGGAGCTGAGAATATATAAGTCTGCAATTCTACCTCTTGACCCAAATTTAAATATATCTTCTGGCAATAAACTCCTAATTTCTGAGAGCTGAACACATATAATGGAAGCTAAATACTTTTGGTGTTTTATAGATGCTGGAGTTCAATCCCTTAACAAAGTACAATTGTGCATTTCTGTTTTTCTGAAACCAATGAAAAGAGTTCTTGTTCAGAATACTGAGTATGGCCTAAGGAACATCATTATTCCTAAGTAGGTTAAAAATTATGGTTTCCAAGAATAAGACATCCTTGAAAACAATGTTAGTATTCTAGAGAGAAAAAAAGCAACAAAAACACAAATTGCTGACCTGAAGAGTGACTGTTGTCATGGGAACTGAATGATGATGCTGAATAACTGGGACCAGTGGAGTCTAAAGTAACATGATCATACAGTCAATACATAATTATCACAAACAGAATGTGCAAAATAACATGAAAAATCATAATATATACAACACTGTGTGCAAAAAAAGATATTAAAATATAATATTTACAATAAAAAACAACAACAACACAATAGCCAAAACACATTTCAAATAAGAATTTGTACAATACATAACAACAAGACAATGTACTAAAATAACAGGAAAAGTAAGCCCCTTGTCAAAACAGGTTTTATAAGTCCCTTGACGATTTTACAATTATGCACAAAACTAACAAAATACAATGACCAGGACCTGGGTTACCCCTAAAATAAAACCCAGATTACCTCTTCCTATAATTATTTATATGAACAAAATTTGGCAACAACATCTCAATCCTAACTATAGATATTTAATCAACAAAATCATACACATATTTTTAGTAGGAGTAACCTCGCCCCAATTGACACTTAAAGTGAACTTCAGTCTCCCAAAAGGTTTCAAAATACCAAACTGGCAATATCTCAATTCTTACAAAAGATATTGAACAGAAAAAAAAAATTTTAGTAAAAGAAACTCAACCTTTACTGAGCTGGCTTAAAAAGAAACAGAAACTGCCACTTTCTATAACGTACTTCCAGTCCAAATTTTATAAAAATATCTCCAACCTGAATGATGCTATTTAATGGTATCCATGTTTATCTTTACTACATCTAAATCTCAGGCATTATTGCAGTTTTTGGCTACTGGTAATTTATATAGAAATCAGAACTAGTTTATACACAGACTGTGATAGGAATAGACGTCAAACACTTGCTTCACTGTGAATTATATACCACTGTATACAAATAACTAACCATGATAAATATGCATTAATAACAATCAACCTTTATTATAAAAAGGCTTTTGGAGGGTTTTGTAATGTTTTCTTTATTGTTATATGACAACTCTTAGGGATGGGATGGGATTAGCCAGCATTTTTGCCGATACTGTGCAGTGTCATTTCTATCATTATAGCACAGGGACACTTATGAGATGCCCAGGGACTGAACCCGGTCGGTCCATTATACTGACACCGACAAGTCAGGCGTAATGCTGTCCCTTTAGCCCCGAGCGTTAGGAGGGAAGCCACTACTACCAACTTTAAAGTCTTTGGTTTGACCTGGCCGGGATTTGAACCCATGACCTCCCGATCTGCAAGCCGTCGCTCTACCACCTGAGCTATTACGGCCGGTCAAACTCTTAGACAAACCTCAATAAATATCAAATAATTAACAATACCTTTCTCCAAGATTGAAATATATGCTCTTTGAAAGGAATAAGAATATGTAATTAATCAAATCAAAACTCAATGTACATCAATAACAGCATGGTGGAAAACATCAAAACTGATACATTCAAAATAAATGAAAAACCTAAATATCACTTACTGTCTGTTCTTCCATCGCTCAATAATGTCGGAAAGCCCTGAGCTCTCTGAAACATAACAAAAATGGTCTCTTACACAATTTTATTCTTTAAATACAACCGCAGGTAAAAGCTTTAAAAGGAACTTTAACACACACTCCTTCTTATGTATGTATTAGTGTTAAATTGTGCATTGTTAAGTGCCTTAACTGTTGTTTTTTTTGTTACATCGCACCGACACAATTATGGTCATATTGGCGACATCCAGCTATTTATTGGTGGAGGAAGACCCCAGACTTATGTCTGGGTAGAACCACTGGTGCACCGCAGGTTAGCTGGAAAACTTCCCCACATGAAAGTTCTCACTCCCAACCAGGACTCAAACCACTATATACTAGTGTGACATATTCCTGTAGAAACATTCAAAAATCACCGATTGTTAATGCATTAACATGTGCTCTTTATCTGCATGAAGTCTACAGAAAGGAATGATCATCATCGACCTTTCCTGTATTATACTATTATTATATAGTGCAGAAAATCGTGAAGTTAATTAGGATAAACAACAACCGTTAATGTTTTTGCAGTTTTAATCAATACTTCCTTCTGTCAAAACAGACACAGAAATGAACATTCACAAGTTAATAAAGCAAAACCAGACATATCATCTACAACCAAAAGCAATTCAAAACCAGGTATGATAGATAAACAGCTCTGACATCTATTACAAAAGACTGTACATGTATATTTCATTAGCTATTAAAGATTTTGCCCTATGCCTATGATTATTGGCAAAACCTTGGTCAACATTTTATAACAGATTATTGTACTCATTATTGTACACATAAGCAGTGGTCAGATTTGAAAAGCATGGTGAATGTAAGTAATGTGCTGAAAACCTTGCACCTGAACCAATTGTATAAATGTATAAATGACCCTGACCATGATAGGAATGAGTTCAATGTAATTTTGAAAGTGTTCCTGACAGATCTGTTTCTTTGTTTATTGGGTTTATCATCCCACCAACAGTATTTCAGTTATCTGGAGACGGTGTCCACTTGAAGCAGATATAGTGCTGCCTTCACCGTCTATAGCCTGCCATGAACACCTGGCATGATACCACATCACATTATCCTGACATTGGGCTAACCAGTCATCGAACTACCCTTATATTTGTTTGAGCATTAGCATGGGAGCTATACCACTACCATTTTTAATTACTTTGGTATGTCACAGTCTGGGATCGAACCCGGGGCCTCTTGCACATGGAGCCAATGCTCTACCGATTCGGTGTTCCTGGAAGAGGTTTACCCACTTTCTACCACTTCTTGTGAGCGAAGCTTTTTAAATATGGAATGGATAAAGTCAGCCTGCATAAACAACTTGGGACCTGGATATACATGTACTGATGAGGGTGAAAATAGCAGGACCACAAACATAGGTCCATATGGAGACAGACAGTGATTTGAGAGTTGTAAATAGGCAGGAGGGATTTTTTTTCTTGCGAGAACAGTTTGTTTACTACCGGTAGGTTAGTGTTATATGCTCCTAACTTTTATATCAGATAGCAAGTACTTGCTACTTGTCAGTTAAGTTCTAATGCAGTTCTTATGAATGGTCAACATACTCCATTTGACCAAGGGACCATGAAATTTGGAGTGAGAAATTTTATGTAGGTAGGTTTTCCTGCTGATCTGAAGTGTGGGAGAAGTTCTACCCAGAGATATATCTAAGGGTCTTTTCCCACTCATAATTAACTTGACATTGCCAATATGACAATATCTGTATCAGTGCAATATAACAACAACAAAAAAAACCACAAATAATTGTGTTCATTACAAGTTACCTCTTTCAACTTCTCCCTTTTTCTGATGCGTATCCGTTGTCGAAGTTCCTTAATCTCTTCATCACTCTCCTCCTCCTCTGCCACCTCTGTATGTAGGTCTGTTGAACCAATGATGTGGTTCCATTTCATCTGTTCCACAGCTGCTATAAGGGCCTCTGAGATACTAAAATGTGCATTCTCCTGGAAAAAGAACCCCAACACAATCACAAGAAATTGAAGATTATATTCTTGAAAAAAAATTTCCTATATCTTAGAAATAAAAATGCTTAGAATATTTAAAATTCATAATGTTTAAATTATAAAAAAAATGTGGAAAAAAAAATTTGAATGATTTTAAAAGGAACCATTATCTTTACTTAGAGCATATAAAAAAACTTACTCATAACTCAAAGTTATTTACTTTACAATATTGAGCGCTTTTTTTCATTTTTTCATTTATTTTCTTTCAGTTATCTACAGATACAGTCCACTTAAAGCAGATATAATACTGAGCATATCAAACTGTGAACTGTCATGATACTGTCACATTGTCCTGACAATCTGTGACCCAGTCTTAATCTTATATGTTTGAGCACAAAGAAAAAAAACAATGTCATTAAAACTGTTAATGACTTACCAAGCAAACTACATTCAATATTTTCTACATATTAATAACAAGTATTTGTTTTTCTACAGTTTCTCTATAACAGTAACCAACCTTAGTACTGTTTCTACATAATCTAATAGTGGTATCCAAGCAAAGTACTTTATATACATAACAAGGGTTGGAAAACTTTTCTTTTCAATGACTAGTCCCCGAATAGTGGACAAAAATTACTTGTCCAAAAAAAGTCATATCTTCAACTACCTTTTTTTTTCTAGAAGTGTTTATGTATCGCGTGTCATAACTGGCTGTTTTGGACAGGTGCGTGCATTGTACATGTACCACCTTTATGTGTTGTTGATAAATGTTCCTGATGCGAAATTGATTGTCTTCATTGCTAATTAGAAACCACTGGTTTTTGTCACTTGTCCGACTGCCAATTTATGACTTGTCCAGGACTAATGTAATGATCAATGACCAGTAGCCCGAAACTGTATTTTGACTTGTCCGGGACGTCGGGCTACTGTATTTTTCCAGCCCTGATAACCCTTATAAATGTAACCCAGGAAAGTACTTTAGATACATAACCCTTATAACAGTAACCCAGCAAGTACTTTATATACATAACTTATAACAGTAACCCAGCAAAGTACTTTAGATACATAACCCATATAACAGTATCCAAGCATGTACTTTATATACATAACCTTTATAACAGTAACCCAGCAAAGTACTTTATATACATAAACCTTATAATAGTAACCAGCAAGTTCTTTATATACATAAACCTTATAACAGTAACCCAACAAGTACTTTAGATACATAACCTTTATAACAGTAACCCAGGAAAGTACTTTATATACATAACACTTATAACAGTAACCCAGCAAGAACTTTATATACATAACTTTTATAACAGTAACCCAGCAATGTACTTTATATATATAACCCTTATAACAGTAACCCAGCAAAGTACTTTATATATATAACCCTTATAACAGTAACCCAGCAAAGTACTTTATATACATAACCCTTATAACAGTAACCCAGCAAAGTACTTTATATACATAACTTATAACAGTATTCAAGCAAAGTACTTTAGATACATAACTTATAACAGAAACTAAGCAAAGTACTTTATATACATTTACTGTTACCTTATAAAGTTTAGCAAGCAATTTCCTCAAAAGTTTTTAATGAAAAGCATGAAAAGTACCATACTTAATATCCCTTTTAAAGGTTTGCTTGTTTTTTAAATATATTGCAGTGACCATTTATGACCATTATAGCAACGTCCAGCTTTTTGGTGGAGGAAGACCTCAGACACATGTCTGGGAAGAACCACCGGCGCACCGCAAGTCAGCTGAAAGACCTTCTCACATTAAAACCTTCGCTCCAAACTGGACTCACACCCACACAGTGGAAGGCAAAGCAGTCAGTTGAGTTACAGATCAGCGACTCTACCACTACGCTAGGGGCGTCCCATCCCTTTAAAAGAAAAGCATCTTCTACTGGTAACCAAACAAAGAGAAAATTCAATACATTTACCTTATCAAGGTTAGCACATGTGTTAAAATCTTGGGTAGACAGATAATGAAGCAGGGACTGCCCTTGTAGAGGTGGTGGAAAGAAACCTCCATTACCAGAGTCTACTGTATCATTCCCAACGCCCATGATGACACCAGTCTTGAATTGCACTGTGCCATCACTAGCACCAACTCCAGCTTCCAAGTCCTTCTCAAGCTTTATTCCACTAATATCTGACCGAGCACGTTTGTGAGAATGTTTGGAAACTTTGCTTTTTGAAGATCTTGAAGTGGAATCTACATCCATACTCTCAGAATCTGAGAAAATGACACGAGACAAACTGCTTTGAGGTCGATCGGGTTTCACTTTTGCTTCGGGCAAAGCTGTTAATGACTTCGCGACATCGGTATTGTGAATACTGTCAAACACACTGTCATCTTCAGCTATTGCCTCAGTGACTGTATCTGATGACATTCTGTGATTGTCAGCTATCTTCGTTTTAAGAACCCCTTCAGACATACTCCTTTCCAATATTTTTATCATACGACCTTCAACATGACTTTGTTTTGTTTCACCCTTTACTTTGACCTTGACCTTTTTCTCCTTGGTTTCACTTTCGGTAGGTGACCTTGACTCCTGTAAGAAGTCAATGTTTAACAAAGGGTCACTGTTGAGACTTCCATACAAGCTGTATGGACTGTCATCATTTTCAAGTGAAAACTGAGTGGGTGGAGAGTCGGAGCCAGATTTGCGCAAGACATTCCGTAAGGCATCTCTTGCTGATGGCCGTCTGTCATCAGGACTGGTGCTTGAACCTACAACACAATGTATATACTGGGCCTTTTTTCTGAAGGACTGGACAAATGACCTATGTGCTTTGACATACATTGTTTCTGTTATCTGAAGACAGTAAAAATTGATAAAATGAGAAAAGTGAGATAAAGTTTGTTATCAAATTCTTGCTGACAGAGTTAATATAATTGTGCATATGTTTTAAATAGAGTCTCATGAGTATTTATATTGCATAATTTATGCTAAAATGTTGATGTATTTGGTATATGGAGAATTTGGACCTTTGGGTACTCAATGACATCCTCATCCTAATAAATATATATAAAAAAACTGTTGCTGATTTCACAAATTGGATTTTGTTAAAAAATTGGGAAAGAATACTTTTTACATTTGGAAATATAACCCTTCATGAACAATAAAGATGGTTTAAAAAGCTCTGCTACACAATTATTTCAGTAGAGTAGATAACATATTTTATGACATTTTATTGAGTTTCAGATAATACCATACCAATTACAGGGCTATATATCAATAACTTGAAGTTTTAGGTTTTCACAAGAATTGTGTGTTCTGTTTACAATAGATAAGGTGTTCAACCTAAAGGAACATTGTATTGCCTAGTAAACATACCTGAACAGAATCATGTAAAAAAATACCAAGGCTTTAGTTGTGGAAAGTGAAATTATGTCATCAAGTAAAAAAAATTGATAAAAAAAACAACCCAACAATTGCAGAAAATAACTCAAAAAAGAAAACATCAATTTATACAATCATGACTTGTATCTTGTCAAGAACATACAAGAGTTAAAAAAAATTAAAAAAAAATTAAAACAAGGAAAATGCTAACAAATAAATCAAATGCTATACGGTAATAGCATCAAAACAATGCTATTATATTTACTTTACAGCCGCTATTGTCAAAAACTCTATAATAACATTAATTTTTAAAATTCTGCAAAATGGCAAATTAGTTTTTAAAGATTAAGACCAAAGCTCGCAATGAAAGGTTGAAAAACATTTAAATAAAACCATATAGATTAATAACTTAAGAAGCATACTACCAACAAAAAGATAGACACATAACAATGACCCATGTTAGTGGTCGTGTTTAGAGGCTTGTCTAAAAAGTCCCAAACTTGGATATATTCATCTCAAATCAAAAACAACCTCCAGATTGTTTCTTTTAAAAAAAAAAATCTTCTACCGGTATATATTGCATGTTGTCAAAATGTATTACAGCATCCAGCATAAATATTAATAAATATTATAGTCATTGCTTTATAGATATTCAAACGTTCTACTGTTCTTAATTTATGTAGTGTAGATTCTGAATAGATAAACGACAATACCTTTATTAATAAAATTTATATTTAAAATGTAAACATTATCAATTTACATCTGACAATTCACCAAACTTTTATTTTTTGATTTAAGGGCCTTCTTACATTTTATTTCCGGTATCTTAAATGAAATTATATATACATCTTCATTATTACTCTGCTATCAAAAGCAATAATTACAAATACATGTCTTTATGATTGAAATTGATAAAGCACAAGCCCTGTTAAATCAATGTCATATTTTCTAGCTATATGCAATGCCAGCAGAAAAAACACAACACCAATATAGTTTAATGTAACTAAAAGGAAAATAAAACAAAATTTCAACATTATCTAACAAGATTATGTATTGGAAGAAGAAACTTTTTCTCTTACTTCTAGAGAGATACAGATGTCTGCCTTGTAAACAGACATCCATTGTAAAACAGTTGATATATCTCTATTAGCACTTTAATGGACTAAGTGATAAAACTTTTGCAAAAGAAAGAATTACAACTGTTTGAAATGGCACTAGCCCAAAAGAAAGAATTACAACTGTTTGAAATGGCACTAGCCCAAAAGAAAGAATTACAACTGTTTGAAATGGCACTAGCCCAAAAGAAAGAATTACAACTGTTTGAAATGGCACTAGTCCAAAAGAAAGAATTTCAACTGTTTGAAATGGCACTAGTCCAAAAGAAAGAATTACAACTGTTTGAAATGGCACTAGTCCAAAAGAAAGAATTACAACTGTTTGAAATGGCACTAGTCCAAAAGAAAGAATTACAACTGTTTGAAATGGCACTAGCCCAAAAGAAAGAATTACAACTGTTTGAAATGGCACTAGCCCAAAAGAAAGAATTACAACTGTTTGAAATGGCACTAGTCCAAAAGAAAGAATTTCAACTGTTTGAAATGGCACTAGTCCAAAAGAAAGAATTACAACTGTTTGAAATGGCACTAGTCCAAAAGAAAGAATTACAACTGTTTGAAATGGCACTAGTCCAAAAGAAAGAATTACAACTGTTTGAAATGGCACTAGTCCAAAAGAAAGAATTTCAACTGTTTGAAATGGCACTAGCCCAAAAGAAAGAATTACAACTGTTTGAAATGGCACTAGCCCAAAAGAAAGAATTACACCTGTTTGAAATGGCACTAGCCCAAAAGAAAGAATTACAACTGTTTGAAATGGCACTAGTCCAAAAGAAAGAATTTCAACTGTTTGAAATGGCACTAGCCCAAAAGAAAGAATTACAACTGTTTGAAATGGCACTAGCCCAAAAGAAAGAATTACAACTGTTTGAAATGGCACTAGCCCAAAAGAAACTAGTGATTAAGTCCAAGAATTCAATCTAAAAGAACCTTATTACTATATGGAGTACCTTTAGTCTTATCTGACAAGAGGGACAATATTCATAAAACCAATGTTCCCCATTCTCAGTTACAATAAAAAAATAACATTAAATGTTAATATGCTTACATGGTTCAGCATGCTCATCAGATCGACACAGAATGCTCTCCCGTCTCGGAGAGGTAAAAGGTGGGGCTAGATCCATGACATCGCTGTAACTAGCACGATGGGTGCGACGTCTGCCGGTACTTGGCACCATGCCTGGCTGGGTTGGCAAGGAAACACTTTTGATGCGGCTAGGAGTAGCGGTTTGAAGACCTGGTTCATAACTCAGCTGGAAAATTATTAAAACTTAACTCTGAGCAGCGGCTCCAGGTACGGGAGGCCCCAGGTTCGATCCCGGCCCGCGACATACCAAAGTCATTAAAAATGGTAGTGGTTTAGCTCCCTTGCTAACGCTCAAGCAAATATAAGGGTAGTTCCACGACTGGTTGGCCCCGTGTCAGGATAATGTGACTGGGTGTGGTATCATGCCAGGTGTTCACGGCATGCTATACACAGTGAAAGCAGCACTGTATCTGCTTCAAGTGGACACTGTCTCCAGATAACTCAAATACTGTTGGTGGGACGATAAACCTAATAAACAATAAACAAACTCTGAGCAGGCTTAGCAAGAATTTATCAGGTTAGTCAAATAGTGTAGATCAAAATGAGCAAGCTTCAGCTAGAGTCTTAGATCATGATCTGATTTGTCTGAGTTTCAAGCAATATGATTTCTTACCTTTGCAAGTAGTTGCTAATAAGTAACTAAGATTTTTGTTGTAGATTATGCAGTGAAGCAGGATAAGTCCGTAGACTTTTATGCAAAATAAGGTAGACAGATTTAATACATTCAGATAGTCTTATGACAGGTGTATTACCATAAGGCATAAAGGCAGACATATTACCATTAGGTGGACTTAAGGCAGGTGTATTACCCTAAGGTGGCCTAAGAATGCTATATTACTATTAGCCGGTCTAAAGGCAGATATATTACCATTAAGGTAATACATCTGCGTTTAGTTTACCTAAGGGTAATATATCGAATTATAACTCCTCAGTCCATAAGTGAGTGGGTTCACATCCAGGTAGGCATCACAACCACGTGGGCTTACATCCAGGTAGGCATCATAACCATGTGGGTTCACATCCAGGTAGGCATCATAACCATGTGGGTTCACATCCAGGTAGGCATCATAACCACGTGGGTTCACATCCAGGTAGGTGTCATAACCATGTGGGTTCACATCCAGGTAGGCATCATAACCATGTGGGTTCACATCCAGGTAGGCATCATAACCACGTGGGTTCACATCCAGGTAGGTGTCATAACCGTGTGGGTTCACATCCAGGTAGGCATCATAACCATGTGGGTTCACATCCAGGTAGGCATCATAACCGTGTGGGTTCACATCCAGGTAGGCATCATAACCGTGTGGGTTCACATCCAGGTAGGCATCATAACCACGTGGGTTCACATCCAGGTAGGCATCATAACCATGTGGGTTCACATCCAGGTAGGCATCATAACCACGTGGGTTCACATCCAGGTAGGCATCATAACCGTGTGGGTTCACATCCAGGTAGGCATCATAACCACGTGGGTTCACATCCAGGTAGGCATCATAACCATGTGGGTTCACATCCAGGTAGGCATCATAACCGTGTGGGTTCACATCCAGGTAGGCATCATAACCACGTGGGTTCACATCCAGGTAGGCATCATAACCGTGTGGGTTCACATCCAGTTAGGCATCATAATCGTGTGGGTTCACATCCAGGTAGGTGTCATAATCGTGAGGGTTCACATCCAGGTAGGCATCATAACCATGTGGGTTCACATCCAGGTAGGCATCATAACCGCGTGGGTTCACATCCAGGTAGGTGTCATAACCGTGTGGGTTCACATCCAGGTAGGCATCATAACCATGTGGGTTCACATCCAGGTAGGCATCATAATCATGTGGGTTCACATCCAGGTAGGCATCATAACCATGTGGGTTCACATCCAGGTAGGCATCATAACCGTGTGGGTTCACATCCAGGTAGGCATCATAACCACGTGGGTTCACATCCAGGTAGGCATCATAACCGTGTGGGTTCACATCCAGGTAGGCATCATAACCGTGTGGGTTCACATCCAGGTAGGCATCATAACCATGTGGGTTCACATCCAGGTAGGCATCATAACCGTGTGGGTTCACATCCAGGTAGGCATCATAATCGTGGGTTCACATCCAGGTAGGCATCATAACCATGTGGGTTCACATCCAGGTAGGCATCATAACCACGTGGGTTCACATCCAGGTAGGCATCATAACCATGTGGGTTCACATCCAGGTAGGCATCATAACCGTGTGGGTTCACATCCAGGTAGGCATCATAATCGTGGGTTCACATCCAGGTAGGCATCATAACCATGTGGGTTCACATCCAGGTAGGCATCATAACCACGTGGGTTCACATCCAGGTAGGCATCATAACCGCGTGGGTTCACATCCAGGTAGGCATCATAACCATGTGGGTTCACATCCAGGTAGGCATCATAACCATGTGGGTTCACATCCAGGTAGGCATCATAACAATTTGGGTTCACATCCAGGTATGAGGTAGGCATCATAACCATGTGGGTTCACATCCAGGTAGGCATCATAACCATGTGGGTTCACATCCAGGTAGGCATCATAACCGTGTGGGTTCACATCCAGGTAGGCATCATAATCGTGTGGGTTCACATCCAGGTAGGCATCATAACCGTGTGGGTTCACATCCAGGTAGGCATCATGATCGTGTGGGTTCACATCCAGGTAGGCATCATAACTGCATGGGGTCAAATCCAGGTAGGCATCATAACAACGTGGGTTCACATCCAGGTAGGCATCATAACAAATTGGGTTCACATCCAGGTAGGCATCATAACCATGTGGGTTCACATCCAGGTAGGCATCATAACCATGTGGGTTCACATCCAGGTAGGCATCATAACCGTGTGGGTTCACATCCAGGTAGGCTTCATAACCGTGTGGGTTCACATCCAGGTAGGCATCATAACCATGTGGGTTCAAATCCAGGTAGGTGTCATAACCACGTGGGTTCACATCCAGGTAGGCATCATAACCATGTGGGTTCACATCCAGGTAGGCATCACAACAGCATGGGTTCAAATCCAGGTAGGCATCATAACCGCGTGGGCTCACATCCAGGTAAGTGTCATAACCGTGTGGGTTCACATCCAGGTAGGCATCATAACCATGTGGGTTCACATCCAGGTAGGCATCATAACCGCATGGGTTCACATCCAGGTAGGTGTCATTACCGTGTGGGTTCACATCCAGTTAGGCATCAAAACAGCGTGGGTTCACATCCAGGTAGGCATCAAAACAGTGTGGGCTCTCATCCAGGTAGGAGCCAGAACATTCACATGAGGAAGTCTTCCAGCTGACATGCAGTGCGCCCAGTGGTCCAACCCAGACAAATGTCTGTAGTCTTCTACAAGCAATCATTACACCTGATTGCACCAATATGATCATAGTTGTGTTGGCACGGGGTAATAAAAAACAAAAAAAAAAAAAAAAAAAACATAGTGTCAACAGGAGTGATGGTAGCATTTTACTTCCAATGAATACTTAATTTTGCAAATTTGAACAACAGGTTATATGAGTTTATGTCATGATATGGACTCAAGAAGGATAGGTGAATACATGCTTACCAGTCTGGCATCAATTTCAGCCAACAATGAAACCTGGTTCTCTTCCACAGCTTGAAGACAAATACACATCGCTGAGAAGTATTGACGACTGAACAGGAAAGCATCATCTGCACATGAGAATACCAACAACACAAAGATTAATAGGCATGGGATCAATATGTCACCAAAAGCAAAAACACAGTAATATGATCCAAATGAAGCAGCATCAGAAAGAATCATCCCCTTTACCTTATAACCAGCATATTGATTTTAATTCTTAACATCATCATCAGCATCACCAGCATTTTTATTTTCTCAACATCACTTAATATTATTGAGACATATTTGCCTCCTGGAGACAAAATATACAGAAAGTCACCAAAAAAACTTTTATTAAGCAGCCATTGAAGGGACAGCGAAATTGCAATATTTTCAATACACTAGACAATTTACTTCCAGAAATTGATATTACCTAAAGGAATATAACTCAACACTTTGTCCCTTATATTCCAACCCCTGTTTGGGTCAAAAGTTTCATACAGTGAACCCTGGTCCTAAACAGTTAGAGAATGTCAAATAGAAAATTACCAAAATAGTGTCTATGCAGGTGCTGTTCACTCCCAACCAGAACCTTCAGTTGCATGACTAGATTATGTTCCTTCAGACTCTCCTGTACCCATACCTGTATAACATAGAGAAAATAAGATATCTTTTGACTAGATTATGTTCCTTTAGGCACTCCTGTACCCATACCTGTATAACATTGAGAAAATAAGATATCATTTTCATATGTCTATATAGAGAGAATTATATTGCATATTGATTTAAACTGTCAAACACCAAACTTTTTCTTCTTAACTTTTTTTTTTATTGCTTTTTGCATAATGTGTCAGCCCTTTTTGGGTTATACTGTTAATAATAAGAACATAAAGGTATATATATATACATGTATCTTTCTAGCAAGCAAACATTGCAAGCATATGTAACACTACAGAACTATGCAGGCAGTTTATCCTAAAGAGTGGAATAATGGTAGAGTAACTTCTCCCAACTCGGGTTGGAGTCCCAGTCGGTGTGCCAGTGGTTCTTCCCAGGCAGTTATCTAGGGTTTCCTCAACCGTACTAGCTGGGCGTTATTATGACAATAATTGTATTGTTGCCATGCATTTAAAAAACAAAACAAACATTAACCTGGAGATTCCTGTACTTAAAGTCCCACCTTCTGTGCTACCAAGGAGGTTCAAATCTCATTAATTCCCTCTATTTTTAGTATATATTACCTGCCCCTTACTGGTCCCCTTCGGATAGTGTCCCTTCCGAATCTTTTCTATGAATGGCGTCATAACAGGGTTCAGCCATTTCAGGCCTTTTATAAATGGCCAAAAGTCAACTACACTTCCATAGTCCCCCTGAAAATGGAAAACAATACATATAATACTAGACTTGAAGAAAGAAAAAAATGAAAAATTTCATTTTTATAATCAAAAATAGAAAACAATGCATATGATACTTGACTTGAATAAAGAAAAAAATGAAAAATATCATTTTTATAATCAATCAAAGATGAACAAATGTGAACAAAGAAAAGAATGAAATACAATGAAATTTATTCTGGGGCATATTAAGTAAACTTTTTTTGATAGATTTTAGATTCTTCAGTAGACATATAAGGTATTTGTAAGTATAATTAATGGATATAAACTTTAATTTAAGATCATATGGTTGTTTAAATAAAGAAATGAAAATAATGATAATGTCATGTAAAACAATGATAAAGCTGATGCTGATGTTGATATTGACGACGTCAAGGAGAAGAAGGATGTCAAGGTCGTGGATGATGATAGTTATTACAGTAAGGAGGAAAGTGAGGACAGTGATGATGATGATGATGATGATGATGACGATGATGATGACAATGACGAAGACAAAGACAACGATGATGAAGATGATATTGAAGATGATGATCTTAGTGAAAATGTTGATAAGCCTGATGATGATCATCCATTATGATAAGGTGAAGGAAAAGGAAGATAGTGATGATGATGATATTGATGATAAAGATGATGTTGATGGTGATTATGATGAAAATGGTGATGAAGATTTTTTTTCTCTAACCTTTTACAGATTAGACTATGCCTTTAATATATCAAAGGGAAGAAGATTTTGAGTATCAATAACAGGAAAATAATAACTGATATCCATGTGCAAGTGTGTCCAGGACAGAAATGTTTTTGTGTGTATGTGTGTTTTTGTCGTTGTTATCAAAATCATACATTATATAAACAAGAATATTTTAATGTGGGTAGGTCTTCCAGCTGACTGGTGGTGCACCATTGGCTCTACCCACCAGACCTGTGTCTGGGGTCTCCCTCCACCAAAACTGCTGGACATGCTATAAAGGCCATCATAACTGGTTGCTGTTATGTACTTAATAAGTAAACAAACAAAAAAAGAAAAGAAAAAATGTATTGAAATTCAAATTGAATAAATTTTGATGTACAGTGACCAAAACGGTGGATTAAATACTTTTTAAATGCCCATAATCTCCATAACATCATTCACTTTTTCTGACAATATGAGCAGTTTTTCTGGAAAAATATCAACAAAAGTGCAGGGTCAAGGGGTTTAACATAGTTATTGTTATAAAAGTTGGTATTGAAAGTATATATAGGAATAGAAGAGAGAACTTGGCATCAAGATAAAAAAACCTACAAACATCTAATTGCATGTGAATAAATACCCTATTTCAAAGATCCACCAAAACAAAAACTATTTCAGGCCTTTATTCCTAATAAGAAAGGTTTGCTTAAGGTTCTGGAACTGTAACTAACTACGGTAAACATCGGCACTCGGTATGATCCGGTTTTATTTGAATATCAATCATCGTCAAGTTTCGTATTTGCTATTTTTAGTAATTTTTCACCACGTGATAGGGATTTTCCATGACGTCATTGGGTTACCCATTTCTCCAAAATAGTGGAACAGGGAGCTCAACAGTGTGATCGTCGAGGGCAATATGTAAAAATAGTGGTTTACCGACAACAAAGACATGTAAAGTTAAAGTGGATCATAACTATTGTGTTGGTTCCCTGTGTACAGGTGAAAAATGCACTGTTTCATCTTGCGTTTGCGATTTAAATTTGCCTTCGCATGTTAACCGCGAGAGTTGGCGACATGGTTTGACGCTTGCTCACCTTCGTCTGATATTTTCTCGGGATGACCAGGATGGACTTTTAAATATGTTCAGGGGTCAAAACTGTGAGAGACAACCAATTGTCACGAATACCAAAATAGTGCTTGACTCAGTTATTCCTAAACTGTTGGAATTTTTTACAAAAAACACGTAAAGTGGTTAATTTCAAATATTTTACAAATTACAAATTCTTATAAATTTTATTAGGAACGGTAAAATGCCTTTAAAATCTCATATTATTGGCAGTTCATATTGCAGAAAATTTTAAAACTGGTTGTATGTGTCTAACTAGCTTCAAACTTGAGATATTTGCTTTTATAGATAGAGTAAATTTTTAAACACACCCAAAAAACTCGGATTTTTGCTTGGGGGTACATGTATGCAAAGCTCTGTATTTTTATAAGTATTTGTCCAAAGTGTAATCTTATTGTTCTGAATTATCATGATATGAATGTGTAACAGGAACATTGGTTAAAATTTGAATATAGAACAGTAGAATTTGAAAAATAGTACTTTTTCATTTTTTGTCCCAGCACAATTTACGGTGTTTTTGAAAATCAAGGGTCACTTTATAAAAATGCACATAACTTGAGTTACAAACGGTAAACTTCCTTAAAAATTCACCATACGATGTGTTTTATAGTATAGATTCAAGAAACAGTATCATTATAAGGATTGTGGAAGGTCACCATTACAGTTCCAGAACCTTAAGTCATGGTATCTTATTATAAGGTACCTGTCTGAAAGCTTGTAAGGAACATTAACTGCTGCAACATATTTAGGCAATAACATTCGGAGGCGATGGGCCAAGCCCGGCTAATTGGCCCACTAGAATTGTGAGGTTATATTTATCCATGGCTGTGGTGTGCTTTCGTTCACTAGGATAATTACCAATAATCTACCCAATACAATGGGTCAGGAAAATATATGCAGCAATATCACCCTGTAATCAAGGCCATTTTGTAATGATTTATACCAAATAAATTATGAGCTGAGAATCAAATGTGAACTGTATAGAAATACTTTGTTTTGTTGGCATGTAAAGAGTAAATGAGTTCAAGTTATGACTTGGACATAATAACCATCAGTGTGTGTAAGACTGTCAATCAACAAAATGTAAATAAAATAGGTAAGTTTTGGATAAAGAGTTATCACAAAATTGTTTCTTTTAACAATTCATAATTCTATAAAAATTCATAAGTTATTATTTGCATTACAATGAATGCAGCTTACAATTATTTAGCTTTTACTGCAATGAAATTGCAGTTTTAGAAAAAAACTGGAGGGCTTAAATATTACTGGAAATTTAGGACCTCCTGAGTGCCTGAACCAAGGCCAGAAACATTATGTGAAGAAATTCATTAACATTTAAGGAGTGATTTTCATAATGCTTACAACAAAATTACAAATTGAGCATTAAAATCTTAATTGATTATGTTTTATAAGATCAGTATGATTAACAATAGATCAAATTAATGCATTCTGAATAAAAAAAGGAAAGTCCAGACCATTCAATGTAAAATATGTCTAGCAGATGGTGATGCATAACTTAAATGATACAGAGTATCGCAAGGAAAAAGGAAGATGGGGTTTTCATGAAACAAACCTTACCTGTGTTAATTCCTGAGCATGACAAAATAACAACATTCAATTTACAATCCACAAAAACAATCATGCATAAAAAAATTGAAAAAAATGCTTACTAAATATACTCATAGTACTAAGTAACTGAAAGATTTCTAGTTTTTTAGTTGGGTTTGATATTCTGCCAATATATTCAATTATCCACAAATAGTGTTTCCATTGAAGCAGACAGTGTAACCTTTGCCCTGATGGCATGGTGAAAACTCCTGACACATGTACCACACCCTGACACAAGGCTGACCAGTCACAGATTGTTTGATATTTTTTTTTTTAAATACATTGCAGCCACCAATAATTGTCATTATACCAACCTCCATCATTTTCCTGAGGGATGATCCCAGACAAATATCGGGGTAAAACCACCAGGTTAGCTGGAAGACCTATCCACATGAAGTCCCAGCCCTTGTTGTTGTTGTTGGAACTAGTTTAATAAGGGTCTACTCGCACTGTTGAGGGCTTTTTCATGACCCCGCCATGTTGCCCATGCATGGCTTAAATGTTATATTCCAAAAATATTGCCTAAAGTAGGCCCTAGTAAGGTACCTAGTTTATGTACCCATTTACTGGAAAAGTGGTTTAATTTGGTATTTTTGGATCTTAAAGGGGATTGAGCATGTTTTGAGTGAATTCCACTCCCTAATTCCTGGCTCGTTCCCCTGACACTAGGTTCTAATGAGATTTGGTCCCAGCCCTTAATAGGATTTAAACCTACATAGTGAAAGGGTCAGCAGTATGCGAGTTGGCAATTATTCTGCTAAGTCATATAATAGCGATAAAGTCGCCTTTGTAAGAGAACAAACCTTGTAAGTGGCACGCAATCAAGGAAGTTATACCAGCTGAAATTTTGAGAATTTTCACAGCTAAGTCATGGCCTCGGTTAGAACCTACAGCACTCCATACCTAAAGCCAGGGTTCTCCATACAGCTTATATTTGGTCGGGCTTAATCTTTGTTACAAAAATTATATAAACAGTCATCAACTACATGCAAAGTTGATTAATGTGGCTTACAACATTCTGAAGTTGACAACATGTCAAATAGTTAAATTCCCTGTTTTAATAAAAGAAGAATTAAACATAAAATTTTTATGTTGTTATTTTTAAACAATTGCCATTTTTTTCCCCTTATAACTTCTAAAGGTAAATTAATGACTCTATTGTCTTTTAAGTATAACAAGTGGAGTATTTGGGTTTTTTGGGGGTTTTTTCAAGGTTGTCATATTGCACCAAATGATCTCCCTTTCTTTCCTAGATATTTCAGGTATTTGTATAATTATTATTATATGAACTTTAACATTTTCTGAACAAATGCTTAAAGTATAATTGCATTATAATAAGACAAAATTAACAATGATTATGATTATATTTCAATGTAAAGAATATCAAAATACCTGGCAATACATATTATCAATATATTTCTTTAAATAAGAGAAGGTCAAATACAAACTTAAATGGATAAGATTTCTTTTACAGAAAGACAGTCAAAGATGAAATTATTACTTAAGAAACATACAGCAACAAACTTTAGCCTATGGTTAAGAATGGCATCGACATCCTTGCACACCCGCTGCAAACCGCCATAAGTATTCCAAACATTGCTCGTATTCGTGGCCAATAACCCCTCAACAGTTGTCTTCAAATTGGTGAACAACTGGTGTTTGCGCCTGCGACTGAAAACAAAAAATTAGTGGATGAAGACTCACTTCAGAGTTACGCATTTCTGAAAATAGAGCACTCATCTATAGGGCTGACAAATTCGATTGTTCACATATCCTGTTAGGAAAATAACTTTACTTATAATGTTTAAAGTTCATGAGGCTAGTCCTTTTGAACAACCACGACAAAATTTGTGGGTGGGGGGGGGTTGCACCCTGTAGAGAATAAAATGTTTTAAATATCTATAAAACACTGATATTCCAAACGAAGCATTTTATCTTCTTATGCCTAGTTTAACATGTACTAATTTACATAGATGACAATGCAATTCACAATCTCTGACTCAAATATGTGACAATGCAATTCACTATCTCAGACTCAAATAGCTGACAATGCAATTCACTATCTCAGACTCAAAGAGGTGACAATGCAATTTACTATCTCTGACTCAAATAGGTGACAATGCAATTCACTATCTCAGGCTCAAATAGCTGACAATGCAATTCACTATCTCTGACTCAAACAGGTGACAATGCAATTCACTATCTCTGACTCAATTAGGTGACAATGCAATTTACTATCTCTGACTCAATTAGGTGACAATGCAATTCACTATCTCTGACTCAAACAGGTGACAATGCAATTCACTATCTCTGACTCAAACAGGTGACAATGCAATTCACTATCTCTGACTCAATTAGGTGACAATGCAATTTACTATCTCTGACTCAATTAGGTGACAATGCAATTCACTATCTCTGACTCAAACAGGTGACAATGCAATTCACTATCTCTGACTCAAACAGGTGACAATGCAATTCACTATCTCAGACTCAAACAGGTGACAATGCAATTCACTATCTCTGACTCAAACAGGTGACAATGCAATTCACTATCTCTGACTCAAACAGGTGACAATGCAATTCACTATCTCTGACTCAAACAGGTGACAATGCAATTCACTATCTCAGACTCAAACAGGTGACAATGCAATTCACTATCTCTGACTCAAACAGGTGACAATGCAATTCACTATCTCAGACTCAAATAGGTAACAATGCAATTCACTATCTCTGACTCAATAAGGTGACAATGCAATTTACTATCTCTGACTAAATTAGGTGACAATGCAATTCACTATCTCTGACTCAAATAGCTGACAATGCAATTCACAATCTCTGACTCAAACAGGTGACAATGCAATTCACAATCTCTGACTCAAATAGGTGACAATGCAATTTACTATCTCAGACTCAAAAAGGTGACAATGCAATTCACTATCTCAGACTCAAATAGGTGACAATGCAATTTACTATCTCTGACTCAATTAGGTGACAATGCAATTTACTATCTCTGACTCAAATAGGTGACAATGCAATTCACTATCTCTGACTCAAATAGGGGACAATGCAATTTACTATCTCTCACTCAAGTAGGTGACAATGCAATTCACTATCTCTGACTCAAATAGGGGACAATGCAATTTACTATCTCTCACTCAAGTAGGTGACAATGCAATTCACTATCTCTGACTCAAATAGGTGACAATGCAATTCACTATCTCTGACTCAAATAGGTGACAATGCAATTCACTATCTCTGACTCAAACAGGTGACAATGCAATTCACTATCTCTGACTCAAATAGGTGACAATGCAATTCACTATCTCTGACTCAAATAGGTGACAATGCAATTCACTATCTCAGACTCAAACAGGTGACAATGCAATTCACTATCTCAGACTCAAACAGGTGACAATGCAATTCACTATCTCAGACTCAAACAGGTGACAATGCAATTCACTATCTCAGACTCAATTAGGTGACAATGCAATTCACTATCTCAGACTCAAATAGGTGACAATGCAATTTACTATCTCTGACTCAATTAGGTGACAATGCAATTTACTATCTCTGACTCAAAAAGGTGACAATGCAATTCACTATCTCTGACTCAAATAGGTGACAATGCAATTTACTATCTCTCACTCAAGTAGGTGACAATGCAATTCACTATCTCTGACTCAAATAGGTGACAATGCAATTCACTATCTCTGACTCAAAAAGGTGACAATGCAATTCACTATCTCTGACTCAAAAAGGTGACAATGCAATTCACTATCTCTGACTCAATTAGGTGACAATGCAATTAACTATCTCTGACTCAAATAGGTGACAATGCAATTCACTATCTCTGACTCAAAAAGGTGACAATGCAATTCACTATCTCAGACTCAAATAGGTGACAGTGGAATTCACTATCTCTGACTCAAATAGGTGACAATGCAATTCACTATCTCTGACTCAAATAGGTGACAATGCAATTTACTATCTCAGACTCAAATAGGTGACAATGCAATTCACTATCTCTGACTCAAATAGGTGACAATGCAATTCACTATCTCAGACTCAAGCAGGTGACAATGCAATTCACAATCTCTGACTCAAATAGGTGACAATGCAATTCACTATCTCTGACTCAAACAGGTGACAATGCAATTCACAATCTCTGACTCAAATATGTGACAATGCAATTCACTATCTCTGACTCAATTAGGTGACAATGCAATTTACTATCTCTGACTCAAATAGGTGACAATGCAATTCACTATCTCAGACTCAAATAGGTGACAATGCAATTCACTATCTCAGACTCAAACAGGTGACAATGCAATTCACTATCTCTGACTCAAAAAGGTGACAATGCAATTCACAATCTCTGACTCAAACAGGTGACAATGCAATTCACTATCTCTGACTCAATTAGGTGACAATGCAATTTACTATCTCAGACTCAAATAGGTGACAATGCAATTCACTATCTCTGACTCAAACAGGTGACAATGCAATTCACTATCTCTGACTCAATTAGGTGACAATGCAATTTACTATCTCTGACTCAAATAGGTGACAATGCAATTCACTATCTCTGACTCAAATAGGTGACAATGCAATTCACTATCTCTGACTCAAACAGGTGACAATGCAATTCACTATCTCAGACTCAAACAGGTGACAATGCAATTCACTATCTCTGGCTCAAACAGGTGACAATGCAATTCACTATCTCTGACTCAATTAGGTGACAATGCAATTCACTATCTCTGACTCAAATAGGTGACAATGCAATTCACTATCTCAGACTCAATTAGGTGACAATGCAATTTACTATCTCTGACTCAAATAGGTGACAATGCAATTTACTATCTCAGACTCAAATAGGTGACAATGCAATTCACTATCTCTGACTCAAAAAGGTGACAATGCAATTCACTATCTCAGACTCAAACAGGTGACAATGCAATTCACTATCTCAGACTCAAATAGGTGACAATACAATTCACTATCTCTGACTCAAATAGGTGACAATGCAATTCACTATCTCAGACTCAAACAGGTGACAATGCAATTCACTATCTCAGACTCAAACAGGTGACAATGCAATTCACTATCTCAGACTCAAACAGGTGACAATGCAATTCACTATCTCAGACTCAATTAGGTGACAATGCAATTCACTATCTCAGACTCAAATAGGTGACAATGCAATTTACTATCTCTGACTCAATTAGGTGACAATGCAATTCACTATCTCTGACTCAAATAGCTGACAATGCAATTCACAATCTCTGACTCAAACAGGTGACAATGCAATTCACAATCTCTGACTCAAATAGGTGACAATGCAATTTACTATCTCAGACTCAAAAAGGTGACAATGCAATTCACTATCTCAGACTCAAATAGGTGACAATGCAATTTACTATCTCTGACTCAATTAGGTGGCAATGCAATTTACTATCTCTGACTCAAATAGGTGACAATGCAATTCACTATCTCTGACTCAAATAGGTAACAATGCAATTTACTATCTCTCACTCAAGTAGGTGACAATGCAATTCACTATCTCTGACTCAAATAGGTGACAATGCAATTCACTATCTCTGACTCAAAAAGGTGACAATGCAATTCACTAGCTCTGACTCAATTAGGTGACAATGCAATTAACTATCTCTGACTCAAATAGGTGACAATGCAATTCACTATCTCTGACTCAAAAAGGTGACAATGCAATTCACTATCTCAGACTCAAATAGGTGACAGTGGAATTCACTATCTCTGACTCAAATAGGTGACAATGCAATTCACTATCTCTGACTCAAATAGGTGACAATGCAATTTAGTATCTCAGACTCAAATAGGTGACAATGCAATTCACTATCTCTGACTCAAATAGGTGACAATGCAATTCACTATCTCAGACTCAAGCAGGTGACAATGCAATTCACAATCTCTGACTCAAATAGGTGACAATGCAATTCACAATCTCTGACTCAAACAGGTGACAATGCAATTCACTATCTCTGACTCAAACAGGTGACAATGCAATTCACTATCTCTGACTCAATTAGGTGACAATGCCATTTACTATCTCTGACTCAAATAGGTGACAATGCAATTCACTATCTCAGACTCAAATAGGTGACAATGCAATTCACTATCTCAGACTCAAACAGGTGACAATGCAATTCACTATCTCTGACTCAAAAAGGTGACAATGCAATTCACAATCTCTGACTCAAACAGGTGACAATGCAATTCACTATCTCTGACTCAATTAGGTGACAATGCAATTTACTATCTCAGACTCAAATAGGTGACAATGCAATTCACTATCTCTGACTCAAAAAGGTGACAATGCAATTCACTATCTCTGACTCAATTAGGTGACAATGCAATTTACTATCTCTGACTCAAATAGGTGACAATGCAATTCACTATCTCTGACTCAAACAGGTGACAATGCAATTCACTATCTCTGACTCAATTAGGTGACAATGCAATTCACTATCTCAGACTCAAACAGGTGACAATGCAATTCACTATCTCTGGCTCAAACAGGTGACAATGCAATTCACTATCTCTGACTCAATTAGGTGACAATGCAATTCACTATCTCTAACTCAAATAGGTGACAATGCAATTTACTATCTCAGACTCAAATAGGTGACAATGCAATTCACTATCTCTGACTCAAAAAGGTGATAATGCAATTCACTATCTCAGACTCAAACAGGTGACAATGCAATTCACTATCTCAGACTCAAATAGGTGACAATGCAATTCACTATCTCTGACTCAAATAGGTGACAATGCAATTCACTATCTCAGACTCAAACAGGTGACAATACAATTCACTATCTCAGACTCAAACAGGTGACAATGCAATTCACTATCTCAGACTCAAACAGGTGACAATGCAATTCACTATCTCAGACTCAATTAAGTGACAATGCAATTCACTATCTCAGACTCAAATAGGTGACAATGCAATTTACTATCTCTGACTCAAATAGGTGACAATGCAATTCACTATCTCTGACTCAAATAGCTGACAATGCAATTCACAATCTCTGACTCAAACAGGTGACAATGCAATTCACAATCTCTGACTCAAATAGGTGACAATGCAATTTACTATCTCAGACTCAAAAAGGTGACAATGCAATTCACTATCTCAGACTCAAATAGGTGACAATGCAATTTACTATCTCTGACTCAATTAGGTGACAATGCAATTTACTATCTCTGACTCAAATAGGTGACAATGCAATTCACTATCTCTGACTCAAATAAGTAACAATGCAATTTACTATCTCTCACTCAAGTAGGTGACAATGCAATTCACTATCTCTGACTCAAATAGGTGACAATGCAATTCACTATCTCTGACTAAAAAAGGTGACAATGCAATTCACTATCTCTGACTCATGGTGACAATGCAATTAACTATCTCTGACTCAAATAGGTGACAATGCAATTCACTATCTCTGACTCAAAAAGGTGACAATGCAATTCACTATCTCAGACTCAAATAGGTGACAGTGCAATTCACTATCTCTGACTCAAATAGGTGACAATGCAAATCACTATCTCTGACTCAAATAGGTGACAATGCAATTTACTATCTCAGACTCAAATAGGTGACAATGCAATTCACTATCTCTGACTCAAATAGGTAACAATGCAATTCACTATCTCAGACAGTGAGTCAAACAGGTGACAATGCAATTCACAATCTCTGACTCAAATAGGTGACAATGCAATTCACAATCTCTGACTCAAACAGGTGACAATGCAATTCACTATCTCTGACTCAATTAGGTGACAATGCAATTTACTATCTCTGACTCAAATAGGTGACAATGCAATTCACTATCTCAGACTCAAATAGCTGACAATGCAATTCACTATCTCAGACTCAAACAGGTGACAATGCAATTCACTATCTCTGATTCAAACAGGTGACAATGCAATTCACTATCTCTGACTCAATTAGGTGACAATGCAATTTACTATCTCTGACTCAAATAGGTGACAATGCAATTCACTATCTCTGACTCAAACAGGTGACAATGCAATTCACTATCTCTGACTCAATTAGGTGACAATGCAATTTACTATCTCTGACTCAAATAAGTGACAGTGCAATTCACTATCTCTGACTCAATTAGGTGACAATGCAATTCACAATCTCTGACTCAAACAGGTGACAATGCAATTCACTATCTCTGACTCAAATAGGTGACAATGCAATTCACAATCTCTGACTCAAACAGGTGACAATGCAATTCACTTTCTCTGACTCAATTAGGTGACAATGCAATTCACTATCTCTGACTCAAATAGGTGACAATGCAATTCACTATCTCAGACTCAAATAGGTGACAGTGCAATTCACTATCTCAGACTCAATTAGGTGACAATGCAATTCACTATCTCTGACTCAAACAGGTGACAATGCAATTCACTTTCTCTGACTCGAATAGGTGACAATGCAATTCACTATCTCAGACTCAAACAGGTGACAATGCAATTCACTATCTCTGACTCAAACAGGTGACAATGCAATTCACTATCTCTGACTCAATTAGGTGACAATGCAATTTACTATCTCTGACTCAAATAGGTGACAATGCAATTCACTATCTCAGACTCAAATAGGTGACAATGCAATTCACTATCTCTGACTCAAAAAGGTGACAATGCAATTCACTATCTCAGACTCAAACAGGTGACAATGCAATTCACTATCTCAGACTCAAATAGGTGACAATGCAATTTACTATCTCTGACTCAAATAGGTGACAATGCAATTCACTATCTCAGTGACAATGCAATTCCCTATCTCAGACTCAAATAGGTGACAATGCAATTCACTATCTCTGACTCAAAAAGGTGACAATGCAATTCACTATCTCAGACTCAAATAGGTGACAATGCAATTTACTATCTCTGACTCAAATAGGTGACAATGCAATTCACTATCTCTGACTCAAATAGGTGACAGTGCAGTTTACTATCTCTCACTCAAATAGGTGACAATGCAATTCACTATCTCTCACTCAAATAGGTGACAATGCAATTCACTATCTCTGACTCAAAAAGGTGACAATGCAATTCACTATCTCAGACTCAAATAGGTGACAATGCAATTCACTATCTCTGACTCAAATAGGTGACAATGCAATTCACTATCTCTGACTCCAATAGGTGACAATGCAATTTACTATCTCAGACTCAAATAGGTGACAATGCAATTTACTATCTCTGACTCAAACAGGTGACAATGCAATTTACTATCTCAGACTCAAATAGGTGACAATGCAATTTACTATCTCTGACTCAAATAGGTGACAATGCAATTCACTATCTCTGACTCAAATAGGTGACAATGCAATTCACTATATTTGACTCAAATAGGTGACAATGCAATTCACTATCTCAGACTCAAATAGGTGACAATGCAATTCACTATCTCTGACTCAAATAGGTGACAATGCAATTCACTATCTCTGACTCAAATAGGTGACAATGCAAATTCACTATCTCAGACTCAAATAGATGACAATACAATTCACTATCACAATCTCAAATAGCATCAAACAGTGTTGTGTTTTGGAAGTAGAAACATTTGTCACTGTGCTAAGATATATAAATTAGTTATGCACAGATGCTTAACTAACCAAACATACTCTGTCCATTTGTTTCTTATTGATATTTTGTTATTGTTTAAAATTCAATAACTGAAATAGTTTAAGTTTTTTACAATATTACCTCCCTTGTTAAGCTGACGTTAGTCACCAGGATGATTAGATTGAACTGTTACTTACTTCACCAGTTATAATGATGATAAACTTGTCCTTAAAGGTGGTATTCGACAGTTTGGACCAAAAATATCTTCATAAACTATTGTTACCTGAAGAGATTAAGCAAAGTCCTGGCTATTGATGTCCTAGACATGTCTGAAAAGTGTATCTTAATGCCACAATTGTCATTACAAACATGTATTTCCTATCTGAGCCATGCTACACAGGTTAGCTATTTTAAAACTAAGACTGCCACATAACCACTTATGTTTAAGCGCATCCACATCATCAGCTGTGATGTCCATTTTAAGCCGAAATCACAATCGTTCCTATTTACAGATTTGAAAAGAATGAACATTTTAAGTGTTTATTAATGAGTTTTACTGCCCCAAAATTGAAAATACTTTAGAAAATCATCAAAGCCTGAACTAAAATATGATGCTTTTCTGCAGGAATTATGCACCAAACAGAGGTCAGATATTGTTACATATATTAGATAGAGGCAAACTGTCAAATACCACCTTTAAGTCTTGAGTGATAATTATAAAAAATATTGAAATGTAAGATGTAAGTTCTTTATTTATATGACTGAGTGAGATGTTGTGTTTTTCTCTAATAAACTGTCTCACTGTGGTCATAGAGTACATATGACGCACCTACCGTCAAATCTCAAGAGGACATATTAGTTTGACAGGTGATAATGTTTCTAACACAAGACCATCCCCCCCGGAGTCCCTGTAAAACTCTTAAAAGCTTGTATCTTGGCTAGAGGTAAGGGGCATGGACAGAGTTAACTGGTAGTATATCAGAGCCAGATTTCGCATGTGGGGAGCCTTGCATGTTGGTTCTTGGATATTGCCTCAATTAAATCTCATATAAAACAAAAATAGTTTCCACATCAGTGAAGATCCCTTATCTTGGCAGCTATCTTTGATGTTATTTCTTCATTTGTAGTCCAAAAATTAGAAGTTATACACCATTGGAAAGCTCTTGAAATTAATATTTTTAGAATACAATATGTTTAAAATTGATAAATGCACAAAGACTTAATACAAAGAAATAAATAAAATTATTGGCTTAACCTTTTACAAAATGAACAGTGTATCTTTTTTGGTTGTATTTTTTATACCTTTAAACTATCAAATAAAGTTTTGATATTTAAAATACTTCATAAAAGCTGTTAAATTTGATATAAAATTCAGTAAAACAACAACAGAAAAACAACAACACAGTGGTGAGTTTAAAACAGCACATATTTCCAGATTTTGGCCTGCAATAGCTTCTGCCTTCAAAAATGTCTGCCTTAAACTGTCTTATCAGTGCTTATGACATCACATGGAAACTATCTTTTATTTCTGTATTATTATGAAGCTAAAGATGGGGTATGACTATTTACGGGATATGAATTCATATCCGCAGATATGAATCCTGAGTAGGGATATGAACATAGAAATCATTATTTACACCCATTTATGATATATTTATGTCTTTTTAGTAACATTTATGTATTTTGTATAAATAAAGTTACTCTACATTAGGTATTCTAGTATTAAATGTAATTGTGCTTAATGTAATAAAAAAAGAGACATATGGGAATTCATATCCGTGGACGTACAGGGTATGGACTGGAACACTAAAATTGCCATCTGCAGCTTTGTTTGTTTTATTTCTGTTAATTTTGATGAAATGAATTAATTTAATTACTTTATCTCTTTTTAAAGAGGTATACCTTTTGTACACATTTGCTGTTAATGAATATTTTGATAGCCACACAGAAGTTGATATCCGTGAACATGTAGGGTATGGATATGAACATAAAAATCAATATCTTTAACTTATTGATGTATTTTTGTAGTTTTAGGGTAAAATAATTATTTTTTAAATAATTAAACCAATTTTATGAAATTCTACGAATCTTTACAGATTTGGTGGCAATACATAAACCCCCAGCCGTGCCTGAGTTCATGGATATGAACATTAAACTAACTATCTTCAACACTAAATGTTTTTCTTTTAAGTTTGGTGTATTATAAAAAAAAAATTAAGTCACTTAAGCACTTTGATGAAATTTTACTAGTCTTTAATATTTGTTGTTATCAAATATACCCATAGCCGCACCTGAGTTCATATCCGTAGACATACAAGGTATGAATATGAACACAAAATAATTATTTACACCCATTTATGTTATTTTTATGTGTTTTTTATGAAGTGTACCGCATTTTCTATCAATACAATAATTTTACTTGGGTATTTTTATTTAAATGGAGATACAGGATATAGACATATGGATACATGATATTAAAATAGGGATGGTCGACATAGAAATGAAGGACATGGATATGGGGAAACATGACATGAACATGGGGATACTAAAGAGGGACATGGCAATAAAGAACATGGACATGGTAATACATGACATGGACATGGTGATACATGACACAGACATAGTTATACAGAACATGGACATGGTGATACAGGATAAGGACATGGTGATACAGAACACGGACATGGTGATACGGGACAAGGACATGGTGATACAGGACACGGACATGGTGATACAGGACAAGGAAATTGAGATACAGGACACAGACATGGTGACACAGGACACAGACATGGTGATACAGGACAAGGACATGATGATACAGGACAAGGACATGGTGATACAGGACACAGACATGGTGATACGTGACATGGACATTGAGATACAGGACATGGACATGGTGATACAGGACACAGACATGGTGATACAGGACATAGACATGGTGATACAGGACACAGACATGGTGATACAGGACACAGACATGGTGATACAGGACACAGACATGGTGATACCGGACAAGGACATGGTGACACAGGACAAGGACATGGTGATACAGGACAAGGACATGGTGATACAGGACATGGACATGGTGATACAGGACAAGGACATGGTGATACAGGATAAGGACATGGTGATACAGAACACAGACATGGTGATACAGGACAAGGACATGGTGATACAGGACACAGACATGGTGATACAGGACAAGGACATGGTGATACAGGACAAGGACATGGTGATACGGGACACAGACATGGTGATACAGGACAAGGACATGGTGATACAGGACAAGGACATGGTGATACAGGACACAGACATGGTGATACAGGACAGGGACATGGTGATACAGAACATAGACATGGTAATACAGGACAGGGACATGGTGATACAGGACAAGGACATGGTGATACAGGACAAGGACATGGTGATACAGGACACAGACATGGTGATACAGGACACAGACATGGTGATACAGGACAAGGACATGATGATACAGGAAAAGGACATGGTGTTACAGAACACGGACATGGTGATACAGGACAAGGACATGGTGATACAGAACAAGGACATGGTGTTACAGGACAAGGATATTGAGATACAGGACACAGACATGGTGATACAGGACAAGGACATGGTGATACCGGACAAGGACAAGGTGATACAGGACATGGACATTGAGATACAGGACATGGACATGGTGATACGGGACTAGGACAAGGTGATACATGACATGAACATGGTGATACATGACATGAACATGGGAAACAGAACATGGACATGGCGATAAAGGACATGGACATGGTGATACTGGATACAGACATGGTGATACAGGACATAGACATAGGGATACAGGACACGGACATGGTAATACATGACACGACACTGTTAACAGACACATAACAGGTGATACAGGACAGGGGCATTGTTATACAGGACATGGACATGGAGATACAGGACACGGACATGGTGATTCATGACATGGAAATTGAGATACAGGACATATATATAATGTCTATGGATATGAAATCACATACAGATATATACATAAAGATCTGTATTTTGGACTATATCTATCTACTAATTAGAATACTTAATCTAAATTATTTAATATAGCACCAAATACATAAAAGGACACATAAACACTGAAAAATCTAAAGGAAGACTTGTGAAATTGATTTTAACATTCATATCCATACCCCAGATTCATATCCATGGATATGAATTCATATCTGGTAATTAGTCATACCGCTTAAGATGTTATGTATAAAATGATTCATGATTCAACAGGATTGCCTTAGAAATTACTTAGTTATAAGTGATGGCAACATAATACCCCTAACTTGAGAACATGAAGGCAGGAGGTTGGGGCCTGCATTTAAACTTTGCCTATCCCAAATTTTGAGTTTGCCAATTGTGTTAGTAGGACTTCAACATCAGCAATTCTAGCACAAATGAAACTATCATCAAAGAGACAACATGTATAAAAGGTGTAGGATTTAAATTCCACAGCCCTAAGAAGTCTTAGTAAAGGTGTATCAAGAACTGTGGGTACAGGTCTTGAAGTTTCAACAACCAATTTAATCATAAACAAAAAATCCAAATGTTTAGAACCTCCCATCCGTATATCGAATCACTTGTGCTAACCTTATTGGTGTTATTAAAATATATCATGAAATCTTTTCATGTAAAATTTGTGTATCCAAACAATACATGTTCAATATTTGCCTAGTTAATCAATGAAAATAAAGATAAAGCGTCAAAAACAACCTTTGCACATCCTCCTCTTCTTCGTTTTCCTCCATCTTTAATGTTGCTTATGTTATTAACAAAAGTTAAAAATAGTATTAGACCTACGTCACAATTTAACTTCTACTTTCATCATATTCCTTTCTAAAACCTTTGTTTAGAAAGATATTGTACAAGCTAATTTGTGTAAGTGTTCGAAATGTTTGTAAGTTTTATTGTGGATATCTTAAGCGTAGTAGACTGTTTGCATGTGCGGATCAGTCAACAGCATTGGGGACTCAAAATTTGATTTGATATACTTTTTTGTCTGATTAATTTAATTTATTTGCCTAAACATATACATCTCTTAATAGTCTAATAATTCATAATAATTAATGCCTAAGGCAATTGAAAACAATTTTAATATCTCGATATGGAATGTTTATTCTAAGTGTGTCTCGCATATCTCTTATCCGCCCTAGTGTCCATCGTGTGACTAAGGGAAGTAACTCGCACAACTCTCCACTCTTCTGGAAAAAAAAACTGTCTGGGCCAAAAAAATAGAGGAAAAAAAGTTAGCAAAGTGTGACAGGTAAATATTTTTCAATCAACAGAAAGTCATGGATTAAGTGCAACATTTTTAGAGGCTATATGATGCTGTGTTTCTAAAATGTGGATTTTGGAGAAAAGTTGAAGTTGGATAACTGTTAAATTCGACCCAGACAGCTTGACCTAGTTTTCCCTCGTGGTAGACTAGTGGAAGGGGGTGGGCAATAGTTAAAACCTGTTGACTTCATGTTGTTTGATTTCTGTATTACTTAATTGCTATTACAAAACTGGATGGTTAACTTTTCATTCATATTGATATAGCATCTTCGTATAAGCCGAATTCTTTTGTGAAAGCAATGATCAAAGCCCAATCATACCCTTTCAAAACCTGGATACTGGTAAATATTGCAAGCTGATCTCTAGACCCTTTTTTTCCATTGTGAATAAGAATATTGTGTCCCCTCTATTAAAGCATGAATGAGGAAAAAAATGTCATGCTGATGCATTGAAAAACATTTCTGTTATTTGCCATTGTTTTTATTCATCATTTGTTGGAAATGTGTAACCATTTGGTGATCAGACTCATTGACCTAGATATTTGTGTCAACAGATAGTTCTTCAATAAAAATGCAGCATTTGCCAATTTACACATTTCACCTGATTAAGTGAGATAATTTTAGTTAAAACATTAATTGGCACGTGTAGTTTTTCTTTGAAAGATTGACAAGTATTGCAAATTGAAATATTTTTTTTCCAATTAATTGACCATGCCATCAGCCAGACAGAGCTTAATTATCTAATACTGTCTGTTTGTTTTCAAATTCATGCAGTTGCTTTATGATTTTGGTTAATTTGGCTCATTTTTAGAAGCAATTGCACCTAATTTGAGTTTACATAATTTATACATTAGTTTAACTTAAAACTAAAAATTACATGTTAAATATTTTTATATCATTTGGTGGCATCCTTGGTATACAGTTAAAGACATTGAACTCTGGATCAGAGGGTCCCAGGTTTGAACCCAGAAACCAACTACACAATGCTAGTCCTTGAGCAGGACTGTTAACTCCAGGTATTCAAGGCTGAGTACTTGATCTAATCATGAAGTGGTCATTCAAGAGGATTAATTTTAGTTGAAAGATTTTTTCCAAATCAACTATAAATAAATAAGTATAAATTGAACTTGTTAGAAAATTTCCTGTAGATAGTTTCCACATCAGTAAAGATTCCTTATCTTTGAGGCCATCTTTGATTGGAAAGCTCTTGAAATTCATATTTTTAGAATACAATATTTTTAAAATTGATAAATGCACAAAGAATTAATACACACAAATTAAATTACTGGCTCATCCTTAAACAAAATGAAAAGTGTATCTTTTTTGGTTATATTTTTTATACCTTTTAAACTATCAAATATAGTTTTGATTTAAAATACTTCAAAAAAGCTGTTAAATTTAATATTAAATTCAGTTAAATAGACAGAAAAATAAAAAATACAGTGGTGAGCTAAAAGCAGCACATATTTCCAGATGTTGGCCCGCATTAGCTTCTGCCTTCAAAGATGTCTGCCTTAAACTGTCTTATCAGTGCCTATGACATTACATGGAAACTATATATGAATAGAATGAAAGTTAATAAATTATTAGGTGTAGTACCAGTAGTTTTTATGGATAAGCAAAGTTAAGAAAGATGAGTTAAACAGTGCATGCTAGTTAATGGCAGTGATTTTGGACCTGCATTTGGATCAAGTATTAGACCACTGTACACATTTCAAGATATAGTTTAACTTTACCTTTCACTGCTAATTGCAATTAGAAGTGTGGCATCCTTCTATTAAGGCCCCAGTAGAGTGACATTTATCTTTGGAGGTGGGAGGAGCTGAAGGGGCGAGGCTCCAAAGAAGCGTATTTTATCTTTGCCTTTTAAACTTAAAACAATTGTAATGTTGAAATAACAAATTCTGTTAAATGTAAGTATCATTCCTTCTCAATTATTAAAAATGAAATTAGAAATCTATGTAGATTGATACTTCTTTACTAGCCCAGACCAGGATTAGTCCTGTTCAGTAATGGTCACAGTTTTGCCACAATGACACTTTAGACCCCTCAGTAAATCTTATATTAGCAGCTGAAAGATCTCTTTACCTTAAAGGTAGTATCTGACAGTTTGGACCAAAGGTCCTGCAAAATGCTGTTCATTAATGCCCTAGATATGTATGAACAGGGAGCATAAATCAACACTCGTCATTGCAAAGAGGTATTTCCTATCTGAGCCACATTGCAGAGATAGCTATTTTAAATTCAGAAAACCATGTGACAACTTACTTTTGAGCTCATGTTATATCAGTCGGCTCTGACGGCGATATCTATTTTTAGCAGAGATCACTATTATGCTTTTTTATAGATCTAGAAATAATGAACATGTAGTGTTATTTTATTGCAATTTGTACCGTTACAGTATGGGTAGCATTCAAAATCAACTTTACTTAGGCTACAGTATGAGTTAATTTAGAAATAATGCCTATATTCCCCCAGAAAAGGGGCGAGATGTTACACATATTAGATATAGGTAAACTGCTAGATACCACCTTTAAAGTCCCCACCCACCCCACTTGGATTGCTAGTAAAGGTTATGTCACTGACCTCCTAACCCCTTATTCATTTGTGCTTTGAAAAATTAGTATAGATTAGTAAAAAATGTTGCAGGCTTTAAGAAATTGGTAACTGGAAGGTGAGGACAGATCCTAGTGGCTTTTTCTGGGGCTTAAAACAGCAGGCTGTGTATAGTTTTAAGGGCGTGAGTCAACAAAACCACATGACCATATGCACACTGCATGAAGCTAACAATACAATACAAAATGCTTACTAAATTGTAATTCGTAGTTAAAAAGTTGCCAGCAAGGTGCCAAATGCATTGCATTCTTTTTACACTACTATTTGGTGCTTAATACTTAATTCAGATGTTTTTCTTGTAGGTATACTTTCACTGACAGTATGGATAGTCTCTTGGACATGCCTGCACCATGAGTGACTCAAAAGATGGACAGAAGGTGAAAGCGAAAGATTATGGCAGTTCTGTGCTTCAGAGTCTGGGAAAGCTGCGGGAGAGAAGGGAGTTGTGCGACTTCCGCGTGTCTGCTGAGGGACGCGTATTTGAGGTAGTTATGTCATATTAATATTTAATATTAATTATTTTAATAATAGATTTTTTTTCAGATGTTCACATATATCAACTCTTAATCTCTTAAGCTTAAATTGATTTGTTCAATGATAAGTATGGACAACAAGATTTATCACAATACACACAATCTTTGTTGCAGCTACAAGTTGTTAGGGACAGGCCAAAGTTTGTCTCTTACATTTGGTTAAAAGTCTTAGGATAATTTGATACCATTTTAGGCATATCAATGGTGAGATTTTAAATTTTATTCATGTCCAACTGATTTGATATGGGCAGACCATTGTCGTTTACAGAATCCAAGATGTTAGAGAACCAATTGATAACAGTATCTTTTCAATCAAACCTTTGTTCGCCTCCCATTTGGAAGAAGGACTTTATGTGGGAAGGTTTTCCAGCTGACCTGCACCGGTGGTTCTACCCAGACATTTGTTTGGGGTATTTCTCTACCGAAGTAGCTGGATGCCTTTATAACAGCCGTTATTGGTTGTTGTGTGTATAAATATTAAGTTTGTCATCATATGTAAACAATTTAAGTTAGTACCATAAATAGAGAATATTAACCCCTTTTCAATTACTCTTACCTTATAATTTTCATGTTTCTATTTACGTATTTTAATTTTAACCTAGTTATGTTTTATTTACGTTAAACCTTATCGTATTTGTCGCCGTATGACCTATCATGCACTGGTGTGCAGTAAAACCTAAAATACAAGAAATTTCGTGTCTTGAGTTACATAATGGTTATCAATGCATACTTACTTGGTTGTATCATGGACATTGTTGCTCCAAACACCAATTTCTCCGGAACACTCAACAAAATAGACAAGCATGTCCCTTGATCAAGCATATCATGGTATTTTGTGCAGAGACTTTCTGAGGATTATTGAGGATTATATGCATAATGGGAATAGATATAAACAGTTGAAAAGCGTGATAGGTTTGTTTTCACAGCCCCTTAACTCTGTGTTCAAAATTCATGGATTAAAACCTTTGTTTGGACATTTTAAACTAACTTTGCGTCTGAGCACATGCTTGATTGCACTGTTGATTGTTTGCGGGGACATTGAAGAAAACCCCTGTCCGGTTATAACAAGAATAAAAGTTCAGGTTGCCGGCGGCAGTCCCAGATATATATCTCACAGAGTGCACCCTCTCCAGCTCAACAAAGGTTATCAGCATCGGGGGGGCCCCCAGGCCCGGGGAGACACTAACTGGAAGATTTGTAGACGGGGTGCAGACTAGATGGCGGAAATCTCTTCATATGAACACGTTGTTAGCAGTCCGCCACCAAGTTATAACCATAACCATGAAAACAGGTCAGAAACTGATATTTTTCAGTTTATTGGTGTCTATGAAGTCTGACATGAAGACCTACAATGACAGAATAATAGCGGACCTTAATCAAATGAACTCAAAAATGGACGATATCTCGGATAAAGTACAGGAATTGAAGTCTGGCTATGGCTCTCTTTGATGGGAAAATGAGCAACTAAAACAACAGGTCGCTGGTCTTCAATTTAATTTGATCGCCTATATGGTAACATGAAGCGAAAAAGCCTAAGAATCCAAGGTGTTCTGGGCCAAGTACGCGAGCCCCGTTCCGTTACTAAGCAGAAGGGAATACTTAGAAAAGGACCTAAAATGTGACAATGCTAACAGAATTCAGATTGATGACGTCCGAATGGGTTAGATCATCGAATTCGTTGAAGCCTACTATATTGGTGACATTTGTTAACTCTGCAGTTGTCCAAGGATAATCTACAGCTTGACAACACTTTTTATGTCCAGTATGACTACACAGACCGAGTATGCAGGCGAGAGGATGATTACTGAACGGCAAAATGGTAAATACTCAAGCATGCAACATGATAAACTAATTATCAGTGACTATGTGTACAAATAAAGTGATGTTTCGCAGTTCATCGTTTGTATCAGCAGATGACAAGCACTGGAGTCATCTGACCAAAACGCATGCTACGGGGTTGCGGGTAACCAATCCATGCAGACCAGTGGGACTCTGGACAAAACCGAGGTGAACAGAGTGCCTACAGATAACGACGGATAGGACAGTGGTCAAGGCCCAGTACACACAGACTGATTATTAGCTTAGGATACTAACATGAAACATGTGTGGATTAAAAAGATTAACAGAAAGTAAAAACTTTAAAGACTTTCTTAAATTGTATGACATCTTAGGCTTAAACAAAACAAGGTCAAAATATAAGGGAGAATTTGATAATTTTTTAAATGGCTGTAGTCACTATGATAATGTAAGACAGTTTAAAGCAAATCACCTTAGAAATAGTGGCAGAGTTAGTGTATTTGTAAACCCTACAATTAGTTCTTTATTTTGTATTGAGCGTATTTTCGATGATATGTTGGATTGTGTTGTTTTATTGTTTAGAGCTTCACAGTTGTTTAACATTGAAAATATTATTCTTTATTTTGCTTATGTTTCACCAGAAGGATCCTCTTTATATGACAGTTGAGAAGAAAAGGATGGTATTATCAAAATTCAAAATGATTTTGAAAGAATTAAATTAATTTACCCTGATTCCTATATATATTTTTGGCTGGGGATACTAATGCTTGTACGAAAAATCTTTTCGATTTCATCTAAGATAGTAACCTATCACATGTTTTTGGCAATACAGACTATGATAGTAGTATGTTTAATTGAGCCAAAAACAATAAAGATATAACTTGCAATAACTTCTGTAAATCACTCTTAAACTTATGCTGCCTTTATGATATCCTCATTGAATGGGAGGTTTCCTGGTGACGTACTAGGGGAGTTTACATGCTCTGCTAATGACGGCGTAAGCGTCATCGATTACATGATAACCAGTTCTGATCTATTTGATTATGTATTAAATTTTCAAGTTATTGACAACGACGAATCTGATCATTTCCAAGTAACCTGTTTCTAGTTACATCCATATAAAGACTCGCCTGTAAGCACGCATGCTAGTAATGACGCTACCCCTACACTCGAACATGAAAACTTTTGTTGGAATGATAGTCATAAAACTTATTTTATTAGCTTGGTTATCTTCTCCGTGAGAAACACACTCAGATTATGTCTGGTATAATGACGAATATTGATAATGCAGTGTTAACATTAACGTCTGTTTATAAGAATGCAGGGTCAAATATGCGCATTAAATTTACCAGGTTTAAACAACCACAGCCCGCTTGGTGGGGTGGGAACTGCGGTACGTTTAAGTGTGATAAGTATATTGCTCTACGTAAGTTGAGAAAAACAAACTTACTACATCCTTAGACAAAATGATTACTGCCAATAGGAACAAAGTGGTCAAAACGAATAGACGAAAACCCAAGGGAGTTGCTACGACGCCCCCAACATATCAATATTCCACAAAAAAAATCAGTGGTAACAAAGATAATTTGAATAGGCATCGTCTGCGAGCCAATTTCAATACGGCTTTTGACAGATGGGATAAAAGTATATAATTAATCGATCGGCATCTGTTTACCTCGTAAAAACATGTCTATAGCATACGCTGAATACGGAAGCAATTAATGGACGACTGTAGGAATTGTATAATTACTTGATTTGGGCCACTTAAAGTTTGATAACTGAAAAGGTGTGAAGCGGTGCATTCAAAAGTAAATTTGACAGCGATTAAAACTAATACGGCAAATCATTGATCGATCTATGAAAGATGTTTTGTTTCACCTAACTGTGAAATTATGGCTAAAAAAAAAGCTTGTTTTGACGTTTTAATATTTCAAAAATTAGTTTGGGCCACAGACTACAGTTTAACAGTACATTTTGTACTGAAACCTAGGTTCTTGTTGTCTGCCTGATGGTGCCTTTAGATATATTTCGTTAGAAAATAATACTTGTCATATGCGTTATTGGGTGGCCGAGAATGGCGACCCTTATAGTAAATTGGTTTTGGGGTGAAGTCAGTTTTGAGAAGCGATATTACTTTTAACGATGACAATGTAATAATGTTAATTGATATGTTGTATTTTTTTTATTTGATTGTCATAATTGAGATGCAGAAAAAACACTATTAAGCAGTATTCTGTTTATTTACTTGTCCCTAGTAAACTATCAGAAGAATCAATAATTTCCATCAAGGCTTATTTATACAAAATGTGGTCATCAGTGACATAATTATATATACAATTATAATTATATACAAAAAATGATGAATTAAATGTTAAAGAAATTAAAGAGAAAAAGATGTTTTAAAGAGAAAAAGATAAAGATCTGAAGAAAAACCTAAATTCTAAAAAACAGAAAAATTATTTTACTGTAAATAGTAAAACACAATCAACATTGCTTTAACAGCACATTTGACCCCTGAAATTTTTGATTAAGGGGTCAATGACCCTTGAAGTTCAGAGTCTACCGAACGCCCTGAAACTTACTACATGACCTTAGAAACCAAAAATAGATTTAAAACGTACTGCCTGTAAGTAGGCAATTACTCTAGTCAAAGTGATCAGATATGTAAACTTATAGACGTTACTAATAACCCTAAGGCCATGTGGTCGCTACTTAAGTGTTCACGCCCAAAGACATGGACAGTATGCAATATTACAGCCAATGAATTTGAAATATCAGAGACAAGATTAACGATAGTGATAACAAATTCAATCAGCATTTTTCACGAGCTGAGGTCAAGTTTGCTGTTAGGAAATTATCCAATGATAAAAGTCCTGGACCAGACGGCATTCCCGCAAATTTTATAAAGTTACCCTTAACGAATGCATTGACATTCTAGAACAAATGTTTAATCGAATACTTGATACTGGAACTTTCCCTAAGTGTTGGGGTAAGAGTGTGGTCACCACAATTCACAAAAGCAGACCCAAGTTACTACAGAGGTATCTCTGTAACTAATACTCTTTACAAAGTATTCTCACGTTTAATTAATACATGTTTATATAACTGGGCTGAACTTAATAGTAAATGGGATGAGTCACAAGCCGGTTTCCAGCAAGGTTATTCAACAGTTGATAATATATTTCGTCTACAGTCGATGGCCCAGAAATATTTAAGTAAACAGGGCGGTAGATTTTTTTTGTTTGTACGTTGATTTTAGAAAGGCGTTTGACAAAATCAGTCATGGTAAACTTTTCGATGTTTTGCATCGCAAAGGTCTTATGGGGGAAATTCTTAAGGGTGCTCAAGGTCATGTCCATGGATTTATTCTCATGCACCAAACTTAATTGTAACAATTTAGTCAATAACACACATGAGAACTATATTCACAAAAGCTGTTGTTTCAGGACAACTGATTATTTCCCCTGTAATGTTGGCACCAAACAAGGGGACGTAAGCAGCTGTCATATTTTATTCTCTTTATAAATAAACTAGGCGAGCCGTTAAGGCATTCATGTGAAACAGGAATTTTTATCACAAATGATATAAACGGTATACACTGCCTGATGTTTGCAGATGACATCGCTAATTGTGCAGAAACAGCTGACAACCTGCAGCGTCAAATAAATATAATAGATAAATTTTGTCAAGATACAGGCATGGAACTAAATTTGAATAAAACAGAGGTTATGGTCTTCTGTAATGGTGGGGGCCTTAGAAACTATGAGACTTGGAGCTATCATGGATCCCCCATTAAAACAGTATCTATCAACAAATATATGGGAGTTTATTTTTCACCTTCTGTGTCTTGGGAATTAACACACACTAAATTGGGTATTCCGGCTAAGAAATCAATTATGTCTTTTAAGCAATACCAAAAGTCATTTGGTTACTTCCCAATAAAGGAGAATTTTAAATTATTTGATTCTCTAGTAAGACCTGTGTTATGTTATGCCTCACAAATATGGGGTTACTGTTATGTTGATACAATTGAATCTATCCAAAATAATTTTTGTAAACAATATATGACTAACTGTGTCAAATATTGGTGTAAATTACTAACTATGTAAAACAGCAGATACCCACAACAGTGTTATCTTATGTTAAAATCACACGATGACCGTGGAAGATGTAACTGGGTAACAAAGGTTAAGGATCTATTATATCAATACAGTTTTGGATATGTCTGGATTACTCCAGAAATCAGCAACACAATGTTTTTATCAAAAGTTTAAACAAAGACTTTAGAGATTGCTACCCTCAGAACTGGCATAATGATATTAACATGTCTAGCCGGTGCTCTTACTACAAACATTTTAAATAATTGCTTTCTGTTTAAAGATACTTAGTACTAGATATACTTTTATCCATAAAAGAGTCTTAAAAGTCATTCTCTATCAGCAGAAGGCGCGAAAGGTTCCACTTGCTGACTTGTCATAGCGAGTTTACAATCCCCTGTGGAGGAGAAGTTGACACATACTCTATTGGACGAGTCCATTTTTTGTAAAATAATCAGAGACAAAGTTTTGTAAAATCAAAATATGTAGCGCGATTCAATCATGAGCCGAAGCAAATAGTCTAAATCAATCAGACAGATGCATATGATGGGCTTACTTGAGCGGGCACATGTGTGTTGTGTAGACTGTGTCTTTATAAATTCTCCCAATATTGGCATTGCATAAGCGTTGTTAATAACTTCGTAATAATTTAAATAAATAGGTTAAAACTGAAGCAGACGGATCAATGAAGTTTCATATAAAAACCAACAACGACTCAGGAACACAATTTAGCTGAGCAATCATGTTGTAAATGTGAACTACAGGAACAGACCTACGAGTCATAAATACTTTATAATTGTCTCTTTATTGCATCTGTACATTGTCTTACAAATATACAACAAGAAGTAAGTTATTAATATAGATATTAAACTAAGTCATATTATAATAAACATATTTTGACAAAAAGTAAGGGGCGAGTGGCTATTTTATAAGGGGGAGTAAGATTTCTGGGCAACTGTTCCTTGTTCCTTTTCAAAAAATGTTACACCCCAGAACAGTTGCTGTATTTCACCTCTATGACCTTAATTATTTCAGTGCAGTGTATCAAAAATATCATCTACAGGTTTGGGTTTTACCTTAGATTGTTTAGTCAACCTTTGTCTTTGTTTACCTGTCTTATCATATTTTTCCAGGTGCACAAATGTCTTTTGGCGGCCACCAGCGATTATTTTCGCGTCATGTTTGGCGGCGTCATGACCGAGAGCAAGCAAAACATGGTTGATCTCAAAGGTAAACATGAACACATTTATCTTATATCTTATACTCTGTCTTCTGCTCTTATTTGCCTACTATTTCATGTTCTCTCTACCTTTACTATTCTATTGCTTCCTGCTGTTTATATTTTCTTGCGTCTGCTTTTATTTACCTCCTCTGTCATCTTCTCACTTTTTTACCTTCTCTTGCGTCTGCTTTTTTTTACCTCCTCTGTCATCTGCTCACCTTTTTTACCTACTCTTGCGTCTGCTTTTTTTTACCTCCTCTGTCATCTGCTCACTTTTTCTACCTACTCTTGTGTCTGCTTTTTTTTACCTCCTCGGTCATCTGCTCACCTTTTTTACCTACTCTTGCGTCTGCTTTTTTTTTTACCTCCTCTGTCATCTGCTCACTTTTTCTTTAATAAAACCATGAAAAACTATTAACCTTTTGTCCAGATACACTTTTGTCCAGAATACATCTTAGAACATTTTTGCTGGACCCTACCTGCCACAGAATGCATGAAAACTTCTGGGTCCTGGCCTGGGTCAGTAATGGGTCCGGGCCTGGGTCAGTAAGCTGTTTTGAATTGTTTATTAGAGATTTGTTTGTGTATGGGTTTTTTCTAGCTGCCAAATGTCTGGAATTGTTAGTATTTCAGTTGTAGAAGGTAGAAGACACAACAAATCTTCAAACACTCTTCTCTCTCTCTTTTTTTTCTTTTTTTTCTTCTTTTTTTTTGGTAAGAAATGTGCTGTACTTTGTTGCAGTCAAAGTTGTTGTTTATTTCTACAAGTGTCAACAGCATCTCTTTTTTGTTGTTGTCTCTGTACCTACTTTGTCCTCAATTTCATTTTCCTCTCCTCATTACTCTTATTTTACAAAACAGTGTGTGGTCCTCCATCAAGAGTAGACTCTACCGAGTTTATTGAATATGTAAAAAAATCTTTATGCTTTCATTGGATTTTTTTGGGCACCTCTTACCTTCCAGTGAAGATGGATGTAACAATCTTTAGAGTATTTACCCAGTGATGTATTGGTTTTGGTAGTGGTGAGAAACTGGAAAAAAGCATGCAGCTTTATTTTTATCAGTCTTTCTATTTTAAGCACCATGATTTTTGTAAATGGGATGAAGCTCCTTAATTTGTGACCATTTCTCAAATAATGGCTTCTGTGAAAGCAAGTTATATGTTTTTCACACTGCAAAAGATGAATTGTCAATTGTTCAACTGGTCATTAGAACATTTATTTATATATATATATATATATATATATATATATATATATATATATATATATATATATATATATATATATATATATATATATATTCCCCTTGCTGTTTCTCTTCAACTAAATTAATAAGCTAGCAATGTTATTTGTCCTTCTAGTAGTAAAAATATGCATTTAAACATATAAGTATTGAAAGTACTTGAAACAAGCATTATAAACTAAAGCTAATAAAATGAAAAATACAGACCAAAATAACATGCAAATCCGATGATTGAAAACATTCTATTATTATGTCTGGAACTTTGTCAAATTAAAGAACCACAATTTAATAAAAAGTTTCTTTGCCGGATTTTGAATTTCTAAATGCTCACACAGGCTATACTTTGATTTATTTGGTAGCAAGATTTATTTTTTGTCCCACTGTATGTTTTGTGATTGACTAGGCATCAGTTTTGTCTAGCTGAAACATTTCCATTTTTGGCTGCTTTAAATTACATTACATCTCTCTCAGCTTGAGGGATTGTTTTTGAGAGAGGAAAGAATAGGTCAAACTGAAATTTTTTTCTTCAAATTGGGACATGCTGTCCTAGTTTGCATAGAAAAATTGAGCTGTGTTTCTATCCGATGTGATGCATAGAAAACCCTGAGCCAATCTCACAATAAGGGCTGAGGGCATATATCTCATAAAATTTGCTAAATTGGTGACAACATGTTACGGAATACCTACCAATCAGGGAACAGTTATTCTTACTAAAGTACATTATTATAAAGTAATTGGAAAAATTGTATATTATTACTTATTTGCCAACAAAGAATAAAATAAAATATGAATTTATAAATACTTCACCAACAAATATAACCAAAGTAAATTTGGAAAGAAAAAAATAAGCTTCTACAGCCAGTCAAAAACATATAAAAATTTTAACCCTTTAATAACTTCATCTTCTCTTCAATTGAACAACCCTCCACCTGCCTGAACCGACAAGCAATGGGACTTTTTATGCTTATATTAATTTATGTATCTTCATTATAAATTTTTTTCCAGTAATGACATTAATTGATCTTTTAAGTTGCTCTTGCAAATTGTATATGAGACTTAACTGTCAAGTGTATACTTGTGGTTAAAATAGGAACGTTAATTAAATACCACTACCAATATACCAATATCCTATTTGGCCTGCCCTGATGCCACTCGTTCATAATAGCATAAATTGCATAAATAGACATTTAGTTGCCTAGTTAACCGTATAGCAAATTGCCATTTATAACCGTATATGACCGTTCATATGACCTTGACCTTGAGGGTTGCACTTGAAAATGTAATGTGCAATACACCTTATGTCAGAAAGATGATGGAGTTTGATATAAAAGAATCGAATGTTATTCTTGTGTGCTTCATTATTGTATGAAACACTGATTCCTAGCACATGAAATGAAATCACCATATATGAAAGTTGAGTTTATAAACTAACTTTATAAGTCCTTTTGCCAACTGATAGGAATCAAAATTGCAGAGATTTTGTTTCTGTTTGGTTTTTTAAAACGATGTTATAAGCAGACCAAAATACTTTGTCCCCTGAACATTCAAAAATGCTTATTAACAAACTTTTCCAACTGTTTTGGAAGGATTAAGAGCCTTATTTTGTATCTGATTTCAGTTATATATATTTTATATATTCACTTGTCTTAAGCTTTCATCTTGTAACATCAGAATAAGTTAGTAATTGTGTAAAAATCTAACGTGGCTTCCCAGACTTCTCTTCCAAAACACCTGCCCTTTTCATGGTGTTGCTACCCAGACATATGTCTTCTGGCACACCTGCTATTTGCTGGTGGCACTACCCAGACATGGCTTCTGACACACCTGCTGTTTGCTGGTCTTGCTACCCAGACATGGCTTCTGACACACCTGCTGTTTGCTGGTCTTGCTACCCAGACATATGTCTTCTGGCATACCTGCAGTTTGCTGGTGGCACTACCCAGACATATGTCTTCTGACACACCTGCTGTTTGCTGGTCTTGCTACCCAGACATAATGCCTTCTGGTACACCTGCAGTTTGCTGGTGGCACTACCCAGACATATGTCTTCTGACACACCTGCTGTTTGCTGGTGGCACTACCCAGACATATGTCTTCTGACACACCTGCTGTTTGCTGGTCTTGCTACCCAGACATATGTCTTCTGGTACACCTGCTGTTTGCTGGTCTTGCTACCCAGACATGTCTTCTGGCATACCTGCTGTTTGCTGGTGGCCCTACCCAGACATATGTCTTCTGGCACACCTGCTGTTTGCTGGTGGTGCTACCCAGACATATGTCTTCTGGCACACCTGCTGTTTGCTGGTGGTGCTACCCAGACATATGTCTTCTGGTACACCTGCTGTTTGCTGGTCTTGCTACCCAGACATATGTCTTCTGGTACACCTGCTGTTTGCTGGTCTTGCTACCCAGACATATGTCTTCTGGCACACCTGCTGTTTGCTGGTCTTGCTACCCAGACAAATGTCTTCTGGTACACCTGCTGTTTGCTGGTGGTGCTACCCAGACATATGTATTCTGGTACACCTGCTGTTTGCTGGTCTTGCTACCCAGACATATGTCTTCTGGCACACCTGCTGTTTGCTGGTCTTGCTACCCAGACAAATGTCTTCTGGTACACCTGCTGTTTGCTGGTCTTGCTACCCAGACATATGTCTTCTGACACACCTGCTGTTTGCTGGTCTTGCTACCCAGACATATGTCTTCTGGTACACCTGCTGTTTGCTGGTCTTGCTACCCAGACATATGTCTTCTGGTACACCTGCTGTTTGCTGGTGGCACTACCCAGACATATGTCTTCTGGTACACCTGCTGTTTGCTGGTCTTGCTACCCAGACATATGTCTTCTGGCACACCTGCTGTTTGCTGGTCTTGCTACCTAGACAAATGTCTTCTGGTACACCTGCTGTTTGCTGGTCTTGCTACCCAGACATATGTCTTCTGACACACCTGCTGTTTGCTGGTCTTGCTATCCAGACATATGTCTTCTGGTACACCTGCTGTTTGCTGGTCTTGCTACCCAGACATATGTCTTCTGGCACACCTGCTGTTTGCTGGTCTTGCTACCCAGACAAATGTCTTCTGGTACACCTGCTGTTTGCTGGTCTTGCTACCCAGACATATGTCTTCTGACACACCTGCTGTTTGCTGGTCTTGCTACCCAGACATATGTCTTCTGACACACCTGCTGTTTGCTGGTCTTGCTACCCAGACAAATGTCTTCTGGTACACCTGCTGTTTGCTGGTCTTGCTACCCAGACATATGTCTTCTGGTACACCTGCTGTTTGCTGGTCTTGCTACCCAGACATATGTCTTCTGGCACACCTGCTGTTTGCTGGTCTTGCTACCCAGACAAATGTCTTCTGGTACACCTGCTGTTTGCTGGTCTTGCTACCCAGACATATGTCTCCTGACACACCTGCTGTTTGCTGGTCTTGCTACCCAGACATATGTCTTCTGGTACACCTGCTGTTTGCTGGTCTTGCTACCCAGACATGTCTTCTGGCATACCTGCTGTTTGCTGGTGGCCCTACCCAGACATATGTCTTCTGGCACACCTGCTGTTTGCTGGTGGTGCTACCCAGACATATGTCTTCTGACACACCTGCTGTTTGCTGGTCTTGCTACCCAGACATATGTCTTCTGGTACACCTGCTGTTTGCTGGTCTTGCTACCCAGACATATGTCTTCTGACACACCTGCTGTTTGCTGGTCTTGCTACCCAGACATGTCTTCTGGCATACCTGCTGTTTGCTGGTGGCCCTACCCAGACATATGTCTTCTGGCACACCTGCTGTTTGCTGGTGGTGCTACCCAGACATATGTCTTCTGACACACCTGCTGTTTGCTGGTCTTGCTACCCAGACATATGTCTTCTGGTACACCTGCTGTTTGCTGGTCTTGCTACCCAGACATATGTCTTCTGGCACACCTGCTGTTTGCTGGTCTTGCTACCCAGACAAATGTCTTCTGGTACACCTGCTGTTTGCTGGTCTTGCTACCCAGACATATGTCTTCTGGTACACCTGCTGTTTGCTGGTGGCCCTACCCAGACATATGTCTTCTGGTACACCTGCTGTTTGCTGGTGGTGCTACCCAGACATATGTCTTCTGGCACACCTGCTGTTTGCTGGTGGTGCTACCCAGACATATGTCTTCTGGTACACCTGCTGTTTGCTGGTGGTGCTACCCAGACATATGTCTTCTGGTACACCTGCTGTTTGCTGGTCTTGCTACCCAGACATATGTCTTCTGGTACACCTGCTGTTTGCTGGTCTTGCTACCCAGACATATGTCTTCTGGTACACCTGCTGTTTGCTGGTCTTGCTACCCAGACATATGTCTTCTGGCACACCTGCTGTTTGCTGGTCTTGCTACCCAGACATATGTCTTCTGGTACACCTGCTGTTTGCTGGTCTTGCTACCCAGACATATGTCTTCTGGTACACCTGCTGTTTGCTGGTCTTGCTACCCAGACAAATGTCTTCTGGTACACCTGCTGTTTGCTGGTCTTGCTACCCAGACATATGTCTTCTGGCACACCTGCTGTTTGCTGGTCTTGCTACCCAGACAAATGTCTTCTGGTACACCTGCTGTTTGCTGGTCTTGCTACCCAGACATATGTCTTCTGGTACACCTGCTGTTTGCTGGTCTTGCTACCCAGACATATGTCTTCTGGTACACCTGCTGTTTGCTGGTCTTGCTACCCAGACATATGTCTTCTGGTACACCTGCTGTTTGCTGGTCTTGCTACCCAGACATATGTCTTCTGGTACACCTGCTGTTTGCTGGTCTTGCTACCCAGACATATGTCTTCTGGTACACCTGCTGTTTGCTGGTCTTGCTACCCAGACAAATGTCTTCTGGTACACCTGCTGTTTGCTGGTCTTGCTACCCAGACATATGTCTTCTGGCACACCTGCTGTTTGCTGGTCTTGCTACCCAGACAAATGTCTTCTGGTACACCTGCTGTTTGCTGGTGGTGCTACCCAGACATATGTCTTCTGACACACCTGCTGTTTGCTGGTCTTGCTACCCAGACATATGTCTTCTGGTACACCTGCTGTTTGCTGGTGGTGCTACCCAGACAAATGTCTTCTGGCACACCTGCTATTTGCTGGTCTTGCTACCCAGACATATGTCTTCTGGTACACCTGCTGTTTGCTGGTGGTGCTACCCAGACATTATGTCTTCTGGTACACCTGCTGTTTGCTGGTGGTGCTACCCAGACATATGTCTTCTGGTACACCTGCTGTTTGCTGGTCTTGCTACCCAGACAAATGTCTTCTGGTACACCTGCTGTTTGCTGGTCTTGCTACCCAGACATATGTCTTCTGGTACACCTGCTGTTTGCTGGTGGTGCTACCCAGACATATGTCTTCTGGCACACCTGCTGTTTGCTGGTCTTGCTACCCAGACATAATGTCTTCTGACACACCTGCTGTTTGCTGGTCTTGCTACCCAGACATGTCTTCTGGCATACCTGCTGTTTGCTGGTGGCCCTACCCAGACATATGTCTTCTGGCACACCTGCTGTTTGCTGGTGGTGCTACCCAGACATATGTCTTCTGACACACCTGCTGTTTGCTGGTCTTGCTACCCAGACATATGTCTTCTGGTACACCTGCTGTTTGCTGGTCTTGCTACCCAGACATATGTCTTCTGGCACACCTGCTGTTTGCTGGTCTTGCTACCCAGACAAATGTCTTCTGGTACACCTGCTGTTTGCTGGTCTTGCTACCCAGACATATGTCTTCTGGTACACCTGCTGTTTGCTGGTGGCCCTACCCAGACATATGTCTTCTGGTACACCTGCTGTTTGCTGGTGGTGCTACCCAGACATATGTCTTCTGGCACACCTGCTGTTTGCTGGTGGTGCTACCCAGACATATGTCTTCTGGTACACCTGCTGTTTGCTGGTGGTGCTACCCAGACATATGTCTTCTGGTACACCTGCTGTTTGCTGGTCTTGCTACCCAGACATATGTCTTCTGGTACACCTGCTGTTTGCTGGTCTTGCTACCCAGACAAATGTCTTCTGGTACACCTGCTGTTTGCTGGTCTTGCTACCCAGACATATGTCTTCTGGCACACCTGCTGTTTGCTGGTCTTGCTACCCAGACAAATGTCTTCTGGTACACCTGCTGTTTGCTGGTCTTGCTACCCAGACATATGTCTTCTGGTACACCTGCTGTTTGCTGGTCTTGCTACCCAGACATATGTCTTCTGGTACACCTGCTGTTTGCTGGTCTTGCTACCCAGACATATGTCTTCTGGTACACCTGCTGTTTGCTGGTCTTGCTACCCAGACATATGTCTTCTGGTACACCTGCTGTTTGCTGGTCTTGCTACCCAGACATATGTCTTCTGGTACACCTGCTGTTTGCTGGTCTTGCTACCCAGACAAATGTCTTCTGGTACACCTGCTGTTTGCTGGTCTTGCTACCCAGACATATGTCTTCTGGCACACCTGCTGTTTGCTGGTCTTGCTACCCAGACAAATGTCTTCTGGTACACCTGCTGTTTGCTGGTGGTGCTACCCAGACATATGTCTTCTGACACACCTGCTGTTTGCTGGTCTTGCTACCCAGACATATGTCTTCTGGTACACCTGCTGTTTGCTGGTGGTGCTACCCAGACAAATGTCTTCTGGCACACCTGCTATTTGCTGGTCTTGCTACCCAGACATATGTCTTCTGGTACACCTGCTGTTTGCTGGTGGTGCTACCCAGACATTATGTCTTCTGGTACACCTGCTGTTTGCTGGTGGTGCTACCCAGACATATGTCTTCTGGTACACCTGCTGTTTGCTGGTCTTGCTACCCAGACAAATGTCTTCTGGTACACCTGCTGTTTGCTGGTCTTGCTACCCAGACATATGTCTTCTGGTACACCTGCTGTTTGCTGGTGGTGCTACCCAGACATATGTCTTCTGGCACACCTGCTGTTTGCTGGTCTTGCTACCCAGACATAATGTCTTCTGACACACCTGCTGTTTGCTGGTCTTGCTACCCAGACATGTCTTCTGGCATACCTGCTGTTTGCTGGTGGCCCTACCCAGACATATGTCTTCTGGCACACCTGCTGTTTGCTGGTGGTGCTACCCAGACATATGTCTTCTGACACACCTGCTGTTTGCTGGTCTTGCTACCCAGACATATGTCTTCTGGTACACCTGCTGTTTGCTGGTCTTGCTACCCAGACATATGTCTTCTGGCACACCTGCTGTTTGCTGGTCTTGCTACCCAGACAAATGTCTTCTGGTACACCTGCTGTTTGCTGGTCTTGCTACCCAGACATATGTCTTCTGGTACACCTGCTGTTTGCTGGTGGCCCTACCCAGACATATGTCTTCTGGTACACCTGCTGTTTGCTGGTGGTGCTACCCAGACATATGTCTTCTGGCACACCTGCTGTTTGCTGGTGGTGCTACCCAGACATATGTCTTCTGGTACACCTGCTGTTTGCTGGTGGTGCTACCCAGACATATGTCTTCTGGTACACCTGCTGTTTGCTGGTCTTGCTACCCAGACATATGTCTTCTGGTACACCTGCTGTTTGCTGGTCTTGCTACCCAGACATATGTCTTCTGGTACACCTGCTGTTTGCTGGTCTTGCTACCCAGACATATGTCTTCTGGCACACCTGCTGTTTGCTGGTCTTGCTACCCAGACATATGTCTTCTGGTACACCTGCTGTTTGCTGGTCTTGCTACCCAGACATATGTCTTCTGGTACACCTGCTGTTTGCTGGTCTTGCTACCCAGACAAATGTCTTCTGGTACACCTGCTGTTTGCTGGTCTTGCTACCCAGACATATGTCTTCTGGCACACCTGCTGTTTGCTGGTCTTGCTACCCAGACAAATGTCTTCTGGTACACCTGCTGTTTGCTGGTCTTGCTACCCAGACAAATGTCTTCTGGTACACCTGCTGTTTGCTGGTCTTGCTACCCAGACATATGTCTTCTGGTACACCTGCTGTTTGCTGGTCTTGCTACCCAGACATATGTCTTCTGGTACACCTGCTGTTTGCTGGTCTTGCTACCCAGACATATGTCTTCTGGTACACCTGCTGTTTGCTGGTCTTGCTACCCAGACATATGTCTTCTGGTACACCTGCTGTTTGCTGGTCTTGCTACCCAGACATATGTCTTCTGGTACACCTGCTGTTTGCTGGTCTTGCTACCCAGACAAATGTCTTCTGGTACACCTGCTGTTTGCTGGTCTTGCTACCCAGACATATGTCTTCTGGCACACCTGCTGTTTGCTGGTCTTGCTACCCAGACAAATGTCTTCTGGTACACCTGCTGTTTGCTGGTGGTGCTACCCAGACATATGTCTTCTGACACACCTGCTGTTTGCTGGTCTTGCTACCCAGACATATGTCTTCTGGTGCACCTGCTGTTTGCTGGTGGTGCTACCCAGACAAATGTCTTCTGGCACACCTGCTATTTGCTGGTCTTGCTACCCAGACATATGTCTTCTGGTACACCTGCTGTTTGCTGGTGGTGCTACCCAGACATTATGTCTTCTGGTACACCTGCTGTTTGCTGGTGGTGCTACCCAGACATATGTCTTCTGGTACACCTGCTGTTTGCTGGTCTTGCTACCCAGACAAATGTCTTCTGGTACACCTGCTGTTTGCTGGTCTTGCTACCCAGACATATGTCTTCTGGTACACCTGCTGTTTGCTGGTGGTGCTACCCAGACATATGTCTTCTGGCACACCTGCTGTTTGCTGGTCTTGCTACCCAGACATAATGTCTTCTGGCACACCTGCTATTTGCTGGTCTTGCTACCCAGACATAATGTCTTCTGGTACACCTGCTGTTTGCTGGTCTTGCTACCCAGACATATGTCTTCTGGCATACCTGCTGTTTGCTGGTGGTGCTACCCAGACATATGTTTTCTGGCACACCTGCTGTTTGCTGGTCTTGCTACCCAGACATATGTCTTCTGGCATACCTGCTGTTTGCTGGTCTTGCTACCCAGACATGTCTTCTGGCATACCTGCTGTTTGCTGGTGGCACTACCCAGACATATGTCTTCTGGCATACCTGCTGTTTGCTGGTGGTGCTACCCAGACATATGTCTTCTGGCATACCTGCTGTTTGCTGGTCTTGCTACCCAGACATAATGTCTTCTGGCATACCTGCTGTTTGCTGGTGGTGCTACCCAGACATATGTTTTCTGGCACACCTGCTGTTTGCTGGTCTTGCTACCCAGACATATGTCTTCTGGCATACCTGCTGTTTGCTGGTCTTGCTACCCAGACATGTCTTCTGGCATACCTGCTGTTTGCTGGTGGCACTACCCAGACATATGTCTTCTGGCATACCTGCTGTTTGCTGGTGGCACTACCCAGACATATGTCTTCTGGCATACCTGCTGTTTGCTGGTGGCACTACCCAGACATATGTCTTCTGGCACACCTGCTGTTTGCTGGTGGCACTACCCAGACATATGTCTTCTGGCACACCTGCTGTTTGCTGGTCTTGCTACCCAGACATATGTCTTCTGGCATACCTGCTGTTTGCTGGTCTTGCTACCCAGACATGTCTTCTGGCATACCTGCTGTTTGCTGGTGGCACTACCCAGACATATGTTTTCTGGCACACCTGCTGTTTGCTGGTCTTGCTACCCAGACATATGTCTTCTGGCATACCTGCTGTTTGCTGGTCTTGCTACCCAGACATGTCTTCTGGCATACCTGCTGTTTGCTGGTGGCACTACCCAGACATATGTCTTCTGGCACACCTGCTGTTTGCTGGTGGCACTACCCAGACATATGTCTTCTGGTACACCTGCTATTTGCTGGTCTTGCTACCCAGACATAATGTCTTCTGGCACACCTGCTATTTGCTGGTCTTGCTACCCAGACATAATGTCTTCTGGTACACCTGCTGTTTGCTGGTCTTGCTACCCAGACATAATGTCTTCTGGTACACCTGCTGTTTGCTGGTCTTGCTACCCAGACATATGTCTTCTGGCATACCTGCTGTTTGCTGGTGGTGCTACCCAGACATATGTCTTCTGGCACACCTGCTGTTTGCTGGTCTTGCTACCCAGACATAATGTCTTCTGGCACACCTGCTATTTGCTGGTCTTGCTACCCAGACATAATGTCTTCTGGTACACCTGCTGTTTGCTGGTCTTGCTACCCAGACATATGTCTTCTGGCATACCTGCTGTTTGCTGGTGGTGCTACCCAGACATATGTTTTCTGGCACACCTGCTGTTTGCTGGTCTTGCTACCCAGACATAATGTCTTCTGGCACACCTGCTATTTGCTGGTCTTGCTACCCAGACATAATGTCTTCTGGTACACCTGCTGTTTGCTGGTCTTGCTACCCAGACATATGTCTTCTGGCATACCTGCTGTTTGCTGGTGGTGCTACCCAGACATATGTTTTCTGACACACCTGCTGTTTGCTGGTGGCACTACCCAGACATATGTCTTCTGGTACACCTGCTGTTTGCTGGTCTTGCTACCCAGACATGTCTTCTGGCATACCTGCTGTTTGCTGGTGGCACTACCCAGACATATGTCTTCTGGCACACCTGCTGTTTGCTGGTCTTGCTACCCAGACATGTCTTCTGACACACCTGCTGTTTGCTGGTCTTGCTACCCAGACACATGTCTTCTGGTACACCTGCTGTTTGCTGGTCTTGCTACCCAGACATTATGTCTTCTGACACACCTGCTGTTTGCTGGTGGCACTTCCCTGATATACATCTTCTGGCATACCTGCTGTTTTCTGGTGGTGCTACTCAGACATTTTTCTTTCGGCACACCTGCTGTTTGCTGGTGGCACTACTCAGACATACATCTTCCATCACACCTGCTGTATTCTGGTGCTATGCAGACATTCTTCTTGGATCTTTCGTCACCAATAACAGTTTAACATATCTACAATTATCATAATGATGTAACTGCACAGTAATAAAAACAAGCAAATCATTCTGAAATCAAATTAATTTTAAGTGGAAGATATTGGCTTTGTAACGTTTTTCATCTCACGTTTTATCTCTGAGTAAAAGAATTGCTTATTTTTAGATGGATATACCCTGTCTGACTTTGAAATTGCTTTTAGATTTAACACAGTTGCCTTGAATGGGATCCTTCTTTCTGACCGGCCTCAATAGCTCAACTGGTAGAGAATCTGCTTGCGGATCGGGAGTTCATGGGTTCAAACCTCAGCCGATTCAAACCAAAGATTTAAAAGTTGGTAGTAGTGGCTTCGCTCCTAATGCTCAGGGCTTAGGGGACAGCATTTTGAGAAATTCATTTTTCAAGCCAGTTTGTCAACTGTTTCCGCTAAGTTAATAAGTACACTTTGACACTAACATGCATTGTTACAGTGCACATATGTGTAAAAAACACAATTACCGATAGTTTACAGCAACAACAATTAGTCAGGGTAAATGAGCAGAGATTGCTATTTGAATGATAAGGTGTGACAATACTGGTAAGTAAAGACCAGCAACCTGTTTGACAGTTCATTTTGTGAGCGACCCCGTAGTAATTTACATAGAACAAAGAAGGCAGTATTCAGGTTCAGACAGTTCTGTTTGACCGATCCGTTAATTCTACCAACCCAGTGTGCGAGTGACCAGGGTTTGAATGTATTAAGATAAATATAAAAATAATTGGTTATATTATTGGTTATTTTAAAGTACATATTTTTTCTTGATGGTACAAATAATGTAGCCCATAATCCAGAGGCCGAAGATTGTAGTTTGGAATAAATATTCGCTTAAGAAATACAGGCTTTTAAGGGCATAGCAACAATCATCAAAGATGTGTAACATTGCATTCTAGCTATTCTAATGAGTACCAAAAATTAGAGTGACAAAGAAGAAGCCCATCCCTCGTTATGTAGCTAAATTTTCTGGGTTTATTGTCCCACCAACAACCTTACAGCTATTTAAAGTAGTGTACACTTGCTGGAGATATAGTGCTGCCTAAATTGCCTTTACAAGGGCAGATCCAGACCCTTAATTTGACCTATTTACAGTTACATAGGGGAATCCTGTAGCCAGTCCTAGGTCCCATTCAAGTATAAAAATATGATTCATTGTAAAAAGAACACAACTACTGTTCGGAGGACATGCTTAGTTTCTGAATGTAGCAAAATACACGATAAACATAATTATGCAATCTCAACCACATGTATGTGTGTGTGTGTGTGCGTGCGTGCGCGCGCTCAGCTAATATGCTTAGCAGTGGATGTGGTCAGGTAGTGAAACCATTAATTTGAGGCCTTTGAAAAATCAAGCTTCCGGAATTTAGGCTGTTTCACTTGAAACGGTGCGAACTGGTATGGATCTGCAGCTGCTTTACCATACTGGCATGTTCTCACTCTTATTAACAGTGCTGAAGTTATGTTGACCAGATGCATATCTGACTTAATATTTGCTTTAGCAAGGGTGCTATGCCGCTGCCATTTTTGTTAGCTTTAACCAAACCCAGGGACCCCAGTTCCCAATCGAATGTGCTTTAAGGGGAGCCCGCGGTGTAGTGGTAGACTTGCCCACTTCTAACTTTTCTGACTGCTTTTCCTTTGTCTGCAGGGGGTGGGGGCTTCATGTTCAAAGGGTTGTTGGTTTTATAGGTGGTGTGGATGCACTCTAGGCCAGCTGTGTCTTGGTCTGTTTGAAAAATATATTAAGTACAATTTAAAATTCAAGCAAAATGTGATTTTTAAAAAAAGGCATGTTTTTATTTTGTCATCCTTTTGCTTCTTCTATTTTTATTCTTAAAAACAGTAAGGAAACATATTGTGACAAAATTTTAATCTTAATTGTCATAAAATAATACATAATGTGCTACAAAAAGTCGCAGCCTTATTTTAAAGCTGACTTGATTATCTGCCCTTGATTTCATGTCACATGATCCACCCTGCTCAGATCAATTAGCAAAGTCAGCTGTCTCATTTAACACATTCAAAATTTAAATCGTATTGTATATGCTGTTTGTCAAAACTTATGACATATTTAAATAATTAACAGTTTAATGTTATGTTTAAAACGACACTGTCAACAACTTTCACTTTAGTGTGGAAGCATTGGACTTTTTTCGCTGACAAATATCAGATATGTTGTCCCTCATTGAAAATGAAAGGATCTGGTACAGGGAAAAATCAGTATGTGACTGATGAACCAGTTCATATTACATTTTAGAAAGTGCTTTTTATCAACCCCTCTTCCCCCTACAAAAAAGTAAATTAAATAATGACATAAAGCAGGGCCCCCTCTGGGGGTTTTTTTTGTCTGAGCCAACCAATGATCCAAATTTGGAAAAATATGAGCCATTTGTTAATTTCTTGAGCCATTTTTATGAGCCAAAAATTTAAAAAAGTGACATTTTAAATTCAATTTAGAACTACATGCATGTATGTATGTTTAACATATAATTGTTAGTAATAATATAATATAGTTGTTTATTATACTAGACTTTTTAGTAGTGTTATTGAATTGAGGTTGAGAAAAAACAACAAGAACTTTCTGTTTTAATGTTTTTATTTACAAACACAATGATTCAAGCATGTTACCCTATATAATATTATATATTACATGGTATCATATTGAAATACTTAATGCATTAAGTGTTTCAATGACACCTTCAGGCAATATCCTACTTATAACAGTCATTATATGACGAGATACAATGAAGGCAATAGTTCTGCAATGGTTCAGTAGATATATTTACATTTTGTTGATCTGCAGAGGTACAGAGTCCCTAACACAACTACTACAGGATCCTTAAAGTCTTATGTGTAGCCCACTTTTTGAAAGTTTGCCGACAGTTTGCAGAATATAACTTGTTACAAATACACTATAGGCTGCTGTCTGATCACCTCGTCATGATGTATCAAATTATTTTTTTGATTGATGTTATTCGGCAATGCCTGTATTGTCCAATTAATGATGAACGTAATTGTAACAAACATTTGGCCGGCTGCTTTATAATCATCTTGCCCAATTACACTTATCCTTTCCAGAAGCGATGTAATTCGGCAATTATCTACTCGATAGGTCTACACAATCATGTGTTAACTCCGCACATGCTTGGATGGATCTCAATTTTTTTCGGTCTAGCGAATCACAGTGCACATAAAACAGATAACCAATCTGGCAGCTTATATGGTTCACAAAAACATGTGCCAGGGGGACTTTTTTTTTTCTTGCGCCATTTTGAATTAATAAGTCTATGTTTACTACAGTTGTGAGTCTTTAGTGTTATTAATCAAGTTTAAGTGTCAGTACAATAAATAATGGCCATATTAATTGATTAAATAATAAATTGGCGATTTGTAACGGCCTGGCGGGAAAAAAAGCGGGTTATGTACTCAGGTATCCATGGTTTTATTACTATTCTGTTTTCAAAGGAACAGAGTAGTTCTGTGCAGGTAAAAATAATAAAGTATAAAAAAACTAGCCCACTTGTTTGTAGAATTAAAAAAGATTTGATAATCTTGGTTTATTGATAACCATGTTCTGATGTTTGTCTTGCTGGGAAAATTGAAAAGTGTCACCACCACATTCGTCTGCCAGATTCATTTTTATTTTTTTAAATCCAGTGTTACTTACAATAGTTTGTTTGAATGCTAATCAGTTCTCTTCAAAGTGCAATGAACGCAGACTACCTTGTTTAGTCAACACAAAAGGCTTCAAATTGTAAATCGGATCACATTGGCCGATCTTACTTGCCCAAAGTTTGCTAAGATTCATGTCCTTGGAAAATTGGTGAAAACAGATACAAGACTGATAAATAACTCAACATGATCGTGACAATAAAGCTGCATAGTACACCATTGCAGTGACAGACATGTATCTGTAGCAGATCACGTGTGCTGCAGGTCAGTGGACCGAACGGTAAAAATTAATGTCATCCCAAGGGAAATAAGCATGTACGTATTTAAGCGGATCTGTATATCCACTCACTTTTAACCTCCAAAATCATTGCAAAACATTATAAGCACACAGTTATTTTTGTTTCTCTAATGATAAGAAAAGGGAATTTTCAACCAAAGTGACATTCTCATTTTATTTGACCTTAACAACATTATGATTGACACATTCCATATTACTGTAATTTATATATTCAACCATTACAATCTACATATCATTTTTTACTTTATGCCAAGATAATGTTGTTGTTTATGTTTTAAATTCACCAATCTCTGTCATTCCCTTGCTAGAAGGGTTTATTCCTTTTTTCCAGACATTTCTGAGAGAATTTGCTTTTTTTTGGTACTGATTGATGCTTTTTAATTTGATTTCGCACTTGGCGTATGTATTTTATATCCAGTTCATATACCAATATGTTATATCATTTCCCTGTTTGCTTCAGGAAATCCTGCATAGGCTGTTCACAGTTCATTTATATTCGAAAGATTTCAGACTAGTTCACTGAGAATGAGAAAAAAATAGATTGAAATGTCTGAGATGGGATCTAAAATTATTGACCCAGTCCAGTTGAGCATGGCACTGCACATGGTATTCGAATACAGGAGAGGTTTGTGCAGAGAGTTATACTGAAAGAACAATATAGTTAACAAATGTTGGCAAGAACCAAATGTGTTAACAAAGGTTGGCAAGAACCATATGTGTTAACAAAGGTTAGCAATAGCAGTATGTGTTAACAATGGTTGGCAAGAACTGTATGTGTTAACAAGGGTTGGCAAGAACCAAATGAGTTAACAAAGGTTGGCAAGAACAATATATGTTAACAAAGGTTGGCTAGAACAATATATGTTAACAAATGTTGGCAAAAACAATATATGTTTACAAAGGTTGGCAAGAACAGAATGTGTTAACCAAGGTTGACAAGAACAACATATGTTAACAAATGTTGGCAAGATCTGTTAACAAAGGTTTGCAAGAACAGAATGTGTTAACAAAGGGTGACACTGGTGAATAGTAGATGGATTAGAGGCCTTGTTTCTTCACAAATGTCTGGGGTCACCCTTCAGCAACGAGTGGCCCTTGGCTAATCAGTTAAGACTACCAACTTGTAATGCCTCAGCCCATCACTGCATGGGTTCGAGTCCCCACTGGGGGGAGAACTTTCATGTTGGGACATTTTCAAAAACAGAAACAAACTCCCCTCAATAATAAATGCTTGACACCATCATGTTGACCCTATTTTGGTTAATGAAATGTTTTTTTATAAATTAAAAAATAAGGAATGATTTTTTTGTAATGAACTTCAAAACAAACTAATACAAGACTACCATTAGTTAAAAATGGTGGTCATATAGCTCTCTTACTAATGCTTAATCAAATTATAAGGGTAGTTCCGCAAGTAGTTAGTCCAGTGTCAAGATAATGTTACTATGTGTGGTGTCATGCCTGGTGTTCACAACTTACTATTCATAGTGAAGGCAGCGCTGTATATGCTTTAAGTGGACAGCATCTCCAGATAATTAAAATACAGTTCTGTTGGAGGGGCGATAACCCCAATAAACAAACATTCTTTGCAAACCGACCGCAATAGCTCAGTTGGTAGAGCGTCAGCTTGCTGATAGGGAGATCACTGCTTCAGACCCTCCTGGGTTAAACCAAAGACTTTAAAGTTGGTAGTAATGGCTTCCCTCCTAAGCTCGGGGCTAAGGGGACAGCATTACACCATCGGTGTCAGTATAATGGATCAGCCCGGTTTAGTCCCTGGGTACCTCATAAGTGCCCCTGTGCTATAATTATAGAAATGTAGCTGCACAGTATCGGCAAAAATGCCGGCAAATCCCATTCCATTCTTTGCACTTGACATTGTTGACGACAGTGTGACACTTTCTTGTCCAAAGCTTGGTATCCAACAATTTATACTATTTTTTTCTCATGCAACAACTTAAGTTATTGTTACCTGAAAAGATCCCACAAATTGTTGTTTATTGGTGCCCAACATCCATGTGAAATGAAAGCGTAAAACTCTGCTTGTCAATTTAATTTTTTTTTCTATCCGAGCCACACTGGACGGTAAACTACATTTAAACTAAGAAAACCACTTGGTCAATTACTTTTGAGATCATTTTACTTGATTATCAGGGTAATTAGCTCTAATTATCCATTTTTAGCTAAAATCCACATCAAGCTTATTTTAAGATTTGGAAATAATGACATTTAAAATGAGTATTTCATAATTTGTACTGTCTAACAATTAATTTCATGACATTAACAGCTTTAATTTAATTTAAGTATACAGGACCTGGTAGCGCAATCAGTTGAGCATCAGCTCCAGGCACAGGAGGCCCTGGGTCTGATCCCGGGCCACGACATACCAAAGTCATTAAATATGATAGGGGTATAGCCCTTGCTAACGCTTAAGTTAGTTCCTGGTTGGCCTGGTGTCAGGATAATGTGACTGGGTGTGGTATCCAACCAGGTGTTCATGGCGTGCTATACACATAGAAGGCAGCATCTCTATCTGCTTCACTGTCTCCAGATAACTGAAATACTGTTGGCGGGACGATAAACCCAATAAATAAATGAAGAAAATATTAACTTAAAGTATACATTTATGCAGAAATATGTGCAAATTCCCTAGAAAAGAGGTCAGGTGCTCCTTTATGTTCTCACAGTAAAGGCAACACTTATTAAAATTTAAGTATAAATTATCTGTTTATGAGTGTAAATGACTTGTAAAACTTTAAGGTAAAAAAAAGCATGAACGCATCGGTGAACTTTTTGATGAAAAGTAGATATATAAACCTAAGCATCAGAAATGTTTATGTTGGAAAACCATTGCTCAAACCACAAGTGCTGTCAATTCTGCCATTTTATGATTTTGTTTTTCTTGTCGTTTGTAGACTAAGTTGTCTGTATCATCTATTGTATTTAAAATTGTCACATAGTAGGTCATCGTCTAACGACCGCTCAAGTCCATTGTCTGCGAAGTAATGTTTATGTTGTTTATTCATGGTTTGTTGTCCTGTTAAAGTACAGTTCTGTAGTTTAGTCTGTTCCATTTTAAGTTTAATTTAGTTTTCACCTTTTCTGTTATATTTTTTTTTCCTTTTTCAGATTTTACTTTCTTTTTGTATGTGTATTTTAGCATTTGAATTAAAGCAAATTCAGACATTCCTGTATATAGTATGTCTTGTATGAATGGCATTTAAACATATAAATTAAAGAAATAAATATAGGTATATATATATGCGGAATGTTAAACTAACTGTGCAGATGCTAAGCCTCCCAGTCTGCTTGTGCATTCTCTTCTAATCTAGGGATATTTATCACATATCTGTTAAGATGACCCATTTTATTGAGAATTTTTGCAGGAAAAAAAATATTAAAAACCCCCACTGATTTGGAGAATTTCATAGATAAATTTACAACTTCAATGTGTTTCTGTGTCCAAAAAGTCGTTTATTACTTCACGTATTATTTAAGACTAAGAAGAAAATAGGGCAGATCTTGATAATATCGAGAACTTCACTATTTGCCTCAGTCTGACAAAGTCATGCTTATTATGTTATGGATTAAGTTGTAAACATGCTTGAAGAAATAAAACATAGGAAATGACTGATGTGAATAGTGTATGTGAGGGCTGTCCAATCTTAATCTGGATTTAAAAGTTAAACTGCTAGTGACATAAAACTGCTAGGGACCCTTGTACATGAGAGTAAAGTAAGAATAAGCATGTGTACTTCTAAGTAAAACAATTGGCAGGTTAAGGGCCAGGCAGAAGCGATGTCATTTGTGGCAAGGCCTAAAAAATTCAGGGGAAAAAAACAACATAAAACTTACTTTATTGGACTATATTGATTTTTGTGTCCCAGTAAGTCTTGCAGTAAAGCTCCAGGTTGTAAAGTTTTAAGTGATTGAGTCTGGTGTTTTTGTTTGAGTGTGAATTTTTTTGTTACATACAACAATGCTTTTATTGACTAAAATAATGGGAGTTTTTAATTTATTTTTTTTCAAATGTCTTTCTTATATTACACTTCATATCAGGGATGTTGGAATGTCGGTATACTTTTTTCTGAGACTGATAAATATTGAAGCAATATTGGCATCATAAGTTAATAACCTGGTTGGCTAATGTAGCTTTTGCTTTGCATGTTGTAGTGTTTTCAATATTTCAAAGAATATTTTGTTGAAGAAAGAAAGAGAGAGAGAGTTTATATTTTTAATTTATTTTTCATATTTGATATTACATTACATAAAAATTGTTGAAACTAGATATACATGTACAGCAACATGTTTTATCAATATATTTAACTTAAAGCTAGCTTAGCGCATACTTATAAATCTGAGGCGAGAAGTGTAAATCCAGATCGGCCAACCCCTGGCAGGTGTCCCATGTAATCCCAATTTAGCCATGAATTTTAAAGTTCACTTCCCAATTACCTTGCTGTGCATCATTGGTTCTCAGGTTTCTGTCTGGGGGCCCACCATCACCAATTGTTGTAATGACAAAATTGTGTCTTGTGCAGTATATCAACTTAGATCAAATTAAATTGGTGTCATTGATTTCTATCAAGGTAATTTAATTAAAGATTATTCTTGACTGGTCTGATTTATCTTCCACAGATTAAATACCAGTATTTTGATCACAAAAACCTTTATACAACAGTGCTGTATGAAAGTTACATGCCTCTTTCAAGTTCTTGTTTCTCCTCTCACTGCTTTGGCTCTCACCCCATGGGTTTGAGTCCTGTTAGGGGCGAAGGACTTAATGTGGGAAGGTCTTCCAGCTGACCTGCAATGCACAGGTGGTTCCACCCAGACATTTGTTTGGAGTCTTCCTCCACCAAAATAGCTGGCTACTATTTATTATGCTAACATGGTACATTTTAACTGCTTAATAATTATGTTAACCTGTTTTCATCATTCACATTCTTAACCTGATAGATTTTTATTTCTACTCACATATTTTAGTTTTAACCTGATTATATTCTATTTTCGTTAAACTTCAATGTATTCGGCGCAGTATGACCTATCAAGTGTCGGTGTGCCTTAAACAACAAAAACAATAACAAACAGAATAGCTGGACATCGCTATAATGATCATAACTGGTTGCTGCGATGTATTTTTGAAACTAAACAAACAAGGACTTGTTTGGAACCATTGCTTTTGTTTTTATCCCCTGCCAGACGTGGATAAATATAGTATGGTAATTTGTTTAAGTGTTGTTCACACCTTCTGTCCATCACACTTTTATCTCTTTAGAGTCAAAAGTCACTAGTGTTCTAATGGATTTAGATAAAACATGGTAGGAAGATTTGTTATGACAAAATGATGCATGATAAATGCTATCACCTTGTATAAATGAAGTTATTGCCCTTTGATTTAAACAAAAGCACAGGATTTATTATACATTTATATATTTGGACCATTAGTAGTTTTCTTTTAATTTAATGAAACTCGGTAGAAAGATTTATAATAAAGGTTTACTTATATCTATCAAATACAGTGACACTTCACCTTCTGTTAACGGAGTTCTTGTTATTTAGTTTAAGAAAACAATATTTTATTTCACAATAATCTTTTCTAGAGCCAAAAGTTATTTGTACTTTGTTGGATTTAGATAAGCTTTCTTACAAGAATTACAACAGTAGGAAAATTAACATGTAAAATGTTTTGATATTTCACCTTTGATTAATGGCCTCAAGCGAACAAACGATTTCTCACTTTCTTTTTCGAAGAGTTAAGTCAGAATTGCTTTGTTGGATTAAAGTGAAACGTAGTAGAAATATCTATAATAATGCGAAAGTAAGGCTTATCAAATATTGTGTTGTTTCACCGTTACAGAGTTATTTGCCTATTGGTTTAAAAGAAATATTAATAATGCAAGAAGAACAGACTAGAGATAGATATCGCAATACACAGGCTGTTGTGTCACAACATATCTCAGTAGGATTTTGACGAGCGATACACAGCCCTAGCCATGATAAAGGGAGGACCCCTATTAATGATAGGGTCAGCTGCACAAAGGTCTAGGAAAGAAATTCACGAGTTTGAAAAAAAATTAAACAGTCATTGCATTAATATAAAACATTATTTAGCATATTTTTTAATTATTTAAGCAAAAAATCCCTTTTGTATGACTTCACTTATGGATTGCTTAACCTCAGTTCTTTCCTGGGGGTTCACAGTTGTTAAACTTTTAGCATGAGTTTGTTTTCAAGCACAATCATCAGAGGTTGAGGTAATGAAATGTTGACCTACAGTCTGAGATCATTTTCAAGCATCTGATTGGTCAGATTTTTGTTTGAATTAAACATCAGACCAATTATATGCCTCAGGATAGATAGTCTCTGACTCAAGCTCAAATAAGATAAATAAACTTTTCAAATTATGGATTGTATTAAACATGGTGTAATTTTAAAAAAAAAAAACTTTTATGATGATTTTATGTCTGCTTGCAGGTGTCACAGCAGACGGGCTGCAGCATGTGATAGAGTTCATCTACAGTGGTGAGCTGCGACTTCACTATGATAACCTGACTGAAATCATCAACACTGCGAGTCACCTGCAGGTGCAAGCTGGCCTTGACCTTTGCAGCTCGTACATCATCTCCCTGATGACCTTTGAGAATGCAGAAGATTTCCTTAACATTGCTGACACATACTCTCTAAGTTCAGTATTGACACATTGGGACCACATGATCGAAAGCAATTTTTATGAATTCAGCATGACTCAGCAGTTTCTTAAAATGAATGCACAAACACTGGTAAAGCATCTGTCAAAAAATAATCTGCGAATCCCCTCAGAGTACAAGTTGTTCCGATGTTTGGAGAAAGTGGTTTTATTTTAATAACACCCGCATATCTTGTGACTGGGCCAACTGTGCTGGCTCACATCAGATTTCCATTAATGACACATTTGGAGTTAAGTTCCATTCAGGAAAGTGACGTCATAAAGCGATGTCCTCAGGGAATACAATTTGTTGCAAAAGGATTCCGGTTTCACATGGAAAGCAAGGAGGGACACCCCTGCATCGAGCCTACATCTCTCATCAGGAGCGACTCTCAGTTCCTCGTCTTAGTGCATTATGGCTCGTCATATGTTCCTTTTCAAATCACGGCCTACGACCCAATGTCGCGAATGTTCTATCGCTTATTCTCAGATGTCAATGGTAGTCGTGACTGTAGAGTGGCTACAATTGATAACTTTGCTTACATCTGCCGGGTAGTTGACTTTGGAGGAGGTAGCTTAATGAGTTCTGTTTTCAGATTTGACCCTCGACATTTAGTTGGACAGGAACTTCGACCTATGCGACGATTGCGGCTGGACTTTGCTCTCATTTCTGTTGGGAAATTTCTCTATGTATTTGGTGGTCTAACTGACCAATTTGCAATTCTTGACTCAGTGGAACGCTACAATGTGATGACAAATATGTGGGAGGACCTTCCCCCACTTCACGCTGCCACCCATTCTCTGGCAGCCATAAAATATGAAGACAAAATCTACCTCACAGGAGGGGTCGTCTTGCTGGGACCAGAACGACAGGCCATGAATTCATTCACATGTTACCATATTACCTCACAGCACTATGAGAGCAAGCCTGGTATGCTGTATGCACGCCGGCTTCATGATATGATCCTAGTTGGCGAGAAAGTGTACGTAATGGGCGGAATTCCACGAACAGGGACACCGTTGCATGGTCAAATTCCAATTGAGTATTACAGCCACATTTCCAACCAGTGGACACTGCTTTCTAGTACGCTCAGTGGACGCTCTATTGGACATTACATCTATTTCGATAATCAGGTTCTCTCACTTGGTCATGAGCACCACAATGCGACAGAGGATGAGGTTTGGTCGTACAATCCTGACTGCAGATTCCTGGGCACGCTACATCAAGGCGCCTCAGCGGATGAGTCTCACCCAGGCCATGTGTGTGCGGCTGTACATCAATTTCTGTGATGAGAAGATTACTAAGTTGTTCCTGAAGGACAAATGACGCCAAGAGAAAAGATGTTCATGTGAATAAAAATGTTCTAGTGGACTTTTTTGTTTGCGTTTAAAAATTGGCATTTAGTGTTAAAAAAATGACTAGCATTTTGTGTAAACAAGAACATTTAGTTTAAACATTATTGGCATTGAGTGTAAACAATATATTGGCATTTAGTGTAAACAAAAATGGCAATGGCATTTAGTGTAAACAAGAACATAAGCATTTAGTGTAAACAATATCACTGGCATTTAGTGTGAAGACAATTCTGTTGATATATTGAAATTGCATTAATTCTAAATGTGACCACAAACAGGTGATTATTTTATTTTAACTTTTTGTTGCGTAAACTTTGTTAATGTTATGTCAGCAACAATATGCTTTAAAATTGAAACGACACATTCTAATAAAACAATGTTGACGCATATATATTAACCCATTTCTCTTACATGACATCTTTGTGGTGTTAAATGATATAATATTTAAATATATTATTAAGTATATAGATGCCAATGATGCACTACATAAACAAGTTTGAATATTTTTTTGTTAAATTTTGTACTGATAAGTTTTAATTATTAGTATACCAGAAAAATAGACGCCCATGTCACACGTTTGAAGAATTTTTTTTTTAGTCTAATCTATCTTCTGTTATTTTTACAACAGAAATACATTATATAGATTCACTTTATTGATTTGAACATTAACCTTAAAATATATTTGTTAAAAACTTCCTGTTATTAATTGTAATTGTCTTGACAAAAAACAATCAATTGTAAATTTGAAAGTGTAAATCTTAAGTGGTTTGCCCCTTAATTCTCTGGAAAGAATTTCAATTAAAAAGTAATATGTCTGTCTTTACATGTATTTTTTTAATATATTCTACTGTTTCATTCATGCTGCCCTAAGGTGTGCTGTTTTGATAAATGACTTTTCCAGTATTGGTGTGTAAGAAATCTGTTAAGCCTGGTGTTAGTTTAGCTTACTAGTAATTTCTCATTGATGTAAAATAAATGACATTTTTAGTGACAACTTCATACATGTGAACGCTGCCACATTGGAGGGAGACTCCAGCTTTTCAGGTTAAAAATTATTTGAAAATGAGGGGTGTTTTACACATTTTCAGAAATCTCCCTACTTGGAGACAGAAAACTTTCTTCTTTATTAATATGAAAATAGCAAATCTCCCACGTTTTAAGTGAAAATCTCCCACATTTGGTCTCAGAAGAAATTCACATGTATGCAACTTAAATATGCTACTTTCTATAATGTGATTAGGTTTGTACTGTTGTTGTTTGTTTGTTTTTTTATCTCACCAAGTATCATGTACATTTGATACTGTTCCTAGTTACTTTTTAACAGCTTTACAAAGGTTTGCAATGTGACTCAGAAGAGTCTTCTAAAGCATACTTTTCAATATATTTTTTATGTATGATAAAGGATTTATAGAATCTGTTATAATGATTTCTTTAAGATTCCTGTACAACAATCAAACTTTATATTGTTAAACAATGAATGTTTCCAGAACCGCAGAATTACAATTCTAGATATATACTTTTCTATATAATGATTAAAAATAGATATTACCGGTAGCTATTTTCTAGTAATACTTTGAGAGAGAGAGCAATCTACCATATAACATGCCCTTGTTCAAAGAAGACAAGGCATATTGTTTTGCAGATGTAGGTAGACAACTTTGCTTTCAGTTGATCATAGGAGATTGCCTGAAACCACATTCCTCAATTTTTTATTGGTTATGATGAGCAGATAACCCCAGTTTGTTTTGTGATCAATAGGCTGGAAACATAGACATATGGGCCCCATAGGCTGGAAACAGAGACATATGGGCCCCATAGGCTGGAAACTTAGAGACATATGGGCCCCCATAGGCTGGAAACCTAGAGACATATGGGCCCCCATAGGCTGGAAACCTAGAGACATATGGGCCCCCATAGGCTGGAAACCTAGGGACATATGGGCCCCCATAGGCTGGAAACGTAGAGACATATGAGCCCCATAGGCTGGAAACGTAGAGACATATGAGCCCCAAATTGTTTTGCTTGGTAGTGACATTCTTTATGGCAAGACTGTTAAGTTTGGTATCAGCTAGGCAATGGAACAGTAGGTGAAACCAGCTGGAGTGGGTGTCATATATGTCAAACACCTGTTCTTCAATTAATAGATTATTTCCAGTCATGTAGCTGCAAAAATACACAGCTGTTAGAATAAATGTGTCATAATTTACAAAGTGAAAATGCATTTAAATATACTGCTTAGTTGTTTTTGTAATAATATGATGAATGAATGTCAAGATGACTTTAAAAATCTGCTAACTTGCTGTTTACTTCTACTCTCAACCCAACACCATGCAAGCATCCCACAAAAATCCAGTGACTCTACAGCATATACATGTATATAAAAAAAGCCATGTTTGGTAGGCAATCATTAACAGGCATCCAGTTATATGTATCACGAATATGCAGGAAGCTTGTTGTAAACAATTTGTCAGGGGATAAGGATGGGGGTTTAATTGTGACCACAGTATAATGCATCGTTAAAACCCTCATTTACTCATACTGCTCTGCTGCATGGGAGCCATGGGATATTAGGCTGGTAAAAGCTCCCTTTTCATGATTATGAACAGCATGGGCAAATGAAAATGCACATTACATTTACGCTACTCTTCATTTAAAGTTTTAAAAAAATACTTGTCAATGTCAAGATGGCCACACTAACCTGCGACACCTGTTTACAAGTTGTAATCATTTCATTGGCTGAATTTCTGTGCTGTTGTGGACATGGAACCAATCAAATGCGTCATGCATGTATTAACGAGAACAAAGGTTTTGCTGGTCTAGTAACTCCGAGTATATGTATGTAATGTTAATGGACTGTATACTGTGGGTTCTGACAATGAGTATAATAGAAAGTTGGGGTTTAGCTCTTGGCCTCCTAAGCATGAATTGATCAGGCTAAGGCAGTTAATGTTTTCCCTTTTTGAACTACTTCACAGCGACTATGATCATTATAGCGACATCCAGCTAGTTTGGTGGAGGAAAACTCCAGAAAAAGTATGGGTAGAACCACCAGCATACCGCAGGTAAGATGGAAGACCTTTCCATGTTAAGACCTTTGCCCTGAACAGGACATGAACTTACACAGTGAAAGGCTTTGCAGTCAGGGGAGTTACAAGTTGGTGACTCTATCACTATTCTATGGGAGCTCCTGTAATCAGTGTAGTTTCGGAACAGCCAGCTCCCATCTAGGAGCTTTCTGATAAGGATCTTATTATTTCCTGCCAAGCCTTGTAAACACCTTTGAATTCTTATTTAAGGAGATGTCTAAGGAACAGTATTTGTTATTAACAAAATGTTTGCAAGAGAAATGTTAGCATTATTATTTAACTGTCTTCAGGTAACAGTCTCGTTAATAATTATATAAAGCATAATTGGAAAGGAGAGGAATTTACCTATGTTGTGATTATATGATGTAGCTTGTAAATGGTTTTTAATTATGAGACTTTAGGATGTGTTAGGTACAACATTAGGTAATGGTTCTAAAAACAGAAGATGCCATATTTGATCAATATGTTTTTGAACAGAAGTATGCCATTAACTTTACAGTCTTGGTTAGTTAATTAGATGCCTGACAGCCAGTAACAGTTGTCTTAGAGACTTAAATATGCAAGCTTTTTAGTACGAACTTTAATTGAATTATTTTATTTTCATTAGGAGATAAATTAAAATTTTCTTGATCAAGCAAGAATTCTTTTTTTGTTGGCTTCATAGAGCTACGGAATGTCTGGTTATTCTATTTCTTCTTCTTTGCTTTCAGTAAAAATAAAGTATACATATTGGTGCAGAAAAATGCACTATAAACCCAACTTGTCCTTTATAAACAACTAAAAATCACCTCAGTTTGTTCACAATCTTAAGATTTTTCTATATAACACTGTGTGAGAGTGTTTTTTGTTTTTGGTCTGCTATGCAATGGTTGTTAATGTGTATGGAAAGATGTCCAATTGTTAACTTTATTAATTTTTTCTCCCATTTTAAATAGAAAAAAAATACCAGGACCGGAATGACAAAATAATATTAATGCAATGTATTTATTCACAGTAGTAGGTAATAGATGTGTGTTTTTTATCAATTTCTAAAAATGTTTAAAATGAATTGATCACATTTTATTGTTAAATATGTCAGTACACAAAAGCATATGTGGGTATGGTTTGGTATATTATAATAGGATGAAGAAAACACTTTAAAGAAATCACATTATAATGAAGAAGATTGGTAGTATACAAATACTTGAGGTAGTCCAAATAGGGAATTTTGTAGTTGAAATCCTTGGATTTTATCTGCGTATTTTTTTTGTTTTCTTCAGTAAAATTCCTTATTTTTTCTGTCAGCCAAACATTCATCAAAGAACTGAGATAGCTGTGTCTGGACATCTTGGTTGATGATAGTTTATAGGATTATCACAGTGTTAAGTAAAACAAATATTCCATACACTCATACAAGGACTTTAACAGTGTATCTAACAGTTTGGACCAAAAGAATTTCCTTTAAAAAAAACATGCATTGTCATTCTTACCTGGGTGAAAAGGTCAAGCAGGTGTTCCTTGATGTCATAGATCCTTGTGAACAGTCAAAAGGTCCTCCAGGTGTTCCTTGATGCCATAGATCCTTGTGGACAGTCAAAAGGTCCTCCACAGGTGTTCCTTGATGTCATAGATCCTTGTGAACAGTCAAAAGGTCCTGCAGGTGTTCCTTGATGTCATAGTTCCTTGTGAACAGTCAAATGTCCTCCAGGTGTTCCTTGATGTCATAGATCCTTGTGAACAGTCAAAAGGTCCTGCATGTGTTCCTTGATGTCATAGATTCTTGTGAACAGTCAAAAGGTCCTGCATGTGTTCCTTGATGTCATAAATCCTTGTGAACAGTCAAAAGGTCCTGCATGTGTTCCTTGATGTCATAGATTCTTGTGGACAGTCAAAAGGTCCTCCAGGTGTTCCTTGATGCCATAGATCCTTGTGGACAGTCAAAAGGTCCTCCACAGGTGTTCCTTGATGTCATAGATCCTTGTGAACAGTCAAAAGGTCCTGCAGGTGTTCCTTGATCGTCATAGATCCTTGTAAACAGTCAAAAGGTCCTGCAGGTGTTCCTTGATGTCATAGTTCCTTGTGAACAGTCAAATGTCCTCCAGGTGTTCCTTGATGTCATAGACCCTTGTGAACAGTCAAAAGGTCCTGCATGTGTTCCTTGATGTCATAGATTCTTGTGAACAGTCAAAAGGTCCTGCATGTGTTCCTTGATGTCATAAATCCTTGTGAACAGTCAAAAGGTCCTGCATGTGTTCCTTGATGTCATAGATCCTTGTGAACAGTCAAAAGGTCCTGCAGGTGTTCCTTGATGCCATAGATCCTTGTGAACAGTCAAAAGGTCCTGCATGTGTTCCTTGATGTCATAGATCCTTGTGAACAGTCAAAAGGTCCTGCATGTGTTCCTTGATGTCATAGATCCTTGTGAACAGTCAAACGATCCTCCAGGTGTTCCTTGATGTCATAGATCCTTGTGGACAGTCAAAAGGTCCTGCAGGTGTTCCTTGATGTCATAGATCCTTGTGAACAGTCAAAAGGTCCTGCAGGTGTTCCTTGATGTCATAGATCCTTGTGAACAGTCAAAAGGTCCTGCATGTGTTCCTTGATGTCATAGATTCTTGTGAACAGTCAAAAGGTCCTGCATGTGTTCCTTGATGTCATAGATCCTTGTGAACAGTCAAAAGGTCCTGCAGGTGTTCCTTGATGTCATAGATCCTTGTGAACAGTCAAAAGGTCCTGCATGTGTTCCTTGATGTCATAGATCCTTGTGAACAGTCAAAAGGTCCTGCATGTGTTCCTTGATGTCATAGATCCTTGTGAACAGTCAAAAGGTCCTGCAGGTGTTCCTTGATGTTATAGATCCTTGTGAACAGTCAAGTGCAAATCCCCAATTGTCATTGCAAAACAGGTATTTCCTATCTCAGTCAGGCTGCAGAGATAGCTGTTGATAAACTAAAAAAACTATGTGACAACTTAGTTTTTAGATTGTGTTTTATTGTCATCCGGGTAATTCGCTCTGATGTTGATAGCTATTTTTAACAGAGATCATGCCTCTTTCTAGATTTGGAAAGAATGAACTTTTAGTGATCTCAGTAATGTTTAGGTAGTGTTCAAAATTGTCTTTACTTGGACTAAGTTATGAGTTTATGTAGACATTATGCTTAAGGCAGTGGCAATATAATGTAACATATTTGATATAGGCAAACTGTTGGATACCACCGTTTAAGCTGAGAAATCCAAATGAATGGACCTATATGCATTTTGGAAGTATCAAGGGGGAACTGCCTGAGGTTCATTGTTTATATACATATTATATATGTTTTGGAAATATTTTGTTGAATGTTTGTTGTTATAAAAATAATATATGCCCTACCATTCCCATGTATGCTAGCTGCCAATGCTGTAGATAGATATTTTAAAGAAAGTTTGAAGTTTGTGTACATTTTTATACATTTCTATTCACAAAGACCCGTGTGTTTTTAGGTCTTGGCTATGCTAGTTCTGACATTGTTTTTTTGTTTTTTTCATCAGTTAGTTCTAAAAGTCACACACCAAGGATTCTACCTCATTCATCAAGAAAGACAACTGTTGTTTTCAACACTTCAGGGTTATAGCCCATGTTTACAACATGACTTACCTCAGATTTACTTAAAATGAAATGATAGACCATGTTTGTTCCATAGATAAGGTGATTTTTATATAGGTATTGTGCTGTTTTCCCATTAGTACTGGTATGAAGCAGTAGGCACTGTAAATAATAGACATACAACTCCCTCTGTAAGTAGAATGTGACATTAGCTATAATTTACACATATTTATTAGGCTTATACATATAGTACAGATCCAGATAAGCCAGCTGCAGCTGTTGGATCAGAATGGTTCACTATCTGTTGCTTACACTTTGTCAAAATATTGATATGTATGCCTACAGTTGTTAGCACACAACTAAGAATCTAGCAAAAGTTAATGGCTTTTTTTCTTCAGATAACTGGAAAAAGACAATGGTCATTTCATTTTTGTGCTTAGTTTCAACTCTTTTTGCATAAATTGTATTATTAAGGTATTTTTTCTTTTATATTAACAGCAAAGATATTATTTTAAAAAGTACATTGCTTTGTGTTGCTTGTCATGACTTGGTCATTAGTACTTCTTTGTCAATTATGTCAAAACTTTGAAGTTTGACATTTCTGACCTAAAAAAGAATGTAGTCAACAAACACATGGCAATATAAAATACATTTTAATTATAATTTAATTTTTTATTAAATATGAAATAAATTCAACCAAATCATTGAGCTTATGCAACCAGATGTGAAACTAAGCACACACACACATGTGATGACTGTTATTTTTTATTTTTTTGTTGAAAAAGAGCCTAATAAGAAATGTAACAGACTACGAAACAGGAATTGGCCACTCTTAGGCACATCGTAGATCCAGATCAGCTCTTTTTCCTGGAAGCTTTCTGATCAGGATCTGTACCATTGGCTCCTAAGGCTGTATTGATTCTTTTGATAACCTAGTTGTGAGTTAATAACTCAGTGAAATGTTAACAAATATATTATGGTAAGAATTAATGATTGTAAAAAATATTATTCCCTGAAGAACTTCACATTCATACTTTATATAAGTCATTCATTTTATGCTTTTAGACACACTAATTATGGAAAATAATAATGGAGTTTTTGTGTTATATTTTTATAATAATATTCAGACACAAATTTAAGATAAGTGATTTTTTAAATGATGATTTTCCAAGTAATATTTCATTTTGAGCCAGTCTTTTTATTTTAATGGACCACTTTACCAGCATACTTATTGGGCCTTTACTGCATGTTTAAGCACATAAAAAAATTTCTATTGAAAAGTTACATAACAATATTGAGCAGAAGAAATTATGCGGAGAAAAATTAAATAAAAATGGACTCTTATTTATTCAAACAAATCATGTTTTTGACAAACCATGTTTTTCTTAATGACATATAGACATTTAACAGTTCCAATTAATATATTTCAATTGGTATATCAGTGAGAAGGCTTTGAAACAAAAACTGATTTTTTTTTTTTTTAATTTTTTTGTTTTTTAATACAATTGAGATAATTGATGGGGTTAGATGTGGAATAATTTATCTTAACTATCAATTTTGATGTCTTTATCATATCAAAAATTGTGGGGCACTTCTGTTAAAGCAGGTGCTTCAAGTAGAAGGAGGACTTAGCTTAGTATAAATATGGTATAGTCCTTTTTCAACTGACATAGTTGTGGCTTGTATGAGTGTTTAGTTGGTGAACGGGTATACTAAAATGCCTTTACTATTTCTCTATGCTGTATTAATGACACGGGTACATTGTGTTGTATGTAACCATGTATATGAGTGATTTTCCCTCCTGCGCACATACCCTTCATTTTTCTTAAGTCTTGAAACAAATTTTCCAATGTAGATGCTATGTTTCATCATAATAACAGAAGTCTTGACCTAGGTAGGTCAGACATTTTTAAACATTGAGCAGGAATCTGATACATTTCCCAAAATTTTAAACTTGAAACAGAAATCTTTCTTAGGTTTTCTAAATGCTTGAGAAGAGTACAGAAATTTTGTTAAGAGTTAAAAGCTTTTAGATAAAAAAATTCAAAAGATGTAACCTCAATCTTTTGACCTTCTCAGAGTTCTGACCTTTAATCTTTGACCTTTTTCTAAACATCTAAGACCTTTCCTCCAAGACATTAAAGGTTGAGTATCGAATTTGGAGTTCCTTGAATTCAGTACGTGAAAATAATAAGATACACATGTATTCACTGCTAGAGGTTTACATCCTTCATGGTTAAAACCATGTTTTTTTATTTTCTATAAAGTACATAATGGAATCATCGCGGCTATTTTTACTGCGGCTCAGCGACACATCAAAAGGTCATGCGACTCTTACATTACAGATAAACAGTGACAGTCTGAGTAAGATTTGTACTGACAATTAAGTAACAATCGTCACATGATGTTCCCAATACACCATGCAGAATGTAAAAATCAATTTAAAGGCTACGTAGCCTTAAAATAAAAACACCCTGTATAGGATAGTTATTTTAATAAAGCAGGTTATTTACTGTTGCTGTATGCTATCATTCAATAATCGTATTAACCATTGTTTTGTTTTTTAATATGATGAACATCTGCATTTGACCTTTAAGCTCAAATCTTTGACCTTTCTCTAAACACAAAGCTAAACTTTTAAAACCTTTATTGAATATTTGAACTCAACTCTGAGACACTTCCAAAAACATTAGCTCAAATCTGAGGTATTTCCCTGAAGCACTAAGCACAAAACTTACCTTTTTTCAAAAAAATGAGCTTTAAAAATTTCTAAAGAACCTATCCTAAAACATTTAGCTGAAGTCTGAGACCTATCCAAGAATGACCTCAATTCTGAGACGTTCCCCAAGAACAATGAACTCAAATCTTAACCTTCCTATAAACATTGATCTCCCTTCTCCAAACCTCGCCCCCAAGAATACTGCAATTTTGAAACTTAAGCGTAACTTAAAAATGAAATACTTAAATTTAGTATTAGTTCTTTTGCAAGCATATGATATTAACATACTTGATGTTTCATTTATCATTAAAGCTTAGTTCTATGAATTTGATGTTGTCATGTATGATAATGTGTTGTTGTTATAGATAACAATTCAAGATGTTGTTGAACAATGTTGTTGGATTATTATTTCTTTGCATTTACATTTAAGCATAATGTTAATGGATGTGGAGATTGTAATGCTGTTATTTATAAATTCTAGGTTTTTAGTTTCTTCTTATAGATCTGTTTTATAATGCTAACTCAGCATTGCCTCTGACTTCAGGAAGCAAGTAGAATCAACCATTGTCCAGATTTTTTTATCAGTAAGTCTTTTACAAAATGAAATTTAAAAATGCTGGACCTTCAGTCCACTAAGCTGGCAGTATCTACTGAACCAGACCGGACTGAGGTGTCATGAGTGGTTGGGTTCAGTTAAAGCTGTAAAGTGTTGTTTAGTTTAGCATATATGTTTTCATAATATTTTGACAATGATTTGTTTGAAACGTCTGGTGGAAATCGATCCATTAACCGTATAAAAATTAATGGACCAACAGAGATTATTGTGGACTCTGCTACGGTCCACCAGGTTTTTTTCGGAGACTGACAAGGATGGGTGTCCTGGTTTCAGTATTTAACAAAAGGAAAATCATGCCTATAGTATATTTGTTTTAGTCTTTTGATGTGCATTTGTACACTTAAACAGAAAGTGTGTTGATGTCTTTGAATGGAGTCCTCTTTAAAATAAAAAAATTATCACCCACAAACTTTCAAAAAAATTACATAAAATATTAAGAGGTTGCATGTTGTCTGGTAGTGTCTTAAGGGTAATGAGTGGGCATAAATATCCTAAAGATGGACAATGTGAGATTCTGACTTAAGGAACATCTGTGTTGGTGGATAGAATGGGTGTCTTAATTTAATAAAACATGTTTTATATGAGATTCTGATACATATAACGTTTATTGCCGATTTTTGAATGAATTTTATGTAACATATGCCTGGTTTTGTAAAGCAGTAACATGTTACTTCTAACATTTTTGTTGATCTTGCAACATTGAATGCTTCATAGTTACTTTTGCTTGAGTTTTATGGTTTTGTAAAAAAAAAATTGTAAAATATTACAGAATTAGAATTTTAACACCTTTGAACTCAATATTTTTTTTAGATTCTGTTTATAGAACAATAAGATCGTTAAAATGTTTACTTTTGCTTGACTTTTATGCTGTACATGGCTGTGTAGTTTCTGTCCACTTCCTCTGAGCAGTGTTATTTCATATGTGTTGTAACTTGTTGGACATAGTGTTCATTTAATTATTCACCTAGTAGTGCTATAAGCTGTTATGGTGGTGTTGCTCTTTTCTGGAACTTTTGCATTTATTACATTTACTAGTGTAATAAAATGTGGGGATTTAAGCATTCTCTACCTTAATTAGTCTATAGTTTATTTACTCATGGCACATTATGTAAAATAGTGGTTGTAGGTTTACAGATTATGTAACCGATAATCAAGTGAATTCTGATGTTAACTAAGCAGCAGTCCAGAAACATTGGACTCTGGTCAGCTCCACCATGTGGAGACCCATGACATTAAAATTAATAAGCATATGAATTTGCCCCCAAGACTTTTAGGTGGTCTTAAACCTTCACACTTGTAAGACTGAATGCAACAACAGGAAAAACCAGAAACGCCCACAGTGTATTGCAATAAAGTAAATCAGAACCAGTCAGTTTATTAAGGCTGCTAGTATCAGTGGAGGGTGGAGTCATGGGGGGTCTACAACCTTTTCTTTCTGGAAATACTAGCCACCCTCATGAACATAAAAAATAGTCCCGCCTTAAGTGTTTACAGCAAGTGAAGGGTTAATATCTGCTGATAATTGCAGTGCAGCAAGCCCATGTGTGTGCCCATCCAGTGTGACTCTGAACACTGTACATATACTTACTTGTTTATGACTTCCTAAGAGGTTTATTGAAGCTGGAGGGGTTGGAGGTGGGCTCTGAAAAAAAAAAGGTCTGCCAAGCCTCCATCAAACTATATGCTTTGGGACTAATTAGAATTGTCTCCTGATATTTTAATATTTTCAAACAATATTAGGTTTTGGTGTTAAATGGGTGACTGTTGGTGGGACGATAAACCCAATAAACAAACAAACAATAAATGGGTGACCTTATGTGCTGCTAACCTAACTCGAAACATCTCTGATGATTCACGGAGCATCCTCAGATGAAGTAGGTAGTCAGATCACCTCGGCTAAATGGATCTACTTTTCTGATAGATAAACGGAAAATTCATAACTATTCGAATATTTCCAGGATGTCCGTCCCAGGGTGTTGCTAGTACTGACTGAAGTGAAAACAGTTGACAACGAGCAGTCTGTAAAATGACACCAATGTTTTTGTTTTCCAAACTTCGTACATCCTCGCCTTACTTCGACTACTTCGTGAATTTCCACGAGAACTACATGTTAAGAGCGTATTTTTTCCTGCGAACAAAAAGTGTGTAGAAAGTTTGTAAAGTATCATTGCACCGGAAATATCAGAGGAAATTTCGTACCACGGGCGGAATTGCCTGAGAAGTACTTCAATTGGCTTTTAATGGGCGATACTTTTACATGCTGATTGCCCCTGCTGACTGTCAATGGGCAAATCTATTACATGCTGATCACCCCTACTGCTATTAATGGGCAAATCTTTTATATGCTGATCACCACAGCAGGTTGGCAGTTGCTGCACCTATTACATGCTGATTACACGTATTGGCTTTCTATGGATTAATCCATTATATGCTGATACCCCCGCCGGCTGTCAGTGGGTTCATCTATTACATTCTGATCACCCAGGTGGCTGTCAGTGGGCGATTCTGTTACATGCTGATCACCCCTGCTGGTTATTAATGGGTTAATCCATTACATGTTAATGACCCGTGATGGCTTTAAATGGGTTAATCCATTTCATGCTGATAATTCCTACTGGCTGTCATTGGGTAAGATTTTTGCATGCTTGTTACTTATTATACCCTTTCAAGGCATAAAGCTATCCATTGGTAAAATTATTATTTTCTGATTTACCTTACCTTTTTAAAGCTTTCGTATGACACTTTTTTTTCTCTGTCATTGTCCATATTTTATCTGTCCACTGTTTGTTTAAGCCACCTTCTCATTTGTATAGTTAAATAGCATTGTATGCTTCCCCTAGACACTGTTTGTTACATGATATATTGTGTTCTTGTTGTTTTTGTTGCCCATTGTAGGGCATTAAGCCTCCTTTTGTCATGTTTTGTGTTGATTTATTGGTTTAAAAAACAATAACTGTATATTTTGTGTGTTGTTAATAGAAGAACGATTGTTATCATTAAATGCGAATTTGTTGTTGCAAACGATGATTTTATGTAAAGTAGATTTGCAAAAAAAAAGTTTTCCGGGTTATTTTTTCCGACTTCCTACAAGATCTGTCGCATAAAAAAACAAAATACATTGTTGTACGCTACGGGTGCTCTTCACGCTTTCTAATGCTCTAAAATTTGAGATAACTAGGTGTAATGACTGTTTAGTATAGTTGCTCTTCACACTTTCTAATAGAAAATCTAGATAACTGGGTGTGATAAATGTTATATAAAAAAGCTCTTCACACTTTTTGATGCCCTAGAAATCGAAATAACTGGGCGTGATAATTGTTATACAGGTTTTAGGGATACGTTTTAAACTAATTTAAAGATCTCCATTTTACTTTTTTCTTCTTAGCATAGACACGTTTGCTACGATATATGTTATTTTTTTAAGTTGAAGGTCAGCAAAAAATCATACAACAAAATTCCTAAACAAAAAACGTATGGAGCAGGTGGTCGCCGGTAAGGGGCGGTCGCGTGGTCAGGTTTAACCGTAGTATTGTTTGTCAATTGGAATTCTCTGTTTTGTTCTCTAAGACGAACGTGTTTATGATCTCAACACAGTTAATGAGGCATTCAACTAAATTACATAAGTTACTTCCAAAAGGACAATAGGATTTCAAATAACAACCAAACGATACTTTATTACCTAAAGTTATATTAAAAAGGACTATAAGGTCTGAGGACAAAATTTGAAAATGTTTGTAATTACATTTATTACCAAAAAGACATTTAAATCCAAAATGCATATTTCTTTTAAACTTCTTATACTCTGTATCTTTTCATGCGGAAAATTCAAACAACGGTTGAAGTGTGTCTTCTTTTCGTGAACTTGAAGACTTGACTACAATGGACAGAAGCAAAAAGCATCGAATTGGGGGTTAACCGCTTTCCGATTGCTAGTAAACAAGACTAGAAAGCATAAATCTATAGTGTTCTAACAGACAGTGCCAAAAGGCCTGTGTTAAAAAAAACTTTCTAGAATTCCCAGTAGACTACCAATACAACTGAAAGACGTAAAATACAACAAACAGTCAAGAAAAGCTAAACAAACAGATAATGAGTCGATAGGGTCTTAAAACAACAATCAAAAGGGATAAGGAGGCTTATCAGTACAGCAAACATCCATGAAATAATTAGTAAGAAACGAACGAAAGTATCTACGATCATCACGGAAGCTTATAAGTTAAAAAAAATAAAGATAAATTCTAACAAAAATCAACCTAGAATACTTTAAAGTATAACCAATAAAAAGAATGGGTTGGAATTAACAGAAATAGATAACATTACAACCAAAACTTATTTCCCCATGAAACCAAACTTGGTGCGGACTCTTTATGTGTTTATCTTCATTAGGATTGTTTATCTGGCATGGTCGATGGGGACTGAGGCACTGTAATTTGTTAGCTGTCAGATTGTATGGCCCCTGACTGCGACTATAATTGAGATAAATGTGTCCTAGACATTTGCGTTCATTTTGTCCTCGTTTCAAAATGCCTTACTAGGGTGTCAAGTTTTACTTTACTCTCGGATTATAAATGTCCGTGGTCTATATGTTGTGTACAACCACTAACAAATATGATTTAAGAATATAAGGATTTAAAGAATTTATTTATGCAAGAAGCAATATGTACCACACAAGTGAAGTGTCGTCAAATAGAATAAATAACAACATTTTAATCTTTTAAAGGAATTTACGGACATATCCCAAATTAAAATTGAAACATATTTTTGTAGAGATAGAAACATCACAGTCTCGTTAACAAATGTACTAACCCCTACATACTGCACATCGTTGTAATAATGCACCTCTTGGTTATAAATGTAATATTTTATGCCGAAATAAACATTGTATTGTATTGTTTAAAGATGGTATCCGAGTGCCTCTATCTAATACATGTAACAACATCTTACCGCTGTTCTGGGGAATCAGGGCATAATTACTGCATAAACATATATCTTAGTTATAGATAAGGTTGTTTATAACACTGCTTTAATTATCAGACAGCACAGGTCGTGATATAAATTGCTTTAAATGTCCATGCTTTCCTATATATCAAATGGTCTGGAGGTTATCTTAGTTTAAAAATAACTAACTGGGCAGCGTGGCTCAGATAGGAAATACATCTTTGACATCTTGAGTGTAATGTGTTCGTTTCCACACGATTGTAGGGCACAAACAAACAACATTTCTCAAGACCTTTTCAGGTAACAATAACTTATTTCATTTGGTTGCATGAGAGAAAAAAAACATTGGTCCATGTCGGATACCACCTTTAAGGCGGACTGCGGATCCAGCGGTCCTGGCTTCGAGCATCCCGACCGACCACGAGATTTCAGTACTTGGGATTTTCGAGACTGTACAATAACACATAGAGGCAGGATGGTCATTGTTATGCATTGACTTCAACCATATTTGTCTTCGTTTTTGTTAGAGTTTACTATTTTGCATATAATCCAGAATTGATCGAAAAATGGCACCGTATCAAATGCATGGTACATCAATAACGCCTGTCAAACTGCCACCGAAACTGATCCTTTGCAAATGGACAAGAGACGCCATTACAGCATATCGAGAACACATTTTTACCATTTATCTTTGTTTATTTACTATCCAAAGAAAGGAAACTGCACTATCGTAAATCGGAAATAAGCTTCTGCTCTGAAAGTTGCTTTGGAACTATGGCGCTGTCATTTGTTGGCTGTCAGATTGCATGGCATGGACCAGACTTCAAGGACATAATATGTCCCACCGTAGTCACTTCAGTCGCTAACTGTCTTGGGTTGAGATGTTTTATTGAATTTTCGGGGACTATTTCACGATGGAAAAAAGACCATTGTGTCACGTGCATGTGTTTTAATATTTGAAATGTTTATTATTATTATTATTATTATTATTATTATTATTATTATTATTATTATCATCGTCATCATTATAATCATAATTATCAGCAGAAACAACATAAAAAAACACCACCATTAGTATCAGCAACAGCATTATTGGCGCCGCTCTAAAGAGGAAAGTGTCTCACGGAATTGTTCATGTCCTTTAGGGAAATCGTAGCCGGCAATAATAGAAATTCCAAGCTGTTTGTGGGAGAGATACTGGCAAGGGATTTAAAAAAAAAAAACAAGAAAAAAAAAGGGCATAAAAAAAACACAAAAAAATACTTATGCCATAAGTAACAGTACAGATTGCAAATAAAAAATTACAAATATTTTCTCAATAATAATACAATAATCAGCAAAGTTATGCCGGCCATTTTAGTATGTATATGCATCTGATTAAACACTATTTGATAGGTTTTGTTATTTGTTGTTTTGTTGATGGGTTTTGTCTTTTTGACATTAATTGTTAACTACAGCTCGCATGCATATGCTTCTTCTGGTGCCTTGGATGTCCTTCCATCCATGATTTTTTCATGTTGTTTATAAAAGGACCATTTCACAGCGAGCAAAATCCAACGTTCGGGCGTGTAACGGTTTTCTTTTATACACTCAGTTTAGGCAGACACTGATGGACAATCGGAACTCCTCGGGTAATTCCGTCCTCGGGACAATCATCCCTAGGATGTATCTGGTGCAATAATACTTAATGAAATCACGATCGTTTTGTTCGCCGGAAGTCGAAAGAAGAATATGCTTAAGTATTTCGCACAAAACATAAACACTGCCATCGTTTGACAGCTGCGTGTCTGCTGCGCTGGGTAAATTAAAATTGGATGATTTAAACTTGAAGCCGCCACAAATAAAAGTTTTACTGGCATCGTCCTGTAGTGAGCTGTCACCCGAGCTGCCATCTTTGTTTTGACTTCTGTCTCAAAAGAAGTCCCATTTAGATAAGTGACCGAGGTGATCCGACTACCTACAAACATCCGAGAGATGATTTGCGAATTATCATAGGTGTTCCGATTGACTGATGGAGTATCCGAATGTATCTTAAAAAGCAAGGTATAACGTACTGAGCAGACATCAGCCTAGTAAAATGGTAAAGAGGCGCAAGTTCGGTCCATATCGTGTTGTTGTTGTTGTTGTTTTTACATAAACTCCGATTAGCTTCAATTTTCCTACATGAGCTTTGTCTAAAAGGCAACTGGGTTTTAATTTGTCGGATAGTGTGCCCATGACTGACACTGTTACAGAGAATAATGAATCGGAAATGGCTGCAGCTAACGTTCTTGATTAAAGAGGCATTTCTAAGAAAGACATTGTTTTGTTTCACGTTTTATGAGAGATTTTTTGGCAAACTTTTGATTTTCGTAAAAGCGGAAATTCTCAGTTTGTTTCATTTGTAAGCCACTTTAAACTAAGTTGAAATTGAACTAAAGATGGTGGATCCACTTTGTTCTGATTCCTCAACGTAACGGATTATTAGTAAAATGACAGCAGGAAACAGCACAGATGTGATATATCCTAGGCGCTGCAGAGAGTATGCACTTTAAACGAAAATGTGAATATAATGTGAACCAGACACTCTCTTAAACTGTCGATTCATTACTTAAATATTTGAGAGCAACGAACCGTAACTCTGACGGGAACTAGGCTATTTGCTAATGTTTTCTTCCTTGACACAGCATACTTGGTTACTTTTGTTAAATTAAGACTTCGCCAAACGGCTGCGAATTCATGTTAATGCCTGCTGTCTTTTTGTAAGTGCAAGCTAAACTTTGTTGTTGCAAACTTCACTGTTAAAATTGGAATATTCGACTCTGGACTCTTGAAAAAAAAATGTCCCACAATCCAATAAATCTTATTCTGTTACCACTTCTAATCTTTGCATTGGTGGATCGTGTGACTATCAATACCAATATATACTATCCAGCTTACGGTGCGGCTCGCCGGTGGTTCTACCTGGACATGTGCCTGGGGGTCTTCCTCCACCAAAAAGCTGGACTTTGCTACAATGATCATGAATGGTCACTGTGCACAATGTATTTCAAAAACAAAACAAGCAGACAACATTTACCAATATATACATTATGCCTAGTTATGGTATGTGATTACTTAGTTAAATGTGATACTAACGTTAATTGTTACTCGTGTATTTTATTTATTATTTTATTCATTTACTAGTTTGCGTCGTATTACGTTTATCAATAAAATTTTAATTGTATTTCTAAGCAAATTGTATTTATATTTTGTCCCAGTTTTTCCCTGAGGCTTCCTAAGTTGAATTACGTATATCTATCAAGAAATCGGCTGACTCTGATAAAATAATTTATTTTGTTGTTGTTGTTGTTGCTTTATTAAAGGGCGTTTCGATTCTTTCACAAATAAATTCTGACGCCTTTATTTACCATTAAGTAGCCTATAAGCCAATAATGTGTATGAACGTAAAACTCATCATTACAATATAATGCAGATTGAAATAGTAACTAGTCTTTTTCTTTTAACCCGGCCACACTTCCAGAAACATTTCTCTCTTGAGAGTGTTTTTTACGCGAGTTTTGAGTTCTAATGTTGGTTATTAACATCTATGTTGAACCATTATCATATATCACGACATTCTGCGAGGGAAATTAGAGCCAACTTTGTAATGAGAAATGTTTCCGCAAGTGTGGCTTGAAGAGGCTGCTCCTGGAAACCTACTTTGTTCACATCACTTTTCAATCTTATTCGCCCTACAGATTGATGTACTACGTGATAGTGAACCCGTAATTAACGAACATTTGTTCAATAATACATGTAGGTCGTGCTCCTTTTTTGAATGAACATGTTATTTAAATGGAAGCAGGACAAAAAACAAAGCACATTTTAATTTGGGAAAATATATTATCGATATTTTCTATTGCACATAAACGAGGATAGATACAACGTATATATAAGGGATACCCATAATAAGAGCTTCTTTGTCATTGTTCCTCGTTCGTCTGCTCTTTAAAAGTTTAAATTTAAACTAACCAATCACAGTCTTCGCAAGTGTCACGTGACATTTAACTTAAATATCACGTGATTTCCAGATGGCTGTAACCGGTACCGGCTGAAAGCTGTTGTAAAAAGATAAATAAAATAATAAATAACAACTGATAAAACACAGACGACTTAACACACGGAGAACGATCCTTTATGGCGGAGGGCCTTACAAAATATTGTTTTACGTATTGTCTTAAATGTCTTAAAAATTCGTGTGCACAATTTTAAGGGTTTAAAGTTCGATGGTAGTCACGTGACTGTCCGAGGCATCTCGTAAGGCCCTTCCCGATGGTATGTTGTTTTCTGCAAAAATATGGCGGCGTTTTTCACACTCGAGTGTTGTGGTGTTGACATTTTCGAAAATCAAACAAACGTGAAGTGATCTTTACCACCCAACATGTTTTTTTCCAGTTTTGAAATCTATATCCATTGAAACAGATTTCGGTTGAGAAAATGATCAATGTGAGATGTCCGGATGTAAAATTGTCATTGCTTCAGGTAAGTGCACTTTACTTGGGTCCTTCCATGATTTTCTTGATGCACTCTGAAAGAACAGAAAAAGTTTGTTGGTCATAGTGTATAAGTGGTAGAGATTGTGGTGATGATGGTGGTGGTGATGGTGTCAGGGATTGTGGTGATGGTGGTGATGGTGTCAGGGATTGTGGTGATGGTGGTAATTGTGGTGATGATGGTGGCGGTGGGGGAGGGGTGGTGATTATGATGGCGGTGTTGATGGTAGTACATGATGAGGACAAAGAGCTCTACATCTATAAAAAGCCTTTGCTGATAATTATTCTGACCAAATACTACTGGTGTTAATGAAAACATGTTTTATTTTCAAGAGAGTAAATAATACTAAACAATGTATTTCGGATATAGGGTATATCTATCCCTACCTAAGAACCGCTAAGTACTAAAGCACAGAACATAAGGCAGAGTGCAAGATTATTTCGCATTCACGGAATGCCTACTAAAATATTTGTAATTAACCATAATTCTTAAAATGCTTGATTCTAGAGAAAGGTTTGTCAATAAGTGTTGTGTTGTTTTTCATGTCTTCTTTCTCGCCATAAACAGTTTACGCACCCTCGTATTTGACGTTGCCTTCCAAATCTTCTGTCAAGTCGATGTACTTCAGAATATCATCAACCTCGTTGTCGGTGAGCTTCTCGCCGAGTGACGTCAGCAGATGACGCAACTCAGCACCGGAAATGAAACCCTGACCTTCACGGTCGAATGTCTTGAAAGCTTCCATAAAGTCAGCGAAAGTGCCAGTATCCTTCTCCTGAATCAGCTCTTTGTACAGTGGAATGAATTCTTCGAATTTGTAAGACTTCTCTCCTGAAGAAAAGATGAAGAGATACGGTAAGATTAAATGGATCTAACATAAGTCTGGTGCTAGACACATTGACAGATCGAGTGGAGATATAGGCCTATGTATAACATAAAAACAGACATGGAAAATTGGAGGTAGAACAGCGACACTGGGAATTTTAACACATTTTGTTTCGAAAAACGACAACAGTTCCATGTCCAGACCACCAAAACTTCGAAATGCTTCCAACTAAGTATTTTTATCAATAAAAGTCTTGTATTTTACCAAAATCTTCCAACTAGACGAGATTTTTTTATATACATAAAATCTGCATTAAATGCAGAGGAATACGTTTTAATTACACAGCTTCAATAAATAATACAAATATATTTTTCCAGATTGTGGCACAAGTTTTAAACCTTCGTTACAACTCCGCATGAAACAGATCAACTTCTAAATGTTCAAATACTGAATAATCAATCGTCTCAAAACCATTTCTACAAATCCGACAAACTTACCCATCTTCTTGGTGCCTCCGTGTTTCTCGACGATGGCACATGTGGGGTTTGAGCCCAGGCAGCGGAGCAAGTCTCCCAATTTGAAGGCATCCACCTCTCCGTCACGACCGTCCCAGAAATCGAACAGGTCGAAGACCTCACGGGCATCTGGAAAGGACAAGACAACACTTGAATAAACACAGAGAAATGAAACTGAGCGTAACAAGCATAATAATTACAGTCGAGTTTGTTTTCAACGGCCACTAAAGAGACATTCCGAAATTTGCTTAAGACAAAATATTACATCATTGAGAGTTCACCTTGTACTATGTGTATGTTACCAATTAAGTATTACATGTAAATATAAATTATAGCTGCGATTTTTTTGCCGCGTGCAGGACTGTTTGGCAAATGATTCGCCTGATGACATAACTGTACTTCGTTCAATGCTGAATGGTTTGACGCCGGTATCTGAAGTAATTATAATGCCAAGAAAGATAACTGCACAAGACTGCCGCCTTGTTACAAACATTATCTTCCCTTCTATATTAGATTTAAAATAACAACACTAAATTCTTCTGAGATTGTTTGAAAATCGTCTGCAAAAAGTGCTTTTAATTTCAGGATTTCAGAAATTAGAAGACATCGAATCAAAGAGATAACATGATTTGTTGAAGGAAAAATACTATTATCATGCGCATGCGCACAAAACAAACGTGAAACCGATTCAATATAAAATTTCTTGTGAAAGATTTTCTAAAAAATTGTAAATATACAAGTATAACGTTATGTAAATTAGATAATGTCCAATGAAAATCGTTAAACTATCTATTTTATTTGCAATCAGATTTTAATAGTTGTGTTATCTTAATTTGAGCTATGAGCAAGTAAGTACAATAGGTGAGATGCAAGGGCGTGTGCATTCAACAGTTATTAGATAGCATTAAGTCTTGACTTTGTTTATAGTACATGTATTTAAAAAAAATGCAAGCAAACAACTCAAAATGCAATGTATTGACATCATTTAACGTAGAATAATAACAACCCACAAAGACCCTATCTTGTAATTGATTTAATAATTTCTCGGTACTGTTCCTAATGAATTACTTGCATACTCTTAATAAATGTGTATGTAAGGACGATGATATAATATTGTATATACAGTGTGATAGTTAATGTAATTTACTTAATATAATTTTAAATATTTAAACGTGCAGTGATAAAGAAGGACTATATTTAGGAAGTGAATTCTTCTATCTCGTTTCAAGAAATAATAAATAAATTACGTTTTGTCAGTGTGAATATTTCATAAGGTGTGTCATTTCTGCATACGCAACATCCACAAACTGTAGTCTATGTCAGTGTTTAACACGTGACGGGTAGATGTATCTCCGCGGGGGTGGCATATATGTGTAGACATATCAATGCTAAATTCCAGTTATCTAAAATATTCTGCGCCCCCTCACCCAACCTACATCCCAACTATCACCACCCCGATTCGCTACTCGGCTGCAATCAACTGATAAGCCTGTTATCTATCTACGCATCTATGCATGCTCGCTGTGACGTGATAGCGCGTGCTAGTTTTTCCCCGTGCTTTCCGTGTATATATGCCTTTGAGCAGACGATAGATCTAGTTCCATGCTACCGACGCGAGAGACTTCCAAAAATGGCAACACGCCACACCTGAGGGTTAGGATATCATGTTCTCAGTGCGCAGTCTTAGTTCGGTGTTTCTGTGGATTGTTTACCCCCTCACACCCACCCCGCTCCCCAGCTTTGTTAGCGGAATGGTTCTCATTAACAAGAAGCAAATGCTATCGGTCGTTATGACAACCGCCAGGTAGAATAAACGTGTAATTCTCAGGAGAAAGTGGGGTACTTATGAGTTTTGCCAACTTGCATATACAACACAAAAATAGTTGTGGGTTGTTGTTTGTTTTTTTTTCGTGTTGAGCATTCATTGACAGATATTCTCTCTAAAAATGCTTCTGGGTAGAAGGGTTTTATAAATTGTGCACTTGGTTGTCAAACATATCCTTTAATTAATTAATAAGTTCCTATTTTTATCTCGATCTTCATTAAAAATAACAACATCAACAACAACAGAAACACTCTTTTCCCTCGTCCCCACCTAAACTCGGAGGGAAACAAGAAAAAAAAATCCAAATAATTTCTCTAATTTTTGACCGGGTGCAACCTAAAGGTCCAGTGACATTTTATCAGATATTTTAGCATTGAGTCTGCTCTTATAAAGCACCAAAGATAAATAAAAATGATCCAGTAAGCTAGTAGCTTTTTTAATAAACAGAATATACAGCAACACCTTTTCTTCATGTAAGCAACAGTGCATTTGAAATGGTCTTTTACAAAATTGTAGTTACACATGGATAATACCATCGTGGTTCTAATGCTAGTGTGACCAGAGAAGTAACCAACCATCATTACAACATTTATAAAAACAAACGCGTATTTACACTTAAGAGTCACGATTGTTGTCTGTGTATTTTGCGAGCGCAATTTATATCTTGTTACCAATTTCTAACATTTAATTGGCTTACTCTGTGTTGTAGCTGTGTCTTTAATATGTAAATCACGTTCTGAGTTCGTTTTAAGTTATTTTAAGCCAAAAGCCATTTAATTACATTGGATTCAACTATACAACGTTATACAACTTTGAACAAAGCATTACAGCTAGTTAGAGGTCATGATAACTAGCAGTAATTTCAAGAGTTCCAGTAACCGCAATCAAAACAGTTCAGATTGAACTGACTGAAACACGGACAAGACAAAACAGGGCTCCATTCTTTGGACCACTCATATGCATGATATATAAGCACCCTTTTTACATCGCCAAATGTTTGGTATGTGTGTACAATGCTGACGGTCTCGCAGAAGCATTTACGCGAGATACAGAAACCAATTATCAGCAGATGGTGCCTTACATTTGATAGGTAATCAGATATGCGTCAGACGATTTCTCTCAGGTAAACGAGTTCTTGGAAACACGAGCGTACGTTCTACACGAGAGTGGAACCGCAACGTGTTGCAAAGTGTACACTTAGATAACTAAATAGTGCCATAAAAGAAAATGCATAAGCGAAGCTGAAACTGAGGCTTTCCCTGATCGCACGATGCACTGATATTCATGAATGAGTCTACGTTGTCCGAACCGAATATTTGAATGAATCCCCATATGGCACGACGTCGGAAAATCACCGGGAATAAAAGAGTAACGTTGAATATGAAGATTTAAATTGTAAAAAAGTCACCAGAACGATCGATCACATAAATGAAAGAATAAAATAGTGTCCTGAGTTTTGGCATACGGACAAACAGTTAAGCTTTTGAGCAAATAGAAAGGCTTTACTTCTTACATATTTCGGCCCTGTAATCTAAACATTTTTCGGAGTACTTTTCTTCGGTCGTGTTTCGTATCTCGATCTGGATCACTTTTAAAAAAGATTCTATGCTAAAAACGCTCAATGGTTTTCTTTATAAGCCTCTCAGCTAAAATCTACCGTATCAACACCTGTTATACCAATATCTTCAAAGAAGCGCTGCGTAGCTTGATGCCTCCTGGTCAGATTGATCTCGATAGTTATGGCGAACGCCCTAAAGACCAACTTAAAAACTTATCTTAAACAAGCCTTAGATATACTGTAGAAGCTACAAGCTGATATATATGAGTTTTTTAACATTTATGTTACTGATACTACCGATAGGTTGTTTTGGCATATTTTTCACTGGAAGTAATGGGTAACAATACTTCTATCATTTGGAAGCATGGCAATTAAAGGCACACAGCATTTACCATAGTTTTCTGCTACGGCTACATGACGCGATTTCACAAAATGTCAGACGAAAAATTTCCAGCAATAACATCTTTTAGCTGTGTTAGGGGCACTTTTCCTGTGTTAATGATAACGTAAAAGATTTTTTTTCTGCACAATCTTGGCAAGTATTATGCTTAACTGTTTCTATGCCAACCTACATGTTAGCTTGTTTTGTGAGAACCTCCCAATCGGCTAATGTCAGTTTGCAAGACACATATCTTTGCTGGCTTATATTTTCGGTAGTGGGATAAAATATATTCGTTAAGTCTGAATAATTATATAATGATATTGATAAACGGAAGTAGGTTGTCGTAGCTAAAACGCGGAAAACTTGTGGAGAACCCGGCATACATCCCTGAGGACAGAGCATATTCTGATTACGAAACTTTATCTAATTAACAGGATCACGCTATAATCACTCCGATTATCAGGCGTTTGTCGTTCATACACGTGCCTAGTTAGAACGGCGTCGTTATTTTTGGCACCAAACCAGAGACATTCTCAAGAAAGTAGTCCCAAAACGCCGCAGTACATTTCTACGCAGATAGCAATGTATGTCCTTGTATGATGCGATTTTTATTGTCAACTACGCAATACTGTCAAAATATGGGTTAAACAAGTGTTCTTTTGGTTTCATTTGGTAAAAAAAAAATCACATGTAAATTTCCTTGTTGTTTTCACAGTTAAGTTGTAAATATCCTGCACTTGTACATTATGTTTGTTTTTTACTTCCACTAAAATACTTCTTGTTCTCATTACATACGAATCACACGTCATATGCAAATGTATTTGAGACGATCTGTCCAGTAGAAAATGCTGCGAAGTGCTTGTGAAAATCCAACACTTTTTGCAAAAGGATTTGGACGACAGTTATTTGTTGCTTGCTTGTTTGTTTACGTTACATCGCAACAGTACATTTATGGTCATATTACACAATTATTAAAGAACGTGCACAATATCATTAAAAGCAACTCTTTGTAACTGTATAGATGTATACCGACAGAAAATACAATAAAATGCAATTATCCATTCAAGATGTAAGTAAACATGCAACCAGTTTCCATGCAATGCGGAAAACTAACCCGGCTTAAATGGAATCGTTTATATCCATCAAAATGTTTCTGATTCGATTTTTCTTTATCTCGAGTGCAAATATACGAGAGCTATGTAGACAGTAAGTTCCTTGTCACTAGTCTTAAAGCATTATGAATATTAAGACATAAACGCATTTACCACTCAGTAACTTGTCTTTTTGCCATTCTAAATACAGTTATCAAGTTTACATATATATGAATAATTATGAAATAGTAAATGATATGCATACTGTGAAGTAAATAATCCATAAAACTTATATGAAGCTATATACGATAAGCATATTTGTTTTTACTTGCGAAAATTGCTCACTAAGATATGTTGTTATCTTCTGTACTACTTAAGCAAAATTGTTGTTTTATCCAGTTTAATTTATGCAAGTAATTGATTCCTACGCATAACGATATCCATCGACGAAATGAAATCATGTCTGAAACTGCGAACTGAATATTCTCAGTGAACTGGGTGGGTTAAAAAGGGTTAACCGAAAGTTAAACTTTTGTTATAAAAATATGGGTACCAACACGTTTATCAAGTGGGTGGGGTAACAACAGTCGGCGGTGAATATATATTTGTATTAGAAAAGATTCTTGGGTTAAGGAAACTCAGGTAAATCTGAAAGGGGGTAATTTCATTTCTTTCCTCTTACCTTCAATTTCGCTTTCACCGAGTCCGGCCTGAAATTTAGTTATTGGTGAGAATTTGTTGACACGAAATAGTCAGTATTGGTTGCATATGTATTTTGTATCCATGGTGTAATTTGTTCATATTTATACTTCAATCACGATAGTTTATAAGTTTAAAATTTCAGTGAGACTGTGCAAAATAAAACCAGCAATAACAAATAACAGTAAATTGCCATGTGAAGTTCATGTGAGTAATAAACAAATAACATGTCCCAAATTTATCATAGCGTATCGCGAGGCATACATTTATTTGTAAGGTGCGAAATTTACGTCCATTTTTTAGTTTTAAAAAGCCAAACATCTAATAAAAATGAAGTTATTATTGCTTTCTAGCTTGTTGAAAACCTTGCCAATTTATTGCAAACGTTAGTTCGAAAAACAACCATATCCCGTATACACACACAAATACTGCCGTCTAATCAGTACGCACCATGAGTATACATAAACACGTGTTACACACGTTTGGTCAAACTAGGTACTGTACAATAACCAATCATAAACTAAAACCATAACAGATCTAGAAGAAAACAAGACAAAACTAGCATTGGGGGTTGCGCTCAGAACACGTCGGACCATTTCTGCAGAATACTACAGAAAGAGGCGGAAATTGCCGATGTGTTAATATTATAAATGTTGATGCGTTGATGCCATAGGCAACTAAACATAATTTCTGTCTACGAATGAGCGGTGTAGATAATAAATGCTTTCCTCATATCGTTTCATGCATATGATTCTTATAGTTATATATAGCTATATACAAATAACATATTTCACCTAATACATGTATATAATAAATATACGCTAAACATGTTTCATAGATCAAAGAGGCAATATAAGCTGTAAATGCAGAAATCTGGCATCGTAGTTATGATCCTTGTCAAGTCTTTAGTTCGAGTTTGTGTCTTTAACATGAGAATAGCGCCGTAAGCTTCTTTTTAGAACACAGCAGAGAAATGACAAAAGAAGGATACACGTTAAAGATGAAATATTTTCAGTTTCTATGCATTTTCCTTAATTAGTAGTTCCTCTGGCAGTGATTTCTTTTAAAATAACATTGCATACTATGGGTTTAGATAAAAATTCTATTTTTCAAAACAGCATATTCTTATATACAACAGATACACAATAACTGCATATTATTCTTTCTTAAACAAAAGCAGCATATTACATGTGAAAATATGAAATGACCTTGCACGTTATCCTACAAATAATCACTATTGTATACATCAAACGATGCAGAAAGCAAGACTATCTACTTAAGGAGGTATAAGTAAACAATTACATTTTGCAAGGCATATGAAATCGAAAGTAAAAGAAACATAGAAGATCAACTTACCATTTTGAAGAGTGTACGGAGTAACTCGAAGTAAGTTTCCAACAAGAAGCAATATGGGACAATCCGCCAAGTTCTTCCGAATCTGAGCTTATACCCGCCTTTTATCAGTAGAGCCCACTACGTATGCGGGGGTGTCAGCTCATTGCGGGAGTCTCACCGCAGTAGCACAATGCCACTAATTAATGCAAATCGCGAGAGCAGGGGGTTGCCTGGTACCAGACTGTTAAGGGGTTCTGGGTTTTCACATCTGGGGCAATTTATGCCAACGTTGACTATAACGATTATATTAAAGTCATTGAATTGGTCCTAATTCAGGCTTTACCTATTACAAGAAATGGTGAAAACCGGAATTTGGTCGAGATTTTGCGCATTGCAGGTCTACCGCAGCATTATAGTTCTATCTTTACCTGTTGAATACATGAGTCAGCACTCAGTTGGTAGATTTGTCGGGAGAAAATTTTCTATAAACACATTCACAAAGATCGTTTTAAACATAACCTTAAATATACAAGAGAGCGCTAATTTTATTGATAGCATAAAACAGATGTTACCCGAAATTCGCAGTTGACATTGACATTATGTGGGCCATATTTATGCAAATTTTATGTTAATGAGCTCTTCATATATGGAGGGACAAGGTCGTGTGGTAACTCGGCAGGGTAGAGCGGAATAACGGAATACATCCGCACTGCGGCATACGTGTGAGAGAGAAAGTAGATCCAGATCCAGATCCAGACCCTTGTGACGCTTTACAGACGACCCCCAGATGGTTGTGATGATACAATCAGCGGTGAGCACACTACGTCTCTTGCATAGAACTCTCCATGTCGTTACATCGATAAACATGATTTAGTCCAGTCACCCCATGATGGCACATTACCCAGCAGTAACAACGCCGAAGTAATCCACATGTTACATTGACAATTTTTAACACATGTATACATATCTTATTGCTGCAACAAGAACTATTAGTAATACAAATGCATTGTGTTGCGCAGTTATTGGCCATTAACCATTTTCACGTGCACGTCAAGACAATGTTCTTGATCATCGTCTTTCATAATTATCTACTTTTGCATAATAAATAAATTAAAACTTTATATGTTGTACAAATGTATGTATGTATGTTTTATAATATGCAATATATGACTAAACAGTCGTTGCCTTCATGTTACAATCTTTGCCATTATTATAATAAAATTGACAAATGTAGGCATTCGTATGCAATATAAAATGTTGTTTTTATCATCTCTCATGCAAATATTTTTTTTAGATATATTTTAAAAACGTGACAAGGTATATTTGGAAACAACATATAATAAACACAAACATTTTCATAAAATCGTTTCTTTAGGTGTATGTTTATTGAAGATAAAGTCAACAATTATAAAAAAAAAATATAAAAAATAGCGCGTTGAATATGAACATCGAGAGGAAAATAATGCGCCGAATAGATAAACAAGAAAAATGTAATGCGCTGATTTGAACATCAAGCACAAAAAGCGAGTTGAAAATGAACATCAAAGAAAAAAAAACGCGCTGAATCAAACCTCAATTAGTAAATAACGATATGAACTGAACATTTGATCATATTGCATACAATACTGTGTATGTCAGTGTTATTTCTTTGTGTTATATGTATTTAACATTTACTGATGCACTTTCTGTTTGTTTTAAACGCAAATGTTATACAATATAAGACACGTATGACTATTCCAAACTTGTATTGCAGTTACACTGTCCGTCCTTGCGTCTGTCTGGTAAAACCTATGGACACAAAAGGGGGCTAATTATGGATATTCTTTGTTGTTATTGTTAACCTAGATCTTTAATAGGTGCCTATATTGTATACATAGGTGGCCGTGTTAATAATTAGATAGTTATATTTCATACTTACGTGACTTTAAAAACGTAGGTGGCATTATTTATACGTAGATTGTTATACAGTTATTTCATACGTATCTTTTATACTTCTTTATTTTATACAGAGTATTTTATACTGCATGGGCTATATTTTATACTGACTTTACTATATTTTATACTGCGTTGGCTATATTTTATACTGCGTTGACTGTATTTTATTCTGCGTTGACTGTATTTTATACTGACTTTACTATATATCATACTGCGTTGGCTATATTTTATACTGATTTTACTATATCTTATACTGCGTTGACTGTATTTTATACTGACTTTACTATATATCATACTGCGTTGGCTATATTTTATACTGATTTTACTATATCTTATACTGCGTTGACTGTATTTTATACCGACTTTACTATATTTTATACTGCGTAAGCTATATTGTATACTGCAATTGCTATATTTTATACTGCGTTGACTTATTTTATACTGTCTTTACTATATTTTATACTGCGCTGGCTATATTTTATACTGCGTTGTCTGTATTTTATACTGACTTTACTATATTTTATACTGCGTTGACTGTATTTTATACTGACTTTACTATAATTTAAACTGCTTTTGCTATATTTTATACTGAAATTACTATATTTTATACTGCGTTGGCTGTATTTTATACTGACTTTACTATAATTTAAACTGCTTTTGCTATATTTTATACTGAAATTACTATATTTTATACTGCGTTGACTGTATTTTATACTGACTTTACAATATTTTATACTGCGTTGACTATATTTTATACTGACTTTACTATAATTTAAACTGCTTTTGCTATATTTTATACTGAAATTACTATATTTTATACTGCTTTGACTGTATTTTATACTGACTTTACTATATTTTATACTGAGTTGTCTATATTTTATACTGCGTTGGCTATAATGTATACTAAGTTGGCTACATTTTATATTGAGTTGGCTATATTTTATACTGAGATGGCTACATTTTATACTGAGTTGGCTACATTCTATACTGTGTTGGCTACATTTTATACTGAGTTGGATACATTTTATACTGAGATGGCTATATTTTATACTGAGATGGCTACATTTTATAATGAGTTGGCTACATTTTATACTGAGATAGCTACATTTTATACTGAGATGGCTACATTTAATACAGAGTTGGCTATATGTTTTACTGAGTTGGCTACATTTTATACTGAGTTGACTATATGTTATTCTGAGTTGGCTACATGTTATACTTCTATACTTGAGTGTTTTGACTATACTTAGTGGCTTTATTTTATATACACGTGACTTAATTTTGTAATAGGATTGCTATACGTACTTGGCTTTTTAAAATTCTAAGTGGCTATATGTTATACTCATCTGGATAAAGTTTAAACTTACTGGATATATTACATACATTTTTCGTAGGTGGCTGTGACTTTATTTTAAACAAAGATGGCTATATTTTATACTTAGGTGATAAAACTTTAATTTTAGATTGCTTATTGAGTACCTTTGTGGCTAAGAGTACATTAGAGAGAACAACAGTGTAGCCACATAAGTATCCATCTGAGAGGTCGTCCTTGCCATTTCCGCGTCTCAGTTACGAATGGGGTACATCGGTGAAATGGAAATTGTCCCCTTCTAATATCTCTCATAACATTTTATTTACAGCATAATAATTCAACCAAACTCCACCATGTTTCAGACAAACTTTGAAGGTATGTCGCCATAGCATATACACATTCAGCAATTAAGGTCTGTGTGATATTTAAGGTCATTCCATTTAAAATGGCTGTTCATGCTACATATTGGCCTCTGCCATTTTCATGGGTATTTTATTAAAATACTTGCTGACATGAACTTGAAGGCGTGTCCCAAATATCATTTGCAGGCGCGACCATGAAGGTCAGTGTTATATTTATGGCCATTGCGTCTTCAGGACAGACGTCAATTCCACTGACGTTTTTGTTTAGATGGAATTCGAGGCGCTTAAAATGTGTGTGGTGTAGTAAGGGCGAGATGCTCTTCTTTTAAGAGAATGGTGCCGAGTTTCGGCCCAAAATTGGCCTATAAACACTGATGAAATATACACTAATAGTGTTAGTACTGTTACCAAGAAGAAAACTCAACGACAAAACAACACAACAACAACAGCTGTATGCATGACTTGTTAATTTATTCTCACCTATCTCCCAAATACTAGTATCTCGGTCATATAAACTGCGCTTTTCATGGCGCAGCAAACTTGGCACAAATATTGTGTTTATCGTCTTCCTATTCTTCCATAGACACGTACTACTATCGCTTTCTATGTTTATATGTAGCTGTGTGTTAGTGTGACGTAGTTACCTTCTTGAACTCAAACGTCTAACGTTTTAGAACGCTAGGTCAAAGTGCTGAAAATACTGTGGACATGTTTGTTTGTTTATTAGGTTTATCGTCCCACCAACAGTATTTCAGTTATCTAGAGACGGTGCCCAGTTGAAGCAGATATAGTGCTGCCTTCACTGTGTATAGCATTATCCTGACACCAGGCCAACCAGTCGAGGAACTACCCTTATATGTGCTTGAGCGTTAGCAACGGAGCTATACCACTATATCGTTTCCCTCCTTTTTGTGAACTTTCTACACTCTGGATTAAAATATATATATATATAACGCTCATCTTTATTCAGTATCTTAAATACGTATTTTCTTTCTTTATTTTTTGCTACAATTGTTGTGTTACTTTCAGAGTCAGATGCTTTGACTTAAGCTTAATGACACTGGAAGTAACATTTGTAACCGCCCCCTCACACCCCCACCCCCCACCCCCCACCCCCCGCACACAAACACACTCAAACCAAATAATTGGAATAGCTCATTTTATCTTAAAACCAAAAAGTTAATCATTTTTATTATGCAGTAGTTGTTTTTATCTGATATGAACGCACTAATCGTTTTGTTGTGTGGCGTTAGGGTGGTAGGGGTGGTAGTTGTGGTGCGGATGTTAGTTGTAGTGGGTTGTTACTTGTGGTGGGGGTGGTACTTTTGATGGGGGTTCGAACCCTCTTATTTTTTAAAAAAGGTGTTGACAAACACAGGCTAACAACATCATGTCAACATCACGTATGTCGAAACCGTTTGACAGTATAGATGAGCCTGAAATGTACGTGAATTGTATCACAAGGTAGAAATGTGTCTTTTCCAGGTTTGATAAAGTCTCAACTAAGTAATTATACTTTTATTTTTTCTTTCAAATCATCATCATCTTCACCATCATCACCATCATCATCATGGTCACCACCACCACGACCATCATCATCAACATCATCATCAGAAACACCACCGCCACCAATATCACCAAGATCATCTTCAGTATAAATCTCGGCCGGTTGGAGGCAGCATCTTTAACTACTCGTCGGTCAGGGGCGTAGCTGGGCATAATGTTAGGTCAGGGGCGTAGCTGGGCATAATGTTAGGTCAGGGGCGTAGCTGGGCATTATGTTAGGTCAGGGGCGTAGCTGGGCATTATGTTAGGTCAGGGGCGTAGCTGGGCATAATGTTAGGTCAGGGGCGTAGCTGGGCATTATGTTAGGTCAGGGGCGTAGCTGGGCATTATGTTAGGTCAGGGGCGTAACTGGGCATAATGTTATGTGTACGCATGGCCGTATCAAGATATAACTTTAAGTAAAATTTTATGTTACAGACATCAAAATATCAAAAGAAGACTTTTATTTTTTTCCTGACATACTTCTTTACTTCTAACAAAGAAACTACTCAAACATAAGCGCAAATTTTCCGGTTATGATATTTTATGTAAAATTTGATCCACGCTGTTTATTTATACAGGCAATAAGTCGATTATTTTTATGCATATGTATTTTTATTATCGCGCCTTCAAGCAAATTGTCATGAAATAGAGAAATCGAATTGCGTTGGAGTCATTTTGATAAATCACTGGGACAAGTGGTTCAAATGGAATAAGTTAAATTGATACAATGTACCTTACAAAAACAACAACAAAACAACAACACACGGATAATTTAGTCACGAAATGTCTCTCGGATGTATGTCAGATTGTCAGTAAGTCCCGTGATTAAACAAATGTCAGTGCCGCTGAAGTAGCGACTAGTACGCCATCCTTACAGAATGATAAATATTTTGTCTGTCAATTAAGTGCGTGTAATTAACAACGCATTATAAGAAACAGTAGTAAGCGACAAACAAAAAGTTGCATATCTGTACATATTCCCTCGCCAGATACTATCAAGATGTGATCGCCCCGAAGACGGCATTATCATAGAACTTCTGATTTGAAATATAAGAGTCTCATACCAAAAATGCGGAGCTACAGGAAAGTTACGCGATTGGTTAGTGTTTCATATTTTTATGGTGTAAAAAGGTATACTAATTGATTGCAATAAATAAACACCTTACTACTAAGATTTTTATTGCAGATTTAATATGTGAATGTTTTCGTTCTTTGGGGACAATGTGTACGAAGTGCGCATTCTGCTACAGGCAGCTACGCGCCTGGCTGTATCCTGACAAGTTGGGAGTCTATTTCGTAGGAAAAATGCTGGGTTGTTCCAAGCAGCGATGCAGGTAGAGAGACGAGATGATCACTGAACAGTATTCCTGGAAAACAATATAACTGCCAGATGTATACATGGTAGGCGAACTTGAGTTTCTGTTTGTAATAAACGGCGGGGTGGGGTGCCAAAAGAGAGTTAAAGGTGAGTGGGAGAGAATTGTACGATGTGTTTCATTCGTGTATGTTTTTCTTGTTCTTTTTTTGTGCGATGGAGTGCTGGTGTTTGGTGGAAAGAGAGAACACTACTGTGAAGACTTATAGAGCTGTAGTTATATGTCAGCTTATAAGTAATGTCGATGCACATAAATGATCACACCTACACCTCAGCCTATTTGTCCGTCTGTCAGGGGCGTGCCTTGGCGATATTTGAGTATACGCACTATTTCTATGGGGGTCCGGGAGCCGTTAATGCATTCTGGGTGTTTTAAACACGCAAAATTTGCCTATAACTATCGTTTGTAATGGAAAAGATAATCTTTGTCACTTGTCTATTTAACTTTTCCTGGTATATTATGGACAGACTTATTAGAAACATAACTAAATTTATTTGCGTTACAAGTAATACTAGTAAATCAAGACTGTATACATACTGAAAAAAGGTGGGTGCAAAATTTTTTGGAAGCAACTGTACGCACGTGCGTAAGTGCGTAAGCCCAGGCACGCCCATGTCTGTAACCTGCATTTTTATACTAACCTAGATGTTAGTAGATGGACTAAATATAAATTTATTGAACAGAACAGAACAAAATTTTTATTTAGATTTGTACATATAGTATTGTACATCATCTTTGCAACATATAAACATATAAATAGTAAATGTGTCACGTGAATCTAAACGTATACTTTTGTTTTATCACAACTGTAAACAGAACTTAGTCAAAACATATATAATACAATATAATAGTACATTCCGAAATAGAGAACATCCATTAACTTTTAATCTTCTGTATTGAGTGAATCTAAAGCATTTAAATTTGTGTAAAGGTCTATTATTACAAATGATACATTCATTTTCAAATATATTTAACTATTTATGTTGATGTAATCTTTTGCAACTGTATAATTGCACAATTAATAAAAATACCTAGTAAAATTACACTGACACACACACAGACACACACACACAGACACACACACACAGACACACACACAGACACAAACACAGACACACACAGACAGACACACACACACACACAGACACACACACACACATACAAATATTTGAAAAAAAAACAACAAAAAACAAACAAACAACAAACTTATCATTCAAATTAAAAACTATATATAATATTTGACTTGGACTGCGTCCATCGTCTAATACATTAATTCTTTATTATAAGGTCAGCATGATTGCACCATGTCAACAGTAGCTCTCTATGAACGTTTAACCCCATTTTTTAAAGATACACAGAATCGACTGAGATCGTAAATATCTTTTGTTAAGAAAATGTATACCGGTGACCGATTAGTTCACACATTTTTTGTTGTTTCATTGAAAAATTGATAACCAGATATGGCTTGTATTTGCACAAAATCAGAAGCCCGAGCTACAATTTGGTAGCCCCGAGCTATCGGACTACCGCTAATTTCGAACACTGTTCAGACTTCAGTGAGTGAGTGACCTTCCAAACCCAATTTGAAGTTAAGATAGTCAGTGTTAAAACTTGATTAAAATATTTAGATAGAAGAGTCTAGGTAAGGCCAATAAACCCATACACATAGCGGTCTACAAGATTTGTAATGTTAAGATAGTGGGTCAAACAAGATTGATGCTTTAATCTTTAAGCAGCAGAACGTAAATAATTATCACACGTAAGCGCTACATATATGATAATGTGGAACGCATTTACAATTTCTATCTTTAACTTCATTTTATATATATTTCATTCGGGGTTTTATTTCAATTTAATAAGTTATTGGGAATTAGATGTCTGCAACGTATGTGATTAAGGCACGAATTCTTAAAGAATGGATTTCAGAACAGTCTTTTTTCTCATAAACAGTTCATAAGATTACTGTGTGAAATTTAAGGTAACACATTAACTGTGCAACTCTGAGCTGACAATCACATCAACGACTTAATAAATAGTATTTGAATAGTTGTTTTAATTATTTATTTAATAATTAAATAATTGTGAAAGCATATCAAGAGTTATGTCAACATGTTACAGACTTTAAAATTATTTTCATCTCTTTCTTTCTACACATGACTTGCTTCAAGAATATAATATTCCCGTTTCGTATATTTTTATTAAATATGTTATAAACACTGCATCATACATGTAATGATATTGCTGTTGGTTATTTATTCGAAACATCTGACGTTTGAAAAAAATACAAGTATATGTACATGTGTCGATGCTACATTGAATATTTAAAGTGATGTAAAACGATTTTTTGATGCGATAAATACTTTTCCCCAACAAATATCCATATCTTTGTGTAAATAGGTCTTTGGCCTTACCAAAAACACATTGTGAAAATGCTGAGGTCTTAGATTAGGCCTATTCTGTCGCGCACATTTGTTGTCAGCTTTCGTGGGTATTCATGAATTACCTCAAGAGCTATATATAAGTACTATATGAGTTGACTCAAATGTGTAAAGATGTGTGTAAATACTGAGTACAGTAACAGACGCCAAACCTTCACTCATATCCTAACAACAAAGCCAGCAGCTGTCTAGTCCCACTGCTTTCAAGAGCGTCATTCAGCACACTTTGCATCTTTCTGCCTGTTTCCTCTCCACCTATAAGACGATGGGTAGCCATTGGTAGTTCATAATCTGATGGACATATTAACTGGATTTATCTGCAGGTGATTATCTTCCAGCTGCGAGGGGTGCCCCTTCTCGCGCTCACCACGTGCCACATGTAGGTAGTTATGTATCCCTCCGCGAGCCTTATCACAACATAATGACTTGCATGCGCGCAACAGACAATATACACATTCCACTACTTTATCCTGCTGTGACTATGGTCCGTTTCCCACTTTGTACGCTTTGCACACACGTGTTGTCAAAATGAATGATACCTAACCGATCGCTTGTCAGCTCATTTTGGTAAGTCCAAATATTAACAAAACTACACGTTGTTACTAATATATGCTAAGCAAAACAACTATAAGTGACTTTAGCAAATACAAATTGTAACAGTAACATCAGTAGGCACAGAAAGCCAACATAAAAATGTCAGTGCTACGAATGTAATTAAAAAGCCCCTGTTCTAAAGTCATATACTGCAAACCAAACGTCGCCAATAAAGCATTTGTTTTTAATAAAGGTGATTTCGCTTTTTTTTTCTAGGTAAATAATCGAACTTAACTAAAATATATTGAACTGTTTGAAGAATATGAAAAAGATGTGAGTTTTTAAGTTTTATTTGCACACAGCTTCGTGTAATTTTCTAAACCTCTGGTTTAATATTTTAAATATCTGGTAGGGGAAAGAACTATTTAAAGTGACACTTTGTTTTGCAATTAAAAAAAAAAGATTTTGGCGGTTACTTTTCTACCTTTAAGCTGAAGACATAAATTTAAAAAAAAAAACACATGTCGTTAAGATGCTTTTGTCCCCCATAGCACTAATAAAATAAATAATTAAAACGTAAAGTTGGCGTCGAATCAATATGAAAAGGTACGTAAATTTTACATTATTTTGACGGATTAATAACAAGATATGCATATTGTTGCCGTGTTATTTTCATTCCACACATGAGCGTATCACAATTAAGTTATTTGTGAGAAATACAAACGTGAACGCAAATCGCCTATAAAAAACATCGCAATCGCAGGGTTTGATCAATGGGCCCTACCTACCTGGGGGCTGGACAAAATCCACCCCCCACCCCACCATTTCCAACGGACAGAATTCCTCCCGGTCATTTTGACATAGGTGGACAGAATCCCACACCATACACCGTGAATTTTCCAAGGCAGACAGAATCCCCCGCCGAAGAAAAAGTAGTTTTGTAATGGAACTTTTTCTGTTTTGCTTTCGATTATTTCATTCATCAAAACCTATGCAGGTTTTCATTTATTTGCACATCCAATAAGAGCAAATTCTTAGTATCACTGGGGCGGGGTGATTCAGTCTGCCTTGAAATATTCTTGCCATATTTGTCATTTTAAATAATATTGTTGCCAACACAGTTTCGTTTCCATCGTTTTATACTGGTAATGGCTTGTAGACCTCTTTGAAAGGCACGATTATCACCCCCTTGTGTTAGGCTTTGCAGTCAAAAACACTGGGAATCATGTCCTTTGTTAAGGTAAAGAAAAAATTCGCACCACTTTGGCTATTTTACTTTCAGAAAAAGACGAGGCGCCCATTTTTACTTATACTCTTTCTGGATTGCGAGTCAAGTAGAAACAATTTACATTTGGGTGAGCCTGGGGTCCTAACAAGACATTAGTATTTGGCATTTCTCTACAAATATTAACTGGAATCACTATAATGACCAACACGACTGTTAGCGAGAAAAAAGGGAATTCTTGCATGCAATTGTCGAACAAATAAGACAAACGTAAATGATTTATTTTTTTATTGTTTTGAGGTTTCTCAAACTTCATTAACAGTGAGCAGAGTGCAACTAGATGTGAAAATTAAGACACTTTCTCATTTAAATTGACTTTGCAAATGGATTTATATTAAGCAGTTATTTATACTATCAACCTGAAGAACGCGATGTACATTTTATATAACTTATACAAAAACATATAAAATGTAATTTTTAATTTATGGACAATAAACAATATTCTGCATCAAAAACATTTACATGTACATGTAGTTGTATATCTTACCATATCTGCAATAAGCAATATAGTTTTAAAAAAGTCGGAAATTAACAAAAAATGATTCATGTCAATTTCTTTGAATACCATTACAAGTGAAGCCAGCAGTTATGTGTCCCTTTAAAGCAAACACGAAAGCACATCATAACCACGAAGAATATTCAGTGAATTTCATTGAATGGTGACAAACAAAACTTGAAAGACAAATAAAAAAGACAGAGAAGTGAGCAGTAAGATTTCACACTGAAAAGTCTATTGACAACATGATTTAAAATAATAATCGAAATGAATATTTTGCATGTCTAGTAAAAACAGTAGACGGTCTGTATAATTTTTCTATCTTAGAACTTATTAGATAACAATTAAAGGGCGACAACTATGTATATATCTTCTTATAACAACATTTACCTCCCTTTGCATTTCTTCCGTTCATTAACTGTTTACTACACGTCGTAACATTTCTATTACCATTCAGAAAGAAGCATTTAAACATTAAGGTTTTAATAAGCAATAACAAACAGCATTTTATTGTTTAACCAAGATTTTTGGCAAAATCGAGTAAATTAATCATTATTGTGACGATTATTATGCAACATGTTAAACTTGTATTTAGCAAACGAACATCACAGCATGGCAACAATTAAGTTTGATGTAAAAGTAATTGTATTAATAACAAAGGATAGAAAGAAAACAGTACTAAAACATGTAATCGCACCGACTGTCTTTTAAAGCACTGGTGCAGAAAACATTATTAGTGCAAAACATCAACCAATCTAACACCAAATAATACAACATGCGTATAAATGTCACACTTAACTTTACACAAGGGATGGGAAAATAATAAATTAGGCTATTGTTTTTTAACCCTCTTTGACAACATAATAACTACTGAGAAAAATTTCATACTGAGAAAAATTTCATGATTTTTTTTGGTTACAGATTTTTTTTATTATAAAACAAATGAAACCTTTTTGTTTAAGAAACACAATTACCTTAACATGTTATAATAAAGATGCATTGATCAACAGTAATGTGAATTGAATGATAATGAATATACAAAATGAGACAATAGAGCAAATCATTTAAAAATCTGAATATATTTACACAAGACAAATGAACAATTTCTTTATACAAACATTAATTATTTACAAATAACTATCAAGTTTCCATCAGTTTAAATCTTAAACATGTCAAAATATAGGCATATTTTCCCAATATTTATGAACACAATCCTGTACATATATACATTTCTACAGAAGACCTCTAGCATTTATGTAAGATAAATCTGTTTGGAATTTCTAAATTTTCTTATGCTGGAAGTGAGAAAATGAAGTTGTGAAGAACGTTGTGAAGAACATTTGAAGTTTGCTTTGTCCCTTGACGTGCTGTTTCCCTGTTATTTCACTTGTCAAACATTTTACATCTATTTCTGTGTCTTCGTGTCGGCCATCATTATCACATAAACAAGTTTCAAACAGCATCATGTTCATGCTGTTTATGTTTCTATAAATTAACTGCAGCTACCTGTCAAGAGCAACAGATTTTTTTTTTACACAAAAAAGAGTTTTTTACACAAATACAATACTTTTGCTTCCTTGCACCAATGCAATGTCCAGAAGCTTGCAAGCGGGGAGTAACCTGTTTTGGGTGTCCTCCTTCCTGCAACACTGACACAAAACTGTACAGTAGAAACTAGCAATCTTCTCAGAAGGTGTTCCAGTTCTCTAATCAATGTCACTATCATCATCTGCAGCACTGTAAGTTGGACTAGTGGGTGAATATTTAGGTGTTGTTGGTGTGTATGCTGGTGAACTTGGTGAATATTGTGGACTGGGTGGACTGTAGGAGGGTGATGCCGGGAGAGTACTGTGGACTCGAGGGGCTGTATGATGGGCTGGCTGGTGAATACTGGGGGCTAGGGGAGTACTGAGGGCTGGATGGGGAGTAGGTTGGGGAGGTGGGGCTGTATTGTGGGGAACTGGGACTATATTTGTGAGAGCCTCTGTCACTGAGGGAACCAGGGCTATATGCAGGAGATGTAGGGCTGTATGTGGGAGATGCAGGTGAGTACTGCGGGGAGCTTGGTGAGTAGGATGGGGATGTAGGGGAATAACTGGGGGAAGTAGGGCTGTACTTGGGGCTGGAAGGGGAATACGAGGGGGATGTTGGGGAATAGGATGGAGATTGTGGACTGTACTTCGGGCTTGACGGAGAATAGCTAGGGCTGCTTGGGCTGTAGTTGGGGCTACTAGGAGAGTAGCTAGGGGATGTAGGACTGTAGGATGGACTTGAGGGGCTGTATGATGGTGACGAAGGGCTGTAGTTAGGTGATGATGGAGAGTAGCTTGGAGATGTTGGGGAATACGATGGTGAGGTGGGTGAATATGATGGACTGGTTGGTGAGTAACTGGGGCTGGTAGGAGAATAGCTGGGAGAAGTGGGAGAGTAGGATGGGGATGTTGGGCTGTAAGAGGGGGAAGTCGGAGAGTAAGAGGGGCTGGTTGGGGAGTAGCTAGGACTGGTAGGGCTGTATGATGGGGAAGTGGGAGAGTAGGACGGGGAGGTTGGTGAATAGCTTGGGCTGGTAGGGCTGTAGCTTGGAGATGTAGGAGAGTAAGAGGGAGATGTGGGGGAGTAGGATGGGCTTGTGGGGCTGTATGAAGGACTGGTAGGTGAATACGATGGCGATGTTGGGCTGTAGTTTGGAGATGTTGGAGAATAGCCAGGACTTGACGGGCTATAAGATGGACTTGTCGGTGAATATCCAGGACTCTGTGGTGTTCCACCACCAGACATGGCTGGTGAGCTGGGAATGTATGATGGGGATGTCGGGAGAGTAGCTTGGAGACATGGGTCCACGAGGACTGGGGATATACGGGCTAGATGGGGAACTTGGTGAACCAGGTTGCGGTGACCAAGCGGGGCTGTAGCCAGGACTGTATCCACTCTCACTGGCTGCTGATGGTGAGAAGCCTGCAGCTCCAGGTGTCATGCCGCTACCGATACCTGGTGACCAGACGCTGTATCCAGGTGTGGCACTCTGTTGCCATGGCGTCATCTGAGGTGACATGCCCTGTGTGGGGCTGGCTCCTGGTACCAGGAACATACCTGGAAGACAAGGAAAATATAAATTATTCTGAGAAGAAAACTGGTACTTTATTTCTGCAAATCTTACAGCTACAATTTAAACCACTCTGTTAGTGTTTGTTAAAAGCAGTCAATGTATATTATCATGTCATGGCTTTCCTTTTGACATTTCACAACAATACACACAATCTAAGCATCTTTAGCAATGATTTTATCTTGATTGTTATAAACTTCTTAAGCAAATGGTTGACAACAGTCACACTAAGTAACGCACCTGTCCCTATGCCTGGTCCCATGTTGGTTGGTATCTCCATGCCGTATTTACACTTCTCAGCATCAAGAAGCAGGTCAAATGATCCTGTACCAATTCTGGCCAGCTGACCCAACATGATGGCTTCTGAGACACCCTTCATTGGATCAGTCTCAGCATGGGCAGCTGCTTCCATTAGAATGTCAACCTAACAGATATGATGAATAAAAGTCAGCAAAACGAAAGAAATAGAATGGCAAATTAAAAACAGATGAATTTTCTAGTCATTTGTAAAAATAGGTCAAGGCCTTTAAGACTGTGAAAGAAAGCATCAACGTACTGTGAAAGCATTTTATTTCGTGGGGCATTTAATTTCGTGGAATTCGTGGGCAAGTCAATTCACGAATTTAAGTCCCAACGATATAAAATCCCCTCGGTTAGACTTTCGAATGCTAGATTAACTTGTAAATCATGTCAACATATTTTTACTAAACAGGACATAAAGCTCAAACAAACAGACGATTTCACCACACTTTATTTAAATTATATTAACATAGAACGATAAAACATGTTTACGAACATAAGCCATTTAATCATAAAAAACGATCTATGCCAAGTAATTTTATACTGTAATATATACACGAGCACTATAAACTTTATGGGTGTAGGGTGTTTACTCAAGGGTATGTTTTGTGTCAGTTTGCATAGTACGCTAATTGACGTTAATTGACAGTCAATGGCTTCGTTAAATTAGACCCTTAAAAGAACCCGCGCCCCTAACATCTTTTTGAATATAATCCCTTAAATGACACGCTAATTGACAGGTGCCATAAAAGTCGTCTGATGAGACTCGGCTGTGAAAACATTGACCGGCTGCCGTGGATCAATATCACCTGGTGTGACGTACAACAATAGGCAGAGTCACTCGCTAATCCGTAGTTTCGCAATTGACCCTGTTTCAGTGTTAGGCCTCAGTTTCGCATCTGTCTAAAATCGAAGGTATTTTTTTTTCGTGGGTAGGGCAATCCACGAAATCAAGTACCCACGAATATGCCTGTCCTCTTCAAACAACGAAATTTCTGCCCCACGAAATAAAATGCTTTCACAGTATGACATCTTTTTAACCAATTCAGTAGGAATTCATTATATATGGCAAATTAGTGCATGAATGGGTGTTAACTCATGTAACCACTTATTTGCTTAAAAATCAATAGATCTTTGTCTTGAAAAGTCATTTTAATGTCAATTCATTAACAACACAAATTATTTTTCTCATTTTTTATACAACCATTCCTTCATTTATATAATGTATTTACAAACAACAACTACTCACCGTCTCTTCAAAGGAACAGCGGGCCAGAGCTCCAGTTTCCTGTCTGTTGATTCCGTGACGGGTGATGGCCATCAAATGGCCCTTGGCTGTCATCACGTCACATAGCAATGCCAGGTGGCGGTAGTTGACGTAAGATCCGTCGAACGAGATCACATGATTCATTTCTTTTTCCACAGACTTACGCACAGCCTCGATACCCAGACTCTGTGATGGGGAAAAGACAATGTTTAACATGACAGTCACAATTATGTTCATCATATGGATGTCAATTTTGTCTCTTCATAGATTTAATCAGAGCTCCTATACTTAAACTAATGCCAGATCTTAAAGATGGTGTCTGACAGTTTGGAATATTTTTTTCTCCTGCAACAAAATAACTTATTGTCACCTGAAAAGATCCTGTGAAATGCTGTTTAGTGGTGTCCTACATCCCTGTGAAAAGTAAAGCGCAACACCCCATTGGTCATAAAAATCTATTTCCTATCTGCCCCAGTTTTTTTTAAACTGAGAAAACCATGTGACCAGGAATTTTGCAAGTAATCAGCCTTTTTTACAGATGAATTCCTCATCCTGCTTATTTATAGTTTGGAAAGAACATGTAAAGCGATTTATTTACTATTTGTACTGTCTAATAATTGACACAAGTGTTATATCCAGTCTTCACCTAAACTAAAGTATGAGTTTATGTAGCAAGTATGTCCTTATGCTCCAAAACAGATGAATGAGGTGGCTATATGTAATAGATATAGGCAAACTATCAGATACCACCCTTAAGTTCTTACACTATTACCTAGCTGCTTTCCCTACACTGTGTAATAGTGGGACATAAAATGAAGAGTTAAATAAATAGTTATGTTTTTTCATTTCACCTGTGGAATGGGTTATTAATTAAAATAATACACAAAAAAAATCTATCAAATGGTGAATTATGCTGTCAGTAAAAAATTATGAGTGTCTTAAAATAATTTTATCATCTTTCAGATTCATTATTACATCATTTAATACAAAATTCTTCAGGTACAATAAAAATCAAAGTTTGTTGTGCAAATTATGCACGAAGAAATACACAAGAGAAATGAGAATAATTTACCATGATTTGTTCATTTTTGTTGATTGTACTTTTGTTGTTGGTATATAAGTAACACCAACCTAAATTTAAACTACTGGCCCAGACACGCCAACACAACTCTCTGAAGTTACCCTTATTCATCAGCAAAAAACCATCAAGACATTTAGATAAGACCACTTACAGCAAACACCTCGACAATGTCGTTGGTTGTAGTTCGAACTGGGTCGACATCTCTCTGACAAAGGACCTGCATCAAGGCTGTACCATCAGTCTCAAGAATCCATTCGGCAACGGCCTTGAACTCTCCCTCCTCAGTGATAAAGATTCTCTTTTTGTCATCTGTGTGTGGTAGATGCATGTATACCTGCAAGAGATGGGTCACGGGTGCATTTGTTAGGTTACCTAGATGACTGCAGCAATGACCACATTTTTCTTTTTTTTCCCCTCCCTCTCTCATGCTTTACCAAAATATTTCAGTCCTACAAAAAATGGTGCCAGTAATTGACCAAGTTGTAAACCTAAGTGATTTAAATGTTATAAACCTAATAATACTCATGATAATGTGCATTGTGATGTCAGTAAAAAATTAGAGTGTCTTACAGAAAATTTCATCATCATTCATAAAGAGAATTAACATCATTCAACACAATGCATCTAGATGCTGAGAACATTAGTGATAATAAAAGCACACTTTAAAATAGCCACAATATTTAATTTTGAGTTCTCATTAAACAGAAAAAATACAAGAAGAAAGCCTTTTATACCTTAGCAATTGCTTCAATGCCCTGTAAGGACATATCTGAGAGAAGGTTAGACTCGATGCAGCGTAGGAACACATCATCCTCCATCTTATCTGCGACATCCTCCTCCTGGAACAAAGAGTATTTATCACATAATTCCCCGTTTTCCATTCAATACACCCATAACATATTTTGTTATATTACACTAGTGTAATACAGCTTTGATTGATGACGTTGTCCACATCATAATGCAGATCGTCTCATACCACTATTTCAATAATTACTGCTGTTAAAAGTTCGTAAATTGTATATTTACGACTGAAATTATGTAGTAAAAAGAATCTGATTCTAGTTGTCATTTAATACAAACATTTATAAAACTCGTCATAGGCTCACTTAGTTTTCCTGAACTCGTTTAATAAATGTTTGTATTAAATGGCAACTCATGTCAAATCCTCCCTCTATTTTTTTTTAATATACACAGAAACAGTATTGGTTAAGTGCATCAATTCTTATTGACTTAGGAAGACCAAAGACATGTCTTGACAGACACACTGGCTCATCACATGTTCTCAACTGATCACAATGAGGTATAGGGATGGGATTTGCCGGCATTTTTGCAGATAATGTGCAGCAACATTTCTATCATTAAAGCACAGGGGCACTTATGAGGTGCCCAGGGACTGAACCCGGCCAGTCCATTATACTGTATATATATGGTATATAACCAACAAAGAAAGATAATATATATCTAGTGGTAAGTAACCAAGGTTAAACAATTTTGGACTATAGTTGTATAAAATAATGAACTCCAACAAAAACTCACAGCAAACAACCAACACTGCTATTGCAGTCACTGTTAAAACCTGACAAAATGAAGATGCAGAATCCAGACATTACATTGCTACCAGAGATCATTACATTTATTAATCTTATAAATGAATATGTAATAAAAACAATGCCCTCAGGTAAAAAATTAGAGTGATTGACATTGTTTCAACAGAGCTCTTCTGAGAAGAGAAATCATCATCAGGCATTGTTCTTTGAAGGGTATTTATATTCCATATTAGTTGCATATAAGTAATATACATTCTACCTAAAGTAACCCTATAATGACCTGAACAACATCATTAGCAAATATTGGCCAGAAACTACATGTACCTAATGTTAAAAACACTTAAAATCAATCAAGCATGTCTTCAGTAAGGACTACTAGCTGCATATGCAAGTCCATAAGACAAACCTTTATAACTACCTAATATTTAAATACATGTTAAGATCATAGCATATCAAATTTAAATTGTTGTATGCCTGTTCCATACAAAAATTCACAGAGAAGCTAGAGAAATTTGTAATATAAAATTGGAAATATAAATATATAAATTTTAACATGAGGTGGTCTAGACATTGGCTGTCTAGACAAGATCTTCAGCTTTATCCCAGAAGTAAATTTTTGAGAACAATGCCCTCAGGAAAAAAATTAGAGTGATTGACATTGTTTCAACATAACTCTTCTGAGAAGATAATTCATCATCAGGCATTGTCCTTGAGAATCTAATGAAAAAAACTGTTGTAATGGTTTATTATATATCTTCATATAAATATAAGCGTCCATACATATACTCTTATTGTTTAATAACCTGACTAAATAAAATCTTGGTTACTGCCTGAAAGCTTTGATACATAATAAACTTGTAAAACTGACAAACCCCCATACGGCTTTGTCAGGAGAAATTTGTCCAAAACGGGGTTAACAGATTAACTAATCTTTAGTTAATGTCCCTTACCCCCTACACCAAAACAGCTGTTCAAAATTGTATCTTCACAAGCTAAATATGATGCTGGATGATGCAATCTCAGACAGCGAGATATGGACAGACCAAAAATGTGATTCCAGGACACCTCTTCAATTAATTTTTTGTTTGTAATAAATTAATATTGTCATGTGTGTGTTTATAATAAATAAATGAAGATTGCCGTTTATGGGTTAATGATAATATCGTGTTTGTATGTTTATAATTAATTAATGAATATTGTCGTTTATGATAATAGTTGTTTGTGGGTTTATAATAAATAAATGAATATTGTCGTTAATGGGTTTATGACAATATTGTTGTTTGTGGGTTTATAATATATAAATGAATATTGTCGTTTATGGGTTTATGATAATATTGTTGTTTGTGGGTTTATAATATATAAATGAATATTGTCGTTTATGGGTTTATGATAATATTGTTGTTTGTGGGTTTATAATATATAAATGAATATTGTCTTTTATGGGTTTATGATAATATTGTTGTTTGTGGGTTTATAATATATAAATGAATATTGTCGTTTATGAAAATATTGTTGTTTGTGGGTTTATAATAAATAAATGAAGATTGTCGTTTAAGGGTTTTTGATAATATCGTCATTTGTGGGTTTTTGATAATATTGTCATTTGTGGGTTTATGATAATATTGTCATTTGTGGGTTTTTGATAATATTGTCATTTGTGGGTTTTTGATAATATTGTCATTTGTGGGTTTATGATAATATTGTCATTTGTGGGTTTATGATAATATTGTCATTTGTGGGTTTTTGATAATATTGTCATTTGTGGGTTTTTGATAATATTGTCATTTGTGGGTTTATGATAATATTGTCATTTGTGGGTTTTTGATAATATTGTCATTTGTGGGTTTTTGATAATATTGTCATTTGTGGGTTTATGATAATATTGTCATTTGTGGGTTTATGATAATATTGTCATTTGTGGGTTTTTGATAATATTGTCATTTGTGGGTTTATGATAATATTGTCATTTGTGGGTTTATGATAATATTGTCGTTTATGGGTTTATGATAATATTGTCATTTATGGGTTTATGATAATATTGTCATTTATGGGTTTATGATAATATTGTCATTTATGGGTTTATGATAATATTGTCGTTTATGGGTTTATGATATTTTCGTTTATGATAATATTGTCGTTTATGGGTTTATGATAATATTGTCATTTATGGGTTTATGATAATATTGCCATTTATGGGTTTATGATAATATTGTCGTTTATGGATTTATGATAATATTGTCATTTGTGGGTTTTTGATAATATTGTCATTTATGGGTTTATGATAATATTGTCATTTATGGGTTTATGATAAAATTGTCGTTTATGGGTTTATGATAATATTGTCGTTTATGGGTTTATGATAATATTGTCATTTGTGGGTTTATGATAATATTGTCGTTTATGGGTTTATGATAATATTGTCATTTATGGGTTTATGATAATATTGTCATTTATGGGTTTATGATAATATTGTCATTTATGGGTTTATGATAATATTGTCATTTATGGGTTTATGATAATATTGTCGTTTATGGGTTTATGATAATATTTTCGTTTATGATAATATTGTCGTTTATGGGTTTATGATAATATTGTCATTTATGGGTTTATGATAATATTGCCATTTATGGGTTTATGATAATATTGTCGTTTATGGATTTATGATAAAATTGTCATTTGTGGGTTTTTGATAATATTGTCATTTATGGGTTTATGATAATATTGTCATTTATGGGTTTATGATAAAATTGTCGTTTATGGGTTTATGATAATATTGTCGTTTATGGGTTTATGATAATATTGTCATTTGTGGGTTTATGATAATATTGTCGTTTATGGGTTTATGATAATATTGTCGTTTATGGGTTTATGATAATATTGTCATTTATGGGTTTATGGTAATATTGTTGTTTATGGGTTTATGATAATATTGTCATTTATGGGTTTATGATAATATTGTCATTTATGGGTTTATGGTAATATTGTTGTTTATGGGTTTATGATAATATTGTCGTTTATGGATTTATGATAATATTGTCGTTTATGGGTTTATGATAATATTGTCGTTTGTGGATTTATAATTAATGAAGATTGTTGTTTGTGGGTTTACAATAAAATAATGAATATGTTACCTCAGAAGTCTTGTTATCCTCAGAGTTCATAATACGCAGTCGCAGCACTAACTTCTCGGCATTGTCGTCATTGAAGATGCAATTGAGATCATCACCGAAACCTGCAATGAAAATTATACACATCTAAGCACACGATAAATTTCAATGTAATAATATAATAATAAACATGATCATTACCCAGGAAAAGTTAGCACATATTCCACACTAGATATCAGAAGAACCAGATCATATCTATCAAATCATATCATATCTTTCACAAATATTGTCAAACCACAGCATGATGACAAGTGAATCTCTTAACCTACCAATAACATGGTCTGAACAAAACATAAGCATGTAAAGTCACATTCGTAACAAAATCCATATCTCAATCAACAAAATAGACAGATTTTGATTTTATCGTACTGTATTGTTTGTGAATATTAACCCCGAACTGATGAATACATTACACGGTAGTTGCACACGCTCCAATATCAGTTGTAAAATAAATTAAGAACATGTGCTTGCCGAAAATATTTCGCCGTGATAAATGATTTTTTCGTTATTCACGAGATTTTCGTGCTGTTAAAATGGTTAGCGCGGGAAATTGAACCAGCAACTACCGTGTAATGTATTCATCAGTTCGGGGTTAATATTCACAAACAATAACAATTTAATTTATGCCAACAGTGGATTTTGTCCAACAAAGAGTGACATAAATATCCTTAGTGAAAGAAATAACAGTGACTGACATTGTATTTATGTAAAGTATTGATTCTCGGATGTGTGTGTTCCTCATTGAGCATTCTCATATGATTATGCTTTGAGGTATTTGTTTGGTTTGTTTTTTTCCTAACAAGTTTTTACATGAATAAATCTTTTTGTTACATTGCATAGACACAATTATGGTTTTATTGGTGTTATCAAGCTTATTACTGGTGGAGGAAGATCCAAGAAAAAACAAATGTGAGGAACTACCAGTGCATTGCCTGCATGTATGTCATTAAGTTACAATACTGTGAACGAAAAAAGAGGCCCATGAAAAGTATGTAGCATTTCATGCATGTTTACTAAAACAAAAACAATTAAAAAATCATTTAATTTGTACAATTCTTCTTTTCTCAAACAAACTTATTCGTAAAGAAATAATAAATCTGGTTTCATCTTTTACGCATTAACATTAAGATTACCATTTAGGTAGGAGAGGTACAACGGTGTCGTCAGAAAAAAATTAGAGTGTCTGAAGGCATTATCAGGGATCATCATACAAGAAATTTCATCATCCAACACCCAAGTTTAAAATCTAAATGTAAAGAAATATTTCAATAATCCAAATCACTGGTTTGAACAAATGTCTACACATTATAACCAGTTCCTAATCAAACAAGCCAGAGAGAGGGGTTTCTTTCTGAGGTTGTTATTTTATGCAAGACGTCTAAAACAACACAAACACAATCAACATTATCAATATTTAAATCAAACACACAGATTTATGAATTATTATATGCCACAATCATAAGTCTATGACTTGTATTGTTTAATGGTGAAGGGAACAGTTTTATCAACAAAATGAAAAGGCGCTAGCATAAATGAATTCAGCCTAAATAATTTATTGCCCTCAGAGAAAAAAATTAGAGTGATTGACATTGTATCAGCATCGATTCTCTGGAAAGTACATTCATCATTGGGCAGTATCATACTGTAATATGTTGGCAGTTTTATGAGTTTTTCCCCATAAAAAAGCTTTTTCCCATATATATTTTCAACCTAACAAATGAAAGTGAAGATCTCCTTATATGTTTTTTTGTGTGTTACATTTCATCAATACACTCATGGGCGTATTGGCCAGGCCCAACTAATTCAAAGTGATGTCTGGATAGAACCACTTCCCCACTGCCTCCATAGTCACATGATGTAAGCACAATACATTTCCATCAAACCTGTCTTATTTAAAGCAGTTACAATAGTGGAAACTATTAAATAGATTACACTTATAGCGAGATAGGAATTACAAAGGTGTTGTCAGAAAAAAATTAGAGTGTCTGAAGGCATTATCAGGGACCATCATACAAGAAATTTCATCATCCAACACCTTTTTAAAAAATCTAAATGTAAAGAAATATTTCAATAGTCCAATCCATCAGTTTGAACAAATGTCAACAGATTATAACCAGTTTCTAATCAAACAGCTAGCCTGAGAAGGGGTTTTCTTTCTGAGGTTGTTATTTTACGTTCCAAGTCTAAAACAACACAAACATAATCAACATTATCAATATTTAAATCAAACACACAGATTTATGAAATAATATATTCCACAAACATTTGTTACACAGCCTGTATTGTTTAATGATGGAGCTAACGTTTTTATCAACAGAATAAAAAGGCATGAGTATAAATGACTTCAGCCTGAATAATTTAATGCCCTCAGAGAAAAAAATTAGAGTGATTGACATTGTATCAGCATTGATTCTCTGAAAAGTACATTCATCATTGGGCAGTATCATACTGTAATATGTAGGCGGCTTTATGAATTTTTCTCCACAAAAAAAGCTTTTTCCCATATATATTTTCAATGTTACAAATGGAGGTGAAGATCTCCATATATGTTTTTGTGTGTTATATTTCATCAATACACTCAAGGGTGTATTGGCCAGGCCCAACTAATTCAAAGTAATGGAAGACCCCAGACAAATGTCTGGATAGAACAACTTGCCCACTGCCTCCATAGTCACATGATGTAAGCACAATACATTTCCATCAAACCTGTCTCATTTAAAGCAGTTACAATAGTGGAAACTATTAAATAGATTACACTTATAGCGAGATAGGAATTACAAAGGTGTTGTCAGAAAAAAATTAGAGTGTCTGAAGGCATTATCAGGGATCATCATACAAGAAATTTCATCATCCAACACCTTTTTAAAAAATCTAAATGTAAAGAAATATTTCAATAGTCCAATCCATCAGTTTGAACAAATGTCAACAGATTATAACCAGTTTCTAATCAAACAGCTAGCCTAAGAAGGGGTTTTCTTTCTGAGGTTGTTATTTTACGTTCCAAGCCTAAAACAACACAAACATAATCAACATTATCAATATTTAAATCAACACACAGATTTATGAAATATTATATTCCACAAACATTTGATACACAACCTGTATCATTTAATGATGGAGCTAACAGTTGTATTAAAGGAATAAAAAGGCGCGAGTATAAAGTGACTTCAGCCTGAATAATTTAATGCCCTCAGAGAAAAAAATTAGAGTGATTGACATTGTATCAGCATTGATTCTCTGAAATGTGCATTCATCATTGGGCAGTATCATACTGTAATATGCAGGGTTTTTTTTACATGTCTTTCTCCACAAAAAGGCATTTTCCCATATATATATATTCAATGTATCAAATGGAAGCGAAGATCTCCAGATATGTTTGGATTTTTGTTACATCTCATCAATACACTCATGGGCATATTGGCCAGGCCAAACTAATTCTGATGTAAGACCCCATACAAATATCTGGACAGAACCATTTGCCCATTGCCTTCATATTCACTTGTTGTAAAAGCACAATACAATTTTGTCAAACCTGTCTCATATTTAAAGCAGTTATTAATGTATTCTAACAGATTATCCTTTAAGTGGAATAAGAGGTACAAAGGTGTCGTCAGAAAAAAATTAGAGTGTCTGAAGGCATTATCAGGGATCATCATACAAGAAAGTTCATCATACAACACCTTTTTAAAAAAATCTTAATGTAAAGAAATATTTCAATAATCCAAACCACCATTTTGAACAAGATTTGAACATATCAGTCCTCGTAATTAACACACATCCAATCATCCGTGGCGACTAAATTTAAGAGCATACATGTAAATTTTTTAAAAGTGTTTCCCACTTGCCACTTGTTTTTTTTAGATCTTTAAGAGTTCAGAAAGAAATTGGCTGGATTTTGCACAGATGGTGCATCCAATTACGGCACAATAACAATAAATCTTAAAATGAAGACCTCACTGTTGTTGTTGCTTAAACCAAAAGCATGTAAAATGTGTTTTGGGTCAATGAATCTCCAAATGTTTCATGTCCAAAAGGTATGTAATTATTGGATGTGCATTTTAAAGACTGAAAAATGACAACCACTTTTTTGATAAAAAACAGGCCAAATAGGTGGGCTTCTTAGTGAGACAGTTATGTTAAGTTCAGTCCAAAATACAATAATAAATATGACCCGTATTAAAATCAAACATGCAAATTTACGAGATAAGTTAATCTCCAAAACACCAGTGTAATACTTGTATTGTTTAATGGAGAAGCTAACGTTTTTATCAACAGAATAAAAAAGTTATTAGTATAGATGAATTCAGTCTGAATGATTTAATGCCCTCAGAGAAAAAAATTAGAGTGATTGACATTGTATCAGCATTGATTCTCTGAAAAGTGCATTCATCATTGGGCATATCAGCATATAACTTTAGAAAGCTTAAACGCTGTTTGATACTCTTTATTTTTCTAACAAATTTTAACAGCTTTAAAAAACTGGAACACAATTTGTGTTAATTACTTGATTTAATTTAACAAAGCTAATTGCATGAATGAAAAAATATGAAATATATTTTTCTTAATTACAAAACAATACACTTTAAACATTTTTTTGATTCAAATGATAAATTAGTAGACTATGAATAACCTGACCAATAGAATTACATGACATGTGAGAGATTGGGATGACCTCATCTGATTCAGAACTAAAGTGTATCAATATTACATTTATATTTATTTTTTTTTTTACATGTAATAAACATTTGTAACAAAAACTGATGGAAGCTTGAATGGATCAAAAATGTGTTGTCAGAAAAAAATTAGAGTGTCTGAATTAATTATCATTGAGTTTCATACTATAATATTCATCATTCAACACATCTTTCCCATCTTGTTAAAATAAAAAGTATGATAAAAACAACAGCAAACAAAAATTTTCTTCTTTCTAACCATACGCATTTAGAAAAACATTTGCACTAAAATGGTTTCTGTTATTACTTTAAACCTAATGCTCGCATACTTAGCTTCTCTTGCATAAACACATATTAATGACACACATCAATACCACATCATGGATACACAGAGAACAAACACAACAAAAATATTATTTTCATTCAGTCATAGTAAATGTGCACGTTTTTGTTTTTGCTAGTTATAATTTACCTGCAGTGATTTTCTCCGAGATCTGCTCCATGGTAAGTTTTTTATCCGTCATTCTCTTCCGGTCAAGCTCAATTCTCAGCAGCCAGGCGGAGATCTTGGTTACGTCAAAGTCAGGCATCTCGTAATAGACATTGACCCAGTCTTGGTCTTCCGCAATCACTGTGTTCTGAGGGTCAGGGTCGTAATAAATGGCCGTGTTTGCGGTCACTTTACGCAGCGTAGTGTGCTCCAGACGGCACAACACATCCTGGAATAAGGAGAGACACAAGTAGTAGAATATGAACATTGTTAATTACACAAGGTATATATATATGTATATATATATATAAAAACCGACCCTGTCGTAGGTGAAGGTCTAAAAGATGGAAGTTCTTCCAGCTGGTGGTTCTACCCAGACATTTAGCTGGGGTCATCTTCCACCAAAACAGCAGGACGTCACTATAATGACCATAACTGTTACGATGCAATAAAAAAACACACACACAACAAAATCTGAGAAGTAAACAGACACCAACAATATACTGCAAATGAAGCTTTATTTGAATACTAGATAAATAACTTAACTGTGTTGTCAGTAAAAAATTAGAGTGTTTGACAGTAAAAATCATTATCTGTCATAACAGAAGGTACTCATCATCCAACACAAAATAGTGACACTCACTCTATTAGCACATCGGCTTTTCACATTTTGTTTCCATTTTATTTCAGATGTATTTCAAAATCTTATAACTGAAATTGAAGCCGTCATGGTTATACATTTTCACAAGATATATTATATATAATTTCCCAATCACACTGTGTACAATAAAAACAAAAAAAAAACACACACTAGAAAACTGTACCATGATAAAGGTACATACTGAGGGCTTTTAACATACCTTGCTGTTGGTTAAAAATTACACTTACAAACAAGGCAATAAAAATATTTGACAAATCAATGCTTACAAATCTAGAAGCTTGTTTTCTCTAGATCCCTTAATTTTGACAGTCTTTTGATTGTAAATCGAGGAAAATCAGCTCAGACTTCCTCTTTCCAAATTTTAACAACAATAATTGGACCAACAACAATTAGATATAAAGTTCCAGCAAATGTTTTACCCCAAACCGTATCTCGGAATAATCTGAATTTGAGCATAATAATTTACACTAATATCTGTTTAAAATGATACTTATCTACCTACATTAATGAAAATCAACAGTCAACATTTGTGAAAGAAAGAGCAAACCAAGCATTTGGAATAAGTCTGACCCAGGGTAAAAAGCAGAGACTGGTCTATAATTAACAGGACATCATAATGTTACCATACCTTTGCCTTCTCAGCATCTCTGGATGCCTGCCCCACCAGGAACACGGTGAGGGATGGTGTTTTTGGTTTCTTTGATATGTTGATAATCTCCTTCAGGCGAGGCACACCAAGGGTGACGTTCTTGGCGGACACACCGGCGTAATGGAAAGTGTTAAGTGTCATCTGTGTGGCGGGCTCTCCCAATGACTGGGCCGCAAGGGCTCCCACCATTTCTCCTGGATGTGCCTGGAAATAAAAGCAGTTTTTCATAAATGTTGTTTCCCTTTCCTTTCTTCCCCTCCAGAAGCAATTTCCCCATATGTTTTTATCATTGGATCAACACCTACATATCTAACAATGGCATGATGTTAAATACATATGTAAAATTTATGAACTTTTTTTCAATACAATGTTACTAAGTCATTATATTTGAAAAAAGAGGAAGAAAATATGGTATAGAATGATCCTTTAACATGCATTAAATTTTCACATCTGGAAAATAAATAGCATTCTTTCTTTCCTCATTGCACGATTTGATCGTACTGAACCAAAAATAGACATACTGTAAATAGTAAACGATCCCATTTTTTGTGTTTTGTACATACACAAAAATGTGTATCCAAGTCTTTGTACATTTAAGTTTAAACTTGAGAAAAAGTTCCGCAAGTAAGTTTTGAAGGGTTTTGAGTGGAAAAATATAATGTAAGAATGAAAGTGTAGTAAACATATCCTCAAGAGAACATCTATTCATGTTTCTGCAAAAATTGCCATTTAAGAAAGAAGTCTAAAAGTATGTAATAAATCACTGCAAAAAAAACAATAACAACATATATACATTCAGTCAATGGTTTTTCAGAATGGGAGTTACAAATGTGTTGTCAGAAAAAAATTAGAGTGTCTGAAGTAATTATCATTGAGGATCATACTAATATGTTCATCATTCAACACATATTTTATATTGTTAATGCAATATATAGATGTTAAGCATTATCAATATATCTAAATAAAAAAAGATTATATAAAAATATATAATGCAAGAATTCTTTTACTTTTGATGCAATTTGTAATGACATACTTTCTTTTATTATGGCATTGTCCAGCTATTTTAGCCGAGGTAAGGTCAGCAGAAAAATGTTTAGCTAGAAGACCTAAGCACATTAAGTTCTTTGCCCCATCAGGGATTCAAACCCACATAGTAAATGGCCAAGGGACGCTACCCCGTTACTAAGTACATATCTTACCTGGGCTTGTTGGAATTTGGTCTCTATTTCTCCTATCAGCCAATCAAAGGCTTCATTATTGAGTCGGAATTCTTCAATGACTCGCTTGGAGCTGAACGTAGCTCGGATAAGCACCTTCATTAGGATTGTAGCATTTTCATTGGCCTGAACACTCAGCCTATCATTACCAGGTACAACAGTCAGCCGTTTACATAGGTTCCGAACATCTGCACAAAGAATAACATATTGTATGCAATACCAGTGCATATACTATTCCCACTTTTGTAAAAGACAACTCAAGAAAACATTTTGCTATTAAAATTTATATGAAAAACAATATAAATATGTGGGTTTTTACAAGACTACTACTTGTAGTTTGGTAATCGTTAGTAATAATTCAATTTACAATGGAGGTTTAAATTCATGTATCAGTTGGTGAATGCTTATCTGGGGATGACAATCTGAGAAATTTCAAGTTAACAAAACAGGATTTGTTACTTGAAAAAAAAAAAGCAACATGTTCAACAGATCTCTATCAGGTCCGATCTATAAGAGCCATTGTATTTGTCAATAAAAAACAACAAACATTTGGACTGTATGAAATAGGTTACTTATCAAAGAATTTGTCATAGATTCAAGAGCAAGAGTGTATGTCAATTCCTGCTTATTCTTGTGTCCTCAATCTAAATATGTCATAGATTCAAGAGCAAGAGTGTATGTCAATCCCTGCTTATTCTTGTGTCCTCAATCTATATATGTCATAGATTCAAGAGCAAGAGTGTATGTCAATCCCTGCTTATTCTTGTGTCATCAATCTATATATGTCATAGATTCAAGAGCAAGAGTGTATGTCAATCCCTGCTTATTCTTGTGTCATCAATCTACACGTCATAGATTCGAGAGCAAGAGTATATGTCAATCCCTGCTTATACTTGTGTCATCAATCTATATATGTCATAGATTCAAGAGCATGAGTGTATGTCAATCCCTGCTTATACTTGTGTCATCAATCTACACATGTCATAGATTCAAGAGCAAGAGTGTATGTCAATCCCTGCTTATTCTTGTGTCATCAATCCACATTTGTCATAGATTCGAGAGCAAAAAGATATGTCAATCCCTGCTTATTCTTGTGTCATCAATCTATATATGTCATAGATTCAAGAGCAAGAGTGTATGTCAATCCCTGCTTATTCTTGTGTCATCAATCCACATTTGTCATAGATTCGAGAGCAAAAAGATATGTCAATCCCTGCTTATACTTGTGTGATCAATCTATATATGTCATAGATTCAAAAGCAAGAGTGTATGTCAATCCCTGCTTATTCTTGTGTCATCAATCCACATTAGTCATAGATTCGAGAGCAAAAAGATATGTCAATCCCTGCTTATACTTGTATCATCAATCTACATATGTCATAGATTCAAGAGCAAGAAGATATGTCAATCTCTGCTTATTCTTGTGTCATCGGACTCAGCTATCATTCAAGATTACACACACTTGCCTTTCACCACTGTTATATGCACTCAGTTTTTACCAATGAATAAAAAATAAAATAATAATAAAACAAGAGGGCCATGATGGCCCTTAATCGCTCACCTGATGACACAGGCTTTCTAGGCTCAAATCTGGCATTAGGTAATTAAGACTTATTTCCTTTAGAAATCTTTGGTGAAGATTGGACCATTAGTGTGGCCACTGGGTTGATAACATTTTCTAGAATTTTACCAAGTAACCTATTGAATCCACATGACTCACTTCAAAACATATGTAAGATTTCATACTGGCAAACATGATGGTCAAGTTTGGTGAAGACTGGGCCATCAATGTAGCCTCTTAAGTGTTTTCACAAGCTTTTTCTAAAATTTAACCTAGTGACCTACTTTATGACCCCACGAGACCCAATAACGAACTCATCCAAGATTTCATGTAGACAAACATTCTGACAAAGTTTGATGAAGATTGGCCTATAAATAGGGCCTCTAGTGTGTTTACAATCTTTTTCTAAGATTTGACCTTGTGACCTACTTTTTGACCCCACGTGACCCAGTTACGAACTCATCCGAGATTTCATGCAGACAAACATCCTGACCAAGTTTGGTGAAGATTGGGCTATAAATGTGGCCTCTAGTGTGTTCACAAGCTTTTTCTAAGATTTGACCTAGTGACCTACTTTTTGACCCCACGTGACCCAGTTACGAACTCATCCAAGATTTCATGCAGACAAACATTCTGACCAGGTTTGGTGAAGATTGGGCTATAAATGTGGCCTCTAGTGTGTTCACAAGCTTTTTCTAAGATTTGACCTAGTGACCTACTTTTTGACCCCACGTGACCCAGTTACGAACTCATCCAAGATTTCATGCAGACAAACATTCTGACCAGGTTTGGTGAAGATTGGGCTATAAATGTGGCCTCTAGTGTGTTCACAAGCTTTTTCTAAGATTTGACCTAGTGACCTACTTTTTGACCCCACGTGACCCAGTTACGAACTCATCCAATATTTTATGCAGACAAACATTTTGACCAAGTTTGGTGAAGATTGGGCTATAAATGTGGCCTCTAGTGTGTTCACAAGCTTTTTCTAAGATTTGACCTAGTGACCTACTTTTTGACCCCACGTGACCCAGTTACAAACTCATCCAAGATTTCATGTAGACAAACATTCTGACCAAGTTTGGTGAAGATTGGGCTATAAATGTGGTCTCTAGTGTGTTCACAAGTTTTTTTTTTCTAAAATTTGACCTCGTGACCTACTTTTTGACCCCAGGTGACCCAATAATGAACTCATCCAAGATTTCATGCAGACAAACATTCTGACCAAGTTTGATGAAGATTGGATAAAAATTGTGGCCTCTAGTGTGTTCACAAGGTAAATGTTGACGACGGACAAAGCGGTATCACAAAAGCTCCCCTTGAGCACGTTGTGCTCAGGTGAACTAAAAAAACATCGGAAAAAAAAAAGAAGAGATATCTTGTATGGTAATAAATTAATTATTGTGATATTCATTATTATACACTCACCTTCTACCACTTTCAGTGGGTGCAGGTCAGTCTGTCTGCGTGTGTCGATCTTGAAGATCTTTTGTGCGTTCCAGATCATTCTCTGAAGGTTACAGGGCAGCACAATCTTGCTATCGCCGGAGGGAAAGATCTGTCGTAGAGCATCACGGTCCTCCTTCAACTGCTCCCACTCTTGTTCTATCTCAGACAGAGAGTGGGCATCCGAGAGCAGCTCTCGGATTACATCCTCTGTCAGACTCTTTTTCAGTTGCCTGTTTTGGAATGTAAAGTAAAATTGATAAAAAACAAATACAACTATTGCTGGGGTCAAAAAAAAAAGTTCTGATCTAAAACACTTTAATGCATGATACATTTTTTGTCTTGTTCATCGCAGTTACAATTAATATAGAACTCATGTAACTAAAATACTATTTTAATATAATTATCTTCTGTGTGAAAATACTATTAAATAATAAAATCTGCTAATAAGTTTACTGACTTGATTATTTATTAAGAAAACTTTAACAGCATTTTTACAATTGGTCCAACATTTTTTTAACCTTTAGTGAAAAACCATTTAATGGAAGGTTAAACCCAACACTTACCAGATACCTCCCTTGTGAAACTAACCTGGTCTTGTACTATGGGATTTTAGTTAATGCACCAAATAAAGATTGTAAAGATACGCACCTCTCATTTGATGGGTCAAATTTGAAAGTCTTTTCAAAAGCTCTGTTGGAAGGCTTGAGCGTGGGCATAGACTGGAACTCTACTTGTGTGGCCTCGAGGCCATCCTCTCCGTAGCGCAGCTGCACCAACTGTTCCACCTGGTTACGAACGGTGCCATCATACTTGACCATCACACTCTCCATAGCCTTGATCAGACGTCGCTGGATATAACCTATAACAGGAGGGTGAACACACAATGTTGGGGTACAAATACACAATGTTTGGGACAATCATACAATATTTGGGGACAAACATACAATGTTTGTAACAAAATATCATTACACTTTCTTACACAGACAATTTTAGCCATGTCACAGTCTTTGTCAGCTTGTTTCACAAATGTTCACTAGGTGTCACATGTACAAGCTAAGTTATCTGATACAAGAAGAATGTCATATACTAGATTTCTTCAAACAATTTTTTATTCAACTATGGTCAATGGGATATAAGGACAATATGGATGTTGTTATTCTTAAACTCAAGTACAAGAACAGAGCATTTGTTGTTTCTAGGTCAAGTCATAAGTTAAAGTAAATCTTTGAAATATTGACAATAGGTCGAACATTTTTTTCAGTCTACTTTATAAACTGAAACAAAATTGTTTATGTCGATATAAGACCTTTTATTTTTACGAGCCAGTATGTTTTGCCTTATTGCTACCGATGTTAAACATTAATATTTTTTAACTTGTGTATACTTTCGAAAAAAATAATCACATTAAGTTCTAGAAATAATCATTGCAGCAATTTAAAAATAATTTGTCTCCAAGTCAATACAAATATACCCCATTACAATGGTTAATGTTACACGGATGCAAACAAACTGAGACCCAATTTTTCCAACCCTGCCTATGGGACAATAAAGAAAAGATCGAAAGTTTGTACATACCAGTTTCGGCTGTCTTGACGGCTGTATCAATGAGACCTTCACGCCCTCCCATGGCGTGGAAGAAAAATTCCGATGGCGTCAGACCGGCAAGGTATGAATTTTCCACAAACCCTCTTGACTCAGGACCGTAGTCGTCCTTGATGAAGTGAGGCAGTGTACGATGTCGGAAACCAAATGGGATACGCTTTCCTTCTACGTTCTGTTGACCCACACAGGCAATAACCTAGTAAAGATAAGAATTGGTATGTAAACATGGTAATAATGAACTATAAAACAACAACCAATAAAACGCCTGAAAATATTGAACTGAAAAAATAATTTGAATAACCTCAGGCTTAAGAAAAAATCTTATTAATATCTGTTTATTTTCTGTACTGAATTGCATTTTACTTTCAATTTCATTTTTCTTTACCCTAGATAATTTTGCACTGTTATTAAGGGATAGGCCAATAAACAGTCAATTTTAATAAAGAAGACAATCTTAGTAGAAACAAAAACTTAAATCAAAAAAATTAATACATGCCCCACAACTGGTTTATCGCTTCATTGTTTTCACTGAATTTAACAAAGGGTCATTTATCAGTAAAAATCAAGCCAGTTTTGCCGTACCAACAGGATATCCAACTAGGCATCATATACTACTACACATGTCAATAAGGAACTTTGTCTAAAGATCAAGGCAATAAATCAAGATCTGAGGGTTCCTGACTGAAAGATAAGAACAGCCACAAGATGTCACCTGGGAACACCTACAACCAGAGCACTTGTTCTAACAAGAAAATAGTAAAGAGAATTGCCTTCCAAATTAACTTAAAACAAATAGGTTTAGTGTGAATTTTCTTACCTGTGAGATGTTAATCTTGGATCCTTTTGATCCAGCCACCACCATAGCCTTGAAGTTATTGAATTCAGACAGAGATTTCTGGGCCTTGCTGCCAGTCTTGTCTCGAGCATCGTTCAAGATTCTGTTCACCTGGTTCTCAAAAGTCTGACGCAGGGTGTTACCTGGTGTAGGCTCCAATTCAGCATTGTGGGCCTTCTCTATCACTTCTATCACATCCAACTAATAAAAGATAAAAAAATTTGCATCAGAAATATTGTTTTTTTTTTTTGTGATTTACCTCCTCACAATAATCTTACAGTTACCCACAGAACATGTTCTCTTGAAGCAGATAAAGTACATCACTGTAAATGTTACCTAGTCCAATAATATTATTTAGACTCATGGTTGACCACTGGTCCTGGAGGTGCAGTAGATTCAGATTTAACTCCAGGCATGACCATGGGTTCAATAATGGGCCAAAAACATACCACATGGCAGTGGTACAGCTCCTTTGTTTACACTAATTTGTTAAAACAAACATAAAGTAGCACCAACACAAGTCCATCCGACCTATTGTGTTACAAGGCTTGGCGTTTTAAAAGTATCAGCTAGTGTCCAAATATTAACTTGCAACAGCAGGAAAAATATATTAAAATCATAAAAATTCCTCTCATTTCATTGCATTTAACATTTCTCAGCAGACAACCAGGAAGTAAAATCGTTCAAGCTACTAGACATTCTGAATACAGTGCTGTCTCGATTCCTCGATATCAGACAGGGATGACTTGAAACCTTGTAAGAATTGGCACATTTGAGTTACCGTCCACAATTCCACACACATGCAGTCCTAATGGCTCACAGTTACAATTATGGCCTGCGGGCACGTGTGAAAACAAACAATGCATTCCCCTGACAAGATGTCATAATAGGTATAAAATCAAGTATTTGAGAGAATGCCAATAAATTTAAAATGGAATAATAAGGGCAGCATCAAGGGGCCAGGCTTTGAGCTCGAGTTTTTGCCAATATTTAAAGAATCGAGACATTGAGAAATCGCGACACCACTGTAATCCATCCTGTCATTACCTTGGCCTTCTTGATAGTGTCCTGAATGTCGATGTATGTCTGGGGGTCGGCAATGGTGTCACCGATACCAATACTGTGTCCTTCGAGTAACAGCCAGTTATTGACCACCGTCTGGATGTTACCATACAACAGTCCTAAAAATACATGAACATGTAATGTATGACATTTATAACATGCTTTCAGTCTGGACCTTCATGCAATTTCAACTGGATTTGTCCATTTAAATTTTACAATTTATTAAAGATTTTAGGTGGCCCATCACCTTTTATCAAAGAAAGTGTGTTCAAAGGCAATGTGTCAGATATCATCTAAAACATTACATATGATAATTTGTGAGTAGCATGTTTATAACAGGGTTCATTGTTTTTATACTAAATCCTTTACTCTGATTTATGTCATTGATACTTATTGGACCTGTCATAATGTGAAGTTTTTAATGAGTGTCTGCAATAAATTGATATTAAAACTATGTAATATATATGTGATATAATCCACAACATTTAAATGAATGATCTTGTCAAAGGTTAAGGTTCATCTCTTTAGTAACAAGGACTAGGTTCCTATATCTATCCTGTACCTGTTCTTCAATCAGTCCCTGTGATGAGCACTAGTATACTTTGACTTATAAGTTCCAGTTGTCTCAATCAGCAGGTTCAAGACCAAGTCAGCATGAAAAGCTTACATTGGAGAGGTTTTTCAGCTGACCATTAAAGGAGGTTCTACACCTAAATTTGTCCGGGACCTTTCACAATAATGGCTGAACGACACTACAATGACCATTATTCTGTCTCTAAAATGCATGCAAAAAAAAATTAACAACAAAACAAACCTGCAGTTTCCCATCCCATTTCTAGGAAGACCACATGCATCAAGGCCCCGCCCGAGGCTCCCAGAGATTTCTTACACAAGATGCCTGAGACCAGCTCTCCATCTTCAATCAACACCTGTAGCACAAGACAACATATTATAATAAAAGATAAAATGTTTTCAATTAATGATGCACATTATAGGATTGAAATTAACGACAAATACTGAATTTCAAAAGGAGAATTGGTTGTCAATGTGTCAATGTAATTAATTACTGTTAAAACAGCCTTTACCCTGGTATCTCCTGGTGAGATGAACTTGTATGGTCCCTTATCTTCGTCATCTGGATGTGTGCTGTGTGTTCGGATCAGGTTCACACGGCCGGGGATGATCAAGGAGAACAGCTGTTTGCCTGTCCACAATGGACGAGGTTTAAGGATGGCTGGCTGCGGCATTCGTCCATCCCACAGGGGTAGAAACATCAACAGATTCATCATCTGACCCTAGTAGTGGTTAAATAAAATGGTTAAGGAGAAACTAATACTAGGGTTCAAAACTACCATTTGATAATAACTACAAATTCCTTATTTTCTGTCTTTGATTTAAGATTTATCCAGCTGGAATTGTACCACACTAACAACATTCCAGAAGTAAACAAATATTTACATTTTTTTTTGTATTGCTATTTCACAGTTTTGGGGTACCAAAAAAAATATAAAAAAATCCAATGCTGTCAGAAAAACAATAACACACAAACCCCAGAATGTGGGGGAAAATCAAAGCAACTTTCCAACTAGTAAATAAATAAACGTAATATATACTGTATCGAAGACACCTCTTTTTGTTATCTTTCTAACAGTCATAAAAACAAGAGAATCAATACATCTGATTATTGCTCCCAAAATGCGCCTAAACCCAGTTTATCTTCTACGCAACCATTCGACTTTGACCTTCCAATTACCAAGACTTGTTGCACATGACATATCATGCATGATCAATTGTGCAGGATATTTTCAGTTTGTCAAACAACAACAAAAACTTGTGGGCCAGTGACACATTTGCTTCAATGAAGCACTGTGTCCTTATTATTCTGGAAGAGAACAAAACAATAAAGAAGAATGCTTTTGATATCATAGTCTGCTAAGCATGATTTGATTAAACTAAAGCAGATAGGTCAGATCCTGAGAAGCCAGCTCCTGATCGGGTTCCATCTGATCAGGATCTGTACTCTTTGCTGCAGTCTCAATTACTATGAATCATGTGACAGAAAGACTGAGCCTTATAATGTGTTTTTAAACTAACAGAAAGAGATTAATACCCCCACATGGCTGTTGGATAGTTGAACTGGTAAGCTTAGAATCAATGGCATAAAGTAACACAAGAAACATAGACACATGTAACAGTGACCTTGATTTCAATGGTCCCCACTTTCAATTCCAAGTGTCGTCTTCTCAGAGGCTACCTATGCAGCAAAGTTCATCACAATATCTCATTCCTAACTAGTTATTAAGTTGTGTTTTTTGTTTTGTTTTTAATAACAGTGTACCTTGACATTGACCTCCACCAGCCCCATTGTCAAAGGTGACCTGTATCTTGTGACTGTTACACATGTTTACCAACCACTGTTTAAATCTGTGAAGAATTTTTGGAAGTTATCGTTTGGAAACCATTTTTCTATTTTTACTTACAATAACCTTGATCTCACCAGCCACAAAGTCGAACTTTACCTGTATTTTACGTGGTTACACCTGTGTACCAAAAAATGTTTAAATCTATCAAGCCTTTCATGAATTATCATCTAGAAACCATGAAAACCGATAGACCGTCAAGCTCACTCCTATATATAACCACAAACGAAAAATATAGCATGACAGTGGTAAACAATCACTATTTTTCATACCCTTTCCAAGAAGACATCTCTTTTGGTCATCTTCCTGACGGCTGTGAGGGTGTCCTGTACAATACCCATGACAGGCCGGTTAGCCTGGGGTGTGATGATCATACGAGGGACAGAAGCTAACTGGGAGATCTCAGCTCTCGTCTCCAGCGACTGGGCCAAGTGAAGGTTCATCTCATCTCCGTCAAAGTCAGCATTGTATGGAGTGGTTACACTAAAATAATGATAGTGAAAGGATAAAAAATGAGGTCAGAAATTACTTCTCTTTTCTCTCAGTCAAATTGCAACAATATGAGTTAAACCTACTCTTTATAACTTTTTTCATGTTGATGTTTCATTCATTTTGCCTTATTCCAACATAACCAAAATTCACTATAATTGCAACTGCAAATTATTAAAAAAGTTAACCCTTACAATAAAAAAATAAAAGAATCATAGTTTGCAAAAAACTAACATGGCACAGGTTACATGATAACAATAAATTTTGTTTTGAAATACATCGCAGCAACCAATCATTATCATTATACCGACATCCAGCTATTTGGTGGAAAAAACAAACAAACCCAGACAACTGTCTGAGCAGAACGAATGGCGCACCACTGGTCAGCTGAATGACCTTCCCATATTGTCCTTCGCCTTGAATGTATTTAGAGGAGGTGGGAGCCCTTGCTAGGTAGTCAGGGGATTTACAAGTCGGCTACTCTACCACTATGCCATGGGTGCATTATTTCAGTTTGTCTTAAAAAAAGCAAAACTAAATATATTTAAAGTGCAGATCCCGTGTTTCTATGTACTTGAAAAACAACTGTGACCAAGACCCCTGAAGTATATGGACTACATATGGACTGTGTACCTGAGGTTCATCCTGAATGTAGACCACGGCAGCACTTTCACCTGGTGACACATCATACTCATCTTGTGGAGGGTGGGCTGTCGGTTGAACACGATGTAGTCACCATCCTGCATGTGTCGCTCCACCTACACACAGTAACAGTTGGCTTGTTTAAATAAATTGCAGCTACAGAAATTTGATCATATAAACAGTTTTATTTCTGGAGCAAGACCCCAAAAATGTCAGTTTAAAATAATTTGTACACTGCAGCTCATGTGAAAAACCTCCCTTAACTTTAATTTTTATAGAAATAAATCAATTGGTATGGGGCCCAAGTAACTTTAAGTAGAGGACAAGATAGTAAAAGGCGGACTTAAAATAAGCTTCTTTTTTTTTTTTTTAAATAACATCAAATACAGACTGTTTTTTACATGTTTTGACCTCCTACATACCTTATAACCAATTTGCAGATGTAGATCACTGGCCTTGGGATGAAAACGGAGATCTATCCTCTCACCATTGTCTCGGATGATATACTTGGCACCAGGGTACTGGTTAGCACCGCGACGCACCAAGTCATGAAGACGATCCAGATTGAATGGTGTCACGATTTCTGGAAATGTCATGTTCTGGGCAATTGTTCGAGGAACACCAACCTGATCTATACGCAGATTAGGATCTGGTGTGATGACAGTTCTGGCAGAAAAATCCACACGCTTACCCATCAAGTTACCTCGGACACGACCTTCCTTACCCTTCAGTCGCTGTTTGATGGATTTCAGAGGACGTCCAGACTTTTGTGTAGCCTGTATGAAATAGAATGTAATATAATATATTCATGCAATATAAGTTACACAAATAGAAACAAAGTGAAAAACAAACATATTTACGTTTAATAAGTATGCATAGATGGATTGGAAAGAAGAACAACATAACATCTGGGAGATATCTAATGTACTATGTGATGACTAGGTGCAACCCGTGCCAACCCCTCTTTCATGACAACGGGATAAACCATACCTTCCATTCAAAACAAACATTGAAATGTGTTCTATTTAATCAACTAGCTTACCTTAGGCAATCCTGGCAGCTCATTATCTGTGAGGGTGGCCACATGGAACTGAAGCATCTTAGTGTCTTCAGCAATGATGTGGGCTGCAGCCCCATTCTGTTCATTACGCTTCAGGTTGTTGTTGGCCTTTATTATGTCAGACAGTTTGTGGGTCAAATCATCCTGTGGAGAGGGAAAGAAGACGGAACAATTAAAAACATAAAATGAGTGATAATTGACCACAACAGCCAGGACTTGAACCCCAGGCCTCCCAATTAAGCAATAATTTTTTAAGTAAAATTTTACTGTCTACCTTGTTGAGGCGATATATAACCTTTATAAAATGCAATGGGCTGTTGTAGTTATTTTGGTCTTATAATACAAGAAAAAGCCTGATAATGACTCTAGGATGCCTAACCGACATGTTACCCAATGACAGCTTTCTTAGGAACAAGCGTCTGATATAATTTAATTTGTTTTTTCTGAACAGCAACAGTCCACATGTAATACTGTATCAGTTACTGACTCCTAACTAGTAAACGAAAGTTCCATATAAAAAAATCGAAAACAGCTGTCGTTTCAACCAACAAATTTATGAATCACAGTATACTTGTCTATATTATAGTTCGTCAAAAAAAAGGCTACATATGTAAATATTAGTATTTTGGGTTTTATGGCACACAACACTTGATATGTCATACGGTGCCGAATTCATAAGTTCAATGCGAATATGTGTTAATATTGTGAACTTTTCAAATCAAGAAATGATGTTAATGCATCCTGTGTTTCATGTGGTGCAATGTTAGGTGATAATCATTCAAGGAGACTTGAGACTCTCAATAACATTGAAAGGCATCTCCTGAAAAATACACCAATGTTAGGTGTCATGTCACTTTTGTTCAAATGCTAGAAACACCTGCAGGAAACAGACATGCCTCTGTAGGCTAAATAGACTTGTTTATAAAGGTTAAAGCAATATAAAGATAAATCTGAATTTCCCCAATTTTGTATTTTTTGAGCATTTTTCCCCTTCTGACCAGCATCTTCCCCTCTTCCTAAAAAAAGCTCTAAATAAATAATCTTATTTTATCAGTAGTTTTAGTAGCCTGGCATCACTTATTAGTTGAGACAAATACAAAGCCCTTGCTTTGATAGGTACATACAAGATTTTCTTGACATTGTTTACACTGATGTACAATGCAAAAGTTACCTGATTTCTAGCAGAACCAAACATGACGACAGCTGGCCTCACACACAATGGTGGAACTGGCATCACAGTGATGATCATCCAATCAGGACGGGCAAAGGCGGGGTCCATACCTGCAGGGACAAGAGGGTGAGGGTCGTTAATATGGTGCACACTTTCCTACATTTTCTTGAGATGGTTGTAGGTTAAGGTTCTGGACCTGTAACTAACTTCGGTAAACATCGGCACTCGGTATGATCCGGTTTTATTTGAATAGCATTCGTCGTAAAGTTTCGTATTTGCTATTTTTAGTTGTTTTTCACCACGTGATATGGATTTTCCATGACGTCATTGGGTAACCCATTTCTCAAAAATGAGGGGACCGGGAGCTCGACAGCGTGATCGTCGAGGGCGATATTGTAAAAATAGTGGTTTACCGACAACAAAGTCATGTAAAGTTGAAGTGGATCATAACTATTGTGTTGGTTTCCTGTGTACAGGTGAAAAATGCACTGTTTCATCTTGTGTTTGCGGTTTAAATTTGCCTTCGCATGCTAACCGCGAGAGTTAGCGACATGGTTTGACGCTCGCTCACCTTCGTCTGATGTTTTCTCCGGATGGCCAGGATGGACTTTTAAATGTGTCCAGGGATAAAAATTGTGAGGGACAACCAAGTGTCACTAATACCAAAAGAGTGCTTGACTAAGTTATTCCTAAACTGTCGGATTTTTTACGAAAAACGTGTAAAGTGGTTAATTTCAAATATTTCCCCCAAGCCAGCCAAAATCAGTAAAGAGATGGTTTTCATGTAATAATGCAGAGTTTTACATACATATTTCCATCTCTTATACCATCTGTAGGCGATTTTTTGTATAAAGGAGTATAATCGGTGATTGACCATTTTGACGTTATTTTTCGCTATAAATTCTCTTGCAGTTTCATTATAGTAACCTTTACAAAGTCTTATAAATTTTATTAGGAACGATAAAATGCCTTTAAAATCTCATATTATGAGCAGTTAATATTGCAAAAAAATTTAAAACTAGTTGTATGTGTCTAACTAGCTTCAAACTTAAGATATTTGCTTTTATATATAGAGTAAATTTTTAAACACACCCAAAAAACTCGGATTTTTGCTCGGGGGTACATGTATGCAAAGTTCTGTAAATTTTATTAGGAACGGTAAAATGCCTTTAAAATCTTATATTATAGGCAGTTAATACTGCAGAAAATTTTAAAACTCGTTGTATGTGTCTAACTAGCTTCAAACTTGAGATATTTGCTTTTATAGATAGAGTAAATTTTTAAACACACCCAAAAAACTCGGATTTTTGCTCGGGGGTACATCAGGGTTCGACATTAAGGACCGACCGAACGACATTCACTAGTAGATCGGTAGTTCGGTCTAGCTAAGTCCTAGGCTAGCTGGACCGACTGGTCGTGTTCTACTAAATCGGACAAAGTTCGCCGAAAATCCGCCTATGAATGAATCAAAAGTCAAAAATATTTATAATGATTAAACTCGGTCACTATTGACGGTTGTCGATACAGTTTCTTGGGAAACCCGTGCGCTATATTTAGCGGTATATTTAGTAACAACCTTGACATACGTTCACTCATTGGCTGGTGTTTCAGAACGAGGCTTTTTTCCCCAATTGGAACACCTCGGATAATTCACGAATCATCTCTCGGATGTATGTAGGTAGTCGTATTACGTCGGCCATTTCTCTAAATGGGACTTCTTTTGTGACAGACGTCAAAACAAAGATGGCAGCTCGGATGACAGCTGACTATAGTACGATGCCTGTAAAACTTCACTTTGTGGCTGCTTCGAATTTTAATCATCCAAGTTAAATTTACCCGGCGCAGCAAAGACACAGCTGTCAAACGACTCCATTGTTTATGTTTTGTGCGAACTAAATTTTAAGCATATTCTTCCGACTTCCGGCGAACAAAACGAGCGTGATTTCTGTACGTATCATTGCACCAGATACATCCGAGGGCAATCGTACCTGCTCGGCGATCTTTGGCAAGCTTCTGATTACGTAGAATCATCGAAGCGTGATCCGAGTGATGATTGTCCCGAGGACGGAATTACCCGAGGAGTTCCGATTGTTTCCCCCCCACGCACTTGTCAAACATCCAATGTCGTAATACTAACGGATAAGAATGCTAATTTCTTTATCAAACTTCTTATTTTCTAATAATTACGGAACTGTCCTATTATTTTTTATACTATTTAAATAAAAATGCGAGGGATACAAAAGCACGAATACTATCTGTAATGTTGGGATCTCAAGTATTACGACAACAGACTATAATACGGTTTGTTTATAATGCACTATGCGCAGACGACAAAAAAATGTCGAGCAATGTAGTTAAGTTCGGTTTTTCGTCCGAAAAAAAAAGAAAAGACGTACGACAATACGAAACGAAAGAGGAAGGATGCTTGAAAGGAACTGAATGACAAAACAATGCGGATAAGATCGTTTTGTCCAAAATGAACAGATGAGTTTAGTTGGCTAGATTTAGAAGAAAAGAGCAATCTTACGACGCATCTCTATTACCGACGTATTCCAAATATTTCAACATGCAAATCAACACAGAATGGCTTTGACCTAGATTTCTAAAAATTAGTTGATTTTATGGTAAATTTTTGGTTTAGAGGTTAGTTGTCCTTTACAAATTCAAAGTTTATAAGTTGATGTTGTGGTCAAACAAGTACGACGATAATACAGTGGTCCATGCTAAGACATGCAGATAGTATGAAGAGTGTGGATGATATGCTGTCGGTAAGGACAATTTCAGGATCGATAATATAAAGGGTCATTCTGAATCTGAATCCCATATATATCTCACTAACGAAAATATGATCTTTAGTACAGCTCACCGCTCACTACTTTTGTTGCATCCTATACTGGGGAAATAAAGCAGGTTGACTCATGTGAGTCTAGCCTGTTCAGTTGTGTGAAAACGTTTAGTTATATAGGAATACTTAACTTTCTAGTCATATAATTGCCAATGTATGATACATGTATTAGATTAGAAAATTTAAGTATAATCATACCTATGTTGCATAAATAGAATGTTAAGTTTCATACTAATTTTCTGGTCAAAAATGTCTCGTACTTAGTTATATTGGTATGTTATTGCAACACAATACTTGAACTCATATAAAATTTGATTTAAGTATGACTTGTATGTGTATTATGCGTTTTACATTTTGGTCTAGTCCAGTTTAGGTCACGTCTAGTAAGTTTTCTAAGTTACTGGACCACTGGTCCAACTCTCAAAAAAGTTAACGTCGAACCCTGTACATGTATGCAAAGTTCTGTAAATTTTATTAGGAACAGTAAAATGCCTTTTAAATCTCATATTATGGGCAGTTCATATTGCAGAAAATTTTAAAACTAGTTGTATGTGTCTAACTAGCTTCAAACTTGAGATATTTGCTTTTATAGATAGAGTAAATTTTTAAACACACCCCAAAAACTCGGATTTTTGCTCGGGGGTACATGTATGCAAAGTTCTGTATTTTTATAGTATTTGTCCAAAGTGTGATCTTATTGTTCTGATTTATCATGACATGATTGTGTAACAGGAAAATTTGTTAAAATTTTAATATAGAACAGTAGAATTTGAAAAAAATGGTACTTTTTCATTTTTTGTTCCAGCACAATTTACGGTGTTTTTGAAAATCAAGGGTCACCTTATAAAAATGTACATAACTTGAGGTACAAACGGTAAACTTCCTTAAAAATTCACCGTACGATGTGTTTTATAGTACAGATTCAAGAAACAGTATCATTAAAAAGATTGTGGAAGGTCACCATTACAGGTCCAGAACCTTAATAGTGTAAAAATAAATACAAAATATAATTATTTATGCAACAGCTCCTAAAGACAGTTGAGACAAAATATTTAGGCAGAATGATTGGCACACTCATGCCAGGTGGAATACCTCCACATGTAAGTTTTTACACCTGATTGATATTTGAACCCCACTAGATAAGGGACTACAGATTACAAGCCAATGACACTTAAGTTCTTGGCAGTTACTTAACACTGTTCACTCTTATTTTGTAGAGATACGTAACATTAAAACAGAAGACGGATCCCTCTCAACCCTACCTAGAATCAAACACTCCTCGTCAGAGATGCGTTTCAGCACTTCATGTACCCTCTCAGCAGTGAGAGAGATTTTGCGTTCCTGTGTTTCCTCATTGACCTTCTTCCACTCTGCCGTCAGTTCCAGACCCATTCTTCGTATGTTTGGCTGGTAACGACCACAACCACCATGGCCCTTAAACAAAGATTTCTATGTGTTTCTTCTTGCTCCAGTTTTGGTAAGCAGCCTTAATGTTAATATAATAGGTCATTTACATGAGCAGTGTTCTCCACATTGCTTCCACTAATCCATACAAAATGGTTATTAAAAACTGACTCTTACTGAAATGATTATGTAAAGAGATTTTCTAAAGTAAAAGATTCATACAAAAGTTTTACTTGTAGATAAAACTCATCATACAATAAAACAATACTGATAAATTCTACAATGTATGCATACTCAGTTAATTTTGTCTGGGGAAAGCACAAACTTGTTAGTACTACTGTAACTGTAGAATGTCAAGAGTTTTAAAGAAAACCTTGTTTTTAACATGCTAATTTGGGAAAATTAACAAAAACAAGGGTCTGAAAGGTCCATTTTACACAAATGGAAAGTATACAGTCTTATAACGTTATTTAAAAATATCACTGAAATTGACATTTGCAAGGAAAATGCAATGAAATTACAGATAACACTGACCCTGATGGGTGCATTTGTTAATGGTATGTAAAACACACATTATAGTGCATGAATACCTGTAAAAAATCTGCAGTTATGGCCAATAGATATATAAATATACAGAACCAGTTCTCTGTGTTGCCTTTGCTTTACCTTTTTCTCTGAATCACCACCAGCTCCTGACTCTTTATCTTCCTTCTCTAGCTTGGTGTCCATCTCATCTCCACCCTCGCACACCTTTCGAGCCTTGCACAGATCATAAATGTTGGCCAGACGCTTGCCCGGGTAGCCCTTTGACCGAGCCAAGATCTCCTTTACTTTTATAGAATTCTGGAAAAAAAAAAAAAAAAGATTGCAAAATATGTATGCTTTCTTTATCTTGCATGCTTTGTTGAAAACAGTATAAAACCTTTTTTATATGATGAAAGCATGACTGTTCAGAATTGCAGAATTCTAAAAACTAACACATGTGCAAAATATTTTCTTTCTTAGTTTACATTAGCACAAACAGTTTATTGATACGTAAGTTATACTTTCAAAACGTTGTAGCAGAAAGTCATTTCTAACCAACTCATAGGCCTTATACAGGGCTCGACATTAACTTTTCAGTGTGGTTGCCTAGTCGGGCAATCTTCCAGAAATTTAAAGTGCCAGGCCAAGATTTTAATTTGCCCAAATAAAAATATGTATTAAAAGTACTTACATATTTGACAAAAGTGACATACTGCATATAAAATTATTTCAATTTAAGTTTTATTAAGGGTGCAGGTTTTCACAAACCTCTCACGGTGAAAAACATTGCCCACTTTACATCATCAAAGTGAAGTCACTCTTAGTCTGATTGCCATTTAGGCAGAAAAAAACATTTTCTTTTAAATTCATACATTTTCTTTGGAGCAAATGATGTTTTTAGAATCCAATTTTGCTTAAAATTCAACCAGCTTTTCCTTAAATTTACTTGATTTTGTTGTGATACAAAACTTCAACAAACTCAACATTTTCCAGCATTATGAATGTATACCGACATAAACAGATACAAGGCAATTTCGCAATTTTGTGTTCATGTCTTGTTAAGTTTGTAATATTCAACTGTTTAAAATAATTCATTGAGCCCGACAGCCAATTAACCAGTTATCTCCTAGAGGCATTTCTCCAGTCATCCCCTACACCTGGTGGGGGTCTTATCTGCCCCTTATGCCTAGACACATCTGGTGTGGATTATCGGTCAGTGGAAGATATTGGGGATGGTTGTATATACAACACAATAAACATGTCCTTTTGGAAATACTTAAAAAGGATATTTTCACATACATGTAGCACAGAAAGTGCATTACACAATCATGTAATTTTTAACTCGGTATGAGAAGAAATACTTCAGAAAAGAGTGAAAATGACTGAAATCTGAAGAACACTTAAGATTGATATCAAAATTAACACATTTCAAATTATTTAAATGAAATGTTTCAAATCAGATGTGAATCAGAGAAAATGTCGTCGATTTTTCTGTTGTCTTGCTACAATAAATGAAATAACAAAAAAGGATTTAAGCCGGTAGATTTAGATTAAGATGATATTTGCATTTACGATACTGTGATGTACTTGATTGGCCGAGACTCGAAAGTGTTTGAAATTGGCCAAGACTCGAAAGTGTTTGAAACATGAGTTGTAACCAGCATATATGATGTGTGCATTAACGCAGCGTTCGGCAGTAGCCGAGACATTTTCAGGGCCACTTAAATGCGGCGCTCGGGTCCAATGAGTTAATGTTTTTTTTAATTGCATCAAGTGAACTAAATATCTTAAATTTCTAGAGAGGATAAATCTGAACCAAATTTGTTGATTATGACAAACACAATTTTTTTTTTTTTTACTGGTTTACATTGGCTTGCTTATATTGGCAAATGTGAGCCGAGAAAAATGGAAATTGAGTGGTGTACCAGACTATGTTTCATGCGCATCATGTTACTAGTTTTTGTCTGCTTAACTGTCAAGATGCAGTATGGAAAACCAACACAGATTAAAATGAGCCAAGAATGTGATTTAGTGAATAAATAATTCGGCATTTTTTTTATGGCTAATCTGATAACTTGTGGCAAAAACATGTTGTCTGCACCAGGCTTTGGGTTGTCCCAGACAATTGGACGATTTTTAAGGTCGAGCCCTGTTATAAGTAGATGGTACAGCTAGTTCAAGCAAAAAAATGTTGACTATCTAATAAGGACTTCTTGAAATCATGGGTTGAATTACAGCATTTACTAAATCTTAAAACATAAAAAACCTCTCTTCTTGGGGCTAAGTTTCAGAAATCTCCAACTTACTGTGTCTATTAAAATCTTGGAACAGTAGAAGCATACACATCGCAGCACTTTTATTGTCTTGGTCAAAAAGCCAATGTGGTAGACAGGTTTTGATAATTCAACATGAGCGAAGTGTCCTGGACATTCAGACATGTTACCAGCACATGTCTGACACCTGGCCGTTCGATCTATCACACCCTGCCGAGGGTCCATTAATCCACCAAGCTTTGGTCGTCCTCCTTCCATGGTTTCGGAATATTTTAACCCTCCTTCTGTGACTGACATCCTTCTCTGAAAAAAACAACAACAACAAACAACATCAGAAACATTGTTGAGTCAATGACAAGTGAAATATAAAAATTACTTTCAATGATACGGGCCCCAATTTTAAGTTCAGCAAAGACTGGCCACCCCTCAACAGAGGGGTGCCTCTGTCCTGTTTAAGAGTAAAACTTGGACAGAGGACTAGCAGCTTACCTACAGCAGGCCAGTGCATCTCTCATCACTAATTAAAGCTTGATAGTGCAATGATGACCAAAATTGTGTCACTGAGATAGGGTTTTTTTCAAATCATGAGTGCCATAGCAAGCTCGAATATCCGAGTGCGACAGAGCATGATCTAACCTTGTAAGCACTTGTAAGCTGAACCTTCAGCTGCATGTGTATGCACAAACGTTTTTGTTAGTCAAAACTGAGCTGTATTTCACACCAAATTCAACCCAAAACCACAAAACATGAAAATATCAGTAGGTAATTTTATAAGGCATATGTGACATGTGAAAGTTCAAACTTGACTGTACTGGCATGCTACAATTAATCCAGTGTGTTCTGTTGAAGTCAAGATTCTGATATCATGTACCTGTTTTCAATTATTATTTATTTTTTTACCTGATAGTTTTTATATTTTTCTATATTTTACATGCGTAAGTTGGTTTTAACCTGATTAAGCTCTATTCACATTTAACTTTGTATTTGGCGCCGTATGACCTGTTAAGTGTCGGTGTGCCGTAAAACCAAAATAAATAGTAATCTGATATCATGAAAAAGTGTTCTTTGTGCATAAAATTCAAGCTAAATATAACCACCATAACATGATAGCTCAACATCTACATGGGTACATCATCATTTACCATACACTGGTAATTAGAATGGTTCTTCAACAAAAATGATTTCGACGTAAAGGTAAATGACAAGAAATGTATAAAAGTGAACAGGGTTCCCACAAATCTTTGCTTGTAAAATTCCAGACTTTCCAGTCTTGTAAGTTTTTTTGGTTAAATTCCATGTTTTTTCCAGTGAAGTATATCCTCTTTATATCGATGTGCACCAATAATATTAGTGATGACAAATGGCTGATATCATACAAAAATCGGTTCATACTTTTCCTGAGTTTTTCTTATTTTGAACAGATATCGTAAAAATCATGGCATTTTCATGACCAGGAATAGAATTTTTGAAATTCGTTGAGTTTTTCCTGTTTTGGGTGAAAATGACAAAAGAAATTAAAATTAATAGCCAATTCATCCATGCAAAACCTCTCCTGGTAATCTAGTTTTTGTGGCAGTTCTTTGATCAGCGTTGTGTGACGTTACTAATAACTGGGTATGCCGTTTTTGTTCGGAATTCAATGTTTTTCAGCAGATTTGTCTGCAGCATTTTTCAACTACGCTAAACAATTATTAACTTTCTTAGTAACAACCTTGAGGCTGAGCTCTTAATGATCAGAAAATATTTACAAACTAGTTAAATACTGAGCTAAGAGTTAAAAAAACACACTTCTGGTAAATTAAGGAAAACATCAAATTTAGATGTGACAATTTGCTAATTTTTGCTTTTATGTAATTGGTAACACAACTTTAAATATTTTCTGTTAACAATTAATATTGTATATAAAATAACCCATGGCGTTGTTCTTGCTGTAGTAAAGGGCTACATGAGTGAGACGACTACCTCTCAGTGTGTTTGGGGTTCACCTCTTTTGTTTCACTTTCCACTTGGTATCGTGTGGGACAATTCATCTATTAGATGCTTATATGGCCAAAACAATTTTGATACCGGATGCGTCTTTAAATTTAACATACTGAATGCTGCATTCACTCGACAGCTATTGTACCTTATTACAGCTCATCACAACAATCGCGTTATTTATTACCCCACCCGCCTGATGAAAACATCAAAATTATATTTTTGGTGTTTTAAGAAAAAATTCTGCAAAACAGTATAGTTTTTAAACGTACAATTTCATCTGGTCCAAGAATGCCAAACTGCATTCGCTTGACTTCCCTTAAAGGAGCGTTGGAATCACCGGTGTATGCCATTTCTGTCGATTATGCAAATCCAAAATGGCGCACCAGATTCGACGTTGGAATATTTCCCCTATATCGGGCTTACGAGTCAAAAATACATATTATAGGCGAAATAACATTAACAATAATAAAACGCGACAAATATTGTCACAAATTTCGGAAAATTTTATTCTCAGCACAACTAGGAAACCTCGCTCCGTTTGCCTCGTCCGACTTTTGTCTGTCGCTGCGACGAATACTGATACTTGCGAAACTGCGGCGTATTTATAGGATTTTGGCACTTTTGCGGGTTCGACTTTGACCACGCAGGGGCTGAAGCTAGGATTTGAGGGCCATTGCCGAACGTTCCGCATAAGACGTGTTCTTTTAACATGGAGGTTAATAATGCAGAATGCGGGAAATTTAAACATGATTATTAGGTTACAGGAAGATAAATGACAAATGTTCTAAATGGAACTTATAGTGGATGGCTCATTCTCACCACCATTTATTTATCATTTTTCAAAAACAGTATGCGACTTACACGTTAGTAATCTGGTAATGTGAAAGTTTTCATGATAAACTAGCTTTTTTTTTATTATTTATCTTTTTTTGACTTGTCAGTGCTTTATGGCGCCACCACACACCTGTTATTTACTTTCTGATAGTTACTGTTATTTATCAAAACATATTTTCATGAAACATTTACTATCATTTTTTCAGTTTTCATGCAAATTTAAAGATATTTACACTGACACACACTCACACATCCCCCACCCCCTCCCCCCCGAGAGAGAGAGAGAGAGAGAGAGAGAGAGAGAGAGAGAGAGAGAGAGAGAGAGAGAGAGAGAGAGAGAGAGAGAGAGAGTGAGTGAGAAAGAGAGAGTGTGTGTGTGTGTGAGAGAGAGAGGGAGAGAGAGAGAGAGAGAGAGAATTAGATTTTATATTGCGATGTCCTCGGTTTTTATCCCTTTAGTCATTCAGACTGTTGCACAAGAGCAGGGTCGGAAATCGAATAACAGTATAACAGAATAACAGTAGCATATCTTTATTTAGACAAGAAAGAGCGTTGATTCAAAGCATCAAAGGTGACGCAAAACTGAGACAGGTTAACAGGTTAAAGCAATATGGGAGCAAGTAACAAAGACATTAAAAAGTTATGGTTTTTATTAGAAACTTTTCAGTAAACTATAAATCTCCAGAAAAAAATATGTATGATGATAATTCCCGAGACCAAAGAATGGTTTTAAACAAAAAGAAATAATTGGCAAAACCAAACATCATTTAAATAGTTTTCCAAGATGTAACATATGTACAAGAAGAAGAAAATTATAACAATTAACTATAAACCTAAACTGTATAAGCAGAAAATGCAGCAGCCTTACATTGCACAAATCATTATTGTTCAGGTCGTATTTTTCTGGAACATGATATGTTTTTTTTTTCTTTCTCGGTATCTTAATTTTAAAAGTTGTTTTGCATGTAAGCATTTCTTTGTATCTGGATTATGTATACAAAGTACAATGTTTATTATTTCCTAAACCCAACCTACTTCACACATTTAAAGTGAAATGGATGAAGACAGACTGTGAGAAATAGTATAAACAGAACGATCTGGTATGTACTAAAGTGGAATTAATGTTATAACAAAGCAATGTCATTACGTAAGTATGTGCTGCTGTGGTTTATAATTACACACTGAACTGACACAAAGAATACAAACTAACACAAGTTGCAGTCATGTGAAAGGTAGTATGTCATTTCAAAGGACCGAAATACTACAAAATATCAAATGAGTTATTATGAAAAGCAATGTTTTTATAGTATTCATGACAGATATTGCTGTCTAGTAACCTTGGGTGTTAGGATGCAAAAATGTGTCTGAATATATTGTGTCTTTTCAAAATGTTCGTGTAATAAAAGTCTGGGACAAGGAACAAAATCTCATGTGAGGTCTAGGGTTTGAGCACAGAACCCTTCGACCCCGAGTCCATAACCTTAACCTTTTGACCAAGAACACTTCAACCATGTTATAAATGCTTTCTTGGTGTGTTGCACGTTTCTCTTATGCATATGAATTGATCATTCGAATCTTTAATAAGATAATTAGGAAAACTCGACGCGACAGGGCTAGGGTTTGAATTTGAAACAATTCGCGATCCAGAGTTCAAGAACAGAATCTATTGACCACAAGCACTTCAGAGTTGCTATAAAAGCATTCCTGCACGCTGGCAGCACTGGAAATGCCATTTTTAAATTTGCGCGGACCTTACAGAAACCGTGTATGTGTATTGCGAATATCTTTAAATACGCAATACACAAAGGATCGTTCAGAACAAGCTTTTTCTGGCTGTGGACTGTTCTTTGCTAATATATCATCTCAATTTGTTAACAAGCAATCCGACCTTCAAAGGTCGTAGGCCTACCAAATAGCATTTCTATCTACTATCGTAAGTTATTAAAGATTTAGAAATTTTAATAACAAAGAGAAAAAACCAAAAAACTCTCGTTTTCTGTCATGTTTGAACTACAGACACACAACATATAAATAAATAAAATAGAACGCCGTTTACCGAATTAGGACCCGCATTTCATTCATCAGTGTAAGGAAGTCTGCTAAACACTGTCCCTCATGTGCAAATTTCAGTGATCATTCCTCTCCAGCGCGTCTCCAATATGTGGTTTCGTGGAAAGTTAATTAGTAATAGGTGTCAAAAAATGGGAGTAACTGTTAAATAATGAAATCTCGGTAAATAATGTCTAAAATCGTCGAATTTAGGTGTTACCAGAATAAGGCCAGGAACAAACCGTATCTCTCCTGCTGTACTATGTTATGATAAAGCATGTACCGATCTGCTACTTTACTTTCTTCCTTGCTGTCGGTTACATCTTTTGTAATTACAAGCTGCATTCCGAATCTCGGCATACACGGTTACATTGTTGAAACAAGACCTCGACAAACAGCTGCGATGTCCTATCAATATTAAGATTTCTATTAATGCATGTTTAGCAAGTAACACTTTGTTGTTGCAAGCTACACTGTTAAACGCGGCATACTCGGTTCTTTTCTTTAAATAAGGTCTTACAGAACAGCTGGGCTATACTATCGTCCAAATAAAAATGCATTCCATAAGAGGCGCCGCTCTGGAGATATGTGTGTGTGTGTGTGTGTGTGTGTGTGTCCAAAAATAAAAATAAAAAAAGAGGTATCGATATGCAGAAAAAGTGAATAAAATAAAAAATAAATGTCTACTTCATATGTTGATTATCGCGGTGGTAACTAAACCAAATCACGACAAATGGTTATTAATTATAAAAATACACTGAGCAGGAATGAATCGTGGTGTTTATAAAACAAAGGAGAAGGTCTGTAGCTTCCGTTAGGGAAGTTAGTAAAAGGGTCGGGTAATCCTAACTATGAAAGTGGTCTACAATCCACTTTTTGTGTAACGGTACAACCAAACATAAAATCTGATTACGCGTGTTTTATAACCACACCGTCAAAAGTTGTTAATTAGAATACGAATACAAATAACAAACAATGGCCAAATTCAGAGTAGGTAGTGACGAATTGTCTATTGACGCAATGGAAGAAGTCCAAAATAAAACAGAATAGCAGAACATATTTATATTTACACTTAAACATAGTGCATCGGTGTAAAATACGTTGTAACAAATCGTACATATACATATGGCAAATAAAGCATTTTAAGTGGCTGCAAAGGATGTTACACCGTTTAAAACAAAACATTAATTACTAATATTCACCAAACGTTAATAATAACATAACCGAAATTTCAATGCATGAAAGTGCCGCACTTTATTTGATTATAAAATATTATTAGAATATATGTGCAGTTGAGCTGTTCTCAACACGGGTTTCATAGAAAGAAGAGCTGTCAGGGTTAAAGTCACTGGTTGACATATGCTACACGTATGCAAACTATTGTAGATTTTCGTACAAATGCGCAACCATGGCCATGGAACGTATGACTCGTCGTGCAGCTCGGCTTCTCATTCTTCCCGAGATAGATGAATTTGCGGAAGTGACGTCAGGACTAAATACAAATCGGTAAAGAGTATAATCGTCATGTGGCCGATGTCCATTCGACGTGGACAATATAACACACATCATTGAAGGCACTTCGCGGTTGCATCATGCCTATCTAGCATAGTAGATCTGAAACTTATGTCCATGGGCAGTTTTTACGAATTGCATACTTTCCAAAGCGTTATTCGGCTGTGAACTCGGGAGACCAATAACAGTCAGATTTGTTTCACTTAGAAAAGGCACATCAAGGTTGTCTCAAATACACACAAGAGCTTCCTCGTCAAACATGTTCTGATATGGTTTATTGACCTTAGGGCTTCACTTCAGTCGAGGAAAACATAGACCAACAAAAACTAAGGTTCTTTGGATTATCGCGTGTCTTGAACTCTAAAGATACTTGTACACAAACTTTTGGTGCTCCGACTTTTTACCTTTAAGTACCGTATATGCCCAGGCCAAACAATTGACTTCATTGCGGACATCATACGTTTGTTAATAAAATACGACTTTAACGACTTTCTAAACATCATGTACTTCTGACAAAACTCAGCAGGAAGAAACCGCAGCATCTTTGCTCAAGAACAATGACGACTTCTGGCGATTTCGCTGCATCAAGATCTTGGCGTCTCTCTACCCTATGGCAAACGGTCCATCCGCCACATGAAAGTATACATCTTATGAAGTTTCAAGCGCGATTGTTATATCATCATCATCATCATCATCATCATCATCATCATTGCCATCATCATCATCATTATCAAAAGCAGCAGTAGCACCACCCCCACCGCCGCAATTATCACTATCATCATCAGCAGCAGCAACAGCTTCATCACCATCACTTTTTTCACCACTACCACCATCACCACCACCGTCACCTGCATCATCATCAGCAACAGCAGTAGTAACAGCAGCAGTTGCGGTAGAAGAAATAGGAACAGGTCAGGTGATAGTGACGGTAAATGAACATTATAGAATTGAAAGTTCTGTGCGTTACGTAGTATAGCACAGAACGTATGTCTTAACATTACGGCATGCACAATAGGGGTGATTGTGTATTTGAATGATGGGATATGTATCAGGTGACCAGTGGTCAATCAGGCGGGTAAGAGCGGGAAAAGGCACGAGGGTTCTGTTTGGTGGTCAGTTCTACGCTAGACTTCGGTCGGTTCACATCGTTTCTATTTCAAATTCGAATCGTTGGAAATGCAGTTATTTTGCATTTGCTATGAGTTTGTGAAAACGTTGGTCTTATATGATGTTAGAAATAACAGGAATTTGGTTTTGATTAATAGCAGGTCATGTAACGAGTGATTTCACGAAGCTTACATTAGGGTTAGTTCGGGGGTACAGTTTCTCAGAGTTTTTTTACATTGGGCAAAGTTCAGTGAGTTTTTATCTCTGGGTTTTTCCCTGGCCTTCGAATTAGCTCTCAATGTTAAGGGTTAGTTTCATGTATACGATAATTGTAATGAATGTATGGTTTTGTGCATTTATATGCATTGTATATCAGTAAAGTTTGTTAGTAGATATACATATTTATTTTACATGTTATAAAATTGTATATAACAAATACAAGTTGTAAACACTCCGATGTAAATAAACCGATCGCAAGTTTTGCCCAATGCAAAACAGTGTTGTTGTTTTGTGCTTAGTTGTGTTCAGACGAAATAGTAGTAGCAGAAGTAACATTGATAATGAAAGTATAGCAGTAGTAGCAGTAGTATTTGTGGGAGTAATAGAAGTAGTACTAGTAGGTGTAGTAGTTGTATGTAGGGATATGTACAACAAATGCAAAGCTTGAGTTCGCAATTATAACGACCACTCGGACTTCTGCAATATCACAGTTGGCCTATTAGAACCAAGCATATTTAACTGGAAAGGGTCTGAAGGCATTAAATTGTTTTTTCTATAGGGATGTTAACGAATATTAGAATATTATGGCCGCATTCGAATAGAGATCAAGGGATTCGAATAATTGATAATTTTTATTCACTTATCAACGTTTGTTTATTAATTAAAATAATAATTCAACATTGTACTTGTATTTAAATCATAAGTATTATTAAAAGTTTTTTTTATAATACTTATGATTTTAATTTAAAAAAAGTACAATGTTTAAGAGAATATAGAAATATAACACATAAAATTTTTGTAAAAGATTATTTGATGTTAAACCAACTACCTCCTCAGCGTCATTGTATGGCAAATTAGGGAGACATCCACGGTATGTTGCTCGCTATGTAAAAGTAGTGAAATATTGGTTTAGCCTCTGATACACAGATAATGTAATTATGCAGAAAATGTATTCTTACATGCTGGATAATGGTAAAAGAGGTAAAGTTCATTGGGTATCAAATGTAAATGTATTTATTAACCCTTATTCAGTGAATAAAAAAAACGTTAAAAAAATTACGTTGATATAGTGCAAAAAAAACCCTAAGATATTTTCTCGCTAAATTGCGCCTATCGTCATATCCTTTAAACATTGAGTCTGGACGATAAGGCAGAAATAGAATTGATAGAAACCTTAGATATTGTTTACTTTGTGATAAAAACGATATTGAAGATAAGTCATTTCTATTTTATCTGTCCAGCTGACAATGAAATCAGAAAACGCTTTTTACATAGAAAATTCTACGTAAAACCAAGTTTTATTAAATTTTGTGAGATGTTAAATTCTGATTAAAAGGAAATATTGATAAACATTGCAAAATACATAATAGAAGCTTTAAAATATCGAAAGAACGGCGTTATTCTCACTCAATAAGTTTATCTTGATTAAAATATTATCTTTTTCCTTTGTGTGTGTGTGTGGGGGGGGGGGGGGGGGGGATTTTTTTAAATTTTATAACTGAAAATACAAAGTATTTATGTATAATAATATTATAATAAGCTCTTATGTATTATAACTATTGCATGTTTCCAACTACACCATTCGTAAGACCGGACCTGGTAGCGCAATCGGTAGAGCGTCGGCTTCAGGTACGGGAGGCCCCGGGTTCGATCCCGGGCCGCGACATACCAAAGTCGTTAAAAATGGTAGTGGTATAGCTCCCTTGCTAAAGCTCAAGCAAATATAAGGGTAGTTCCACGACTGGTTGGCCCGGTGTCAGGATAATGTGACTGGGTGTGGTATCATGCCAGGTGTTCACGGCATGCTATACACAGTGAAGGCAACACTATATCTGCTTCAAGTGGACACCGTCTCCAGATAACTGAAATACTGTTGGTGGGACGATAAACCCAATAAACAAATAAACAAACCATTCGAAAGCGTGGGGTGTGTGAAATGGTGTGAGGAGTGTTGGTGTGTCTTCCTTTGTGATAAGTGCGATTGAGTGCGTGTGTATGTATTAGTGTGCAAGCGTGCGTGTATGCGTTTGTGTTTGTATGTGGTTTTGAGAATACTTGATGATCAGTGACAGTAAACATTGATTGTAATTATCTTGCAACTATGTACTAGGTACACGTTGAGACAAATAAAAGACTGTTCTGTTCTGTATTAGAAGTAATATTAGAAATATTAGAAGTATTAGCTGATATATATATATATATATATATATATATATATATATATATATATATCGACTATGTTTCTTCTTAATATGTAACATCTTGGAAAACTACAGGACTTACCGGTTGTGACTTTTATTTTGTTTCTGTTTTGTGTGTGTATTTTATTCTATTTTATGGTCTCGGGAATAAAAGGTGGTATGGTCTTATAAGTATAATAGGAAATTTAACAATCCTGTAGCCCCTGTCCGTGACTTTCTTCTGTTAGCTAACACTGCCATCTCACAGTGTCCCGTCCGAACTGTATGCAATAAACATAATTTCAAACGGATTATGTGCTTGATGTTTGGCAACGATCGTGGTTTAGAAACTTTTTAAGTTTATGCAATGTTTTATAATAATTCAGTTATTTTAATTCTAATTAAATTGGCTGTCCTGTAAGTTGCTAGGAATAAAACGCAAACCTGTCAAATATGAACTCGGTCGCGCAGTCCTGTCCATGAGTTTTAAATCTTGGAACAAACATACTGTCAAGTTATGTTGCCTTTAAATGGAGACAGATGAGTCAAAAAGACAAGAGACAATTTATTACTTTTCTCAATTTCTTCGGTGCAAATTATTATATAAATAAATCATCATTATCATCATCATCATCATTATCATCATAAACAGCAACAAAAACAAAAAATGAACACCAACGACATAAACGAAGCCCATTTGAAACGAGAAAGTTGCAGCATCATATTTTTAATAATTAGTTTTAGTTCCATCACATTTAAGTAGATCGAAATGTTATAGTTACACCACAAACCATGACCCCCTTAATGTCACGTGTTTTGTTTCGACTGCACTATCTACTGTGGTTACTAAAAAGAAGCATTACGTAACCAATGTGATGGATTTCTTGTCGATATCCACAATATGTAGAAACGCCTGAGATCCACAATATGCAGAAACGCCTGAGATCCACAATATGTAGAAACGCCGGAGATCCACAATATGTAGAAACGCCGGAGATCCACAATATGTAGAAACGCCGGAGATCTACAATATGTAGAAACGCTAGAGACCGGCAATGTGTAGAATCGCTAGAGATCCGCAATGTGTAGAATCGCTAGAGGTCCGCAGTGTGTAGAATCGCTAGAGGTCCGCAATGTGTAGAATCGCTAGAGATCCGCAATGTGTAGAATCGCTAGAGGTCCGCAATGTGTAGAATCGCTAGAGATCCGCAATGTGTAGAATCGCTAGAGGTCCGCAATGTGTAGAATCGCTAGAGATCCGCAATGTGTAGAATCGCTAGAGATTCGCAGTATGGAGCAACGCCGGAGATCAGCAATATGTAAAAACACTAGAGAGCCACAGTATGCAGGCACGTCGGAGATCAGCAATATATAGAATAGCCGGAGATCCGCATTATGAAGAAACGTTAGGGATCCGCACCATGTAAAAAGGTCTGAGATTTTCAGAGCGAGACATGTGTTGACCGATTGCTTGCATCTACGATCTCAACTGATGTATTATCCGAGCCTCTCTCGACCATGTGGCGCCATAAAATCTATATCAGGTCCAACGGGAACGATCCGTGTGGGATTTATACTCTCATGAGAACTCTAGAATTAAAAGAAAAGTATAAATTTATTTTAGGAGATAACGACCTCAATGCCAGAAGAGTACATAGAAAACAAAGTTGCGGGTGTAATTTTGTCTGTTAAACGTTCTGATAACGTCGAAAAGCTTCGTATGCAAAAAATCTCTGATATAACATCCTATGTGACAATGATGGTGTTTGAAATCTGCACCAATTGCATCACGCACGTGACTAAGTTTGTTGTTAACTTTAACATAACAAACTCAACAATATGAAAATAAGGCTGCATGTTGTTTGGTGCTTCAAATACAAGAACAAAAAATGTGAATAACTATAAGTTACAAATCACCACAATCACTAGAGAAAAAATTAAACGTTCACCCAAAGGTCTGATACATGAGGAAGAGTTTAACATACAGTACAACTGAGGTACAAAAGCTGTTTCTGTTGAGAAATGTTGTTGTACAGAGGTCATGACTGATGCGGTGATAAAATGTTTTGATTTTTTTTAAACATTACATCATTAATGTTTGAATAATTAAAGGTGTTCTATTTTCTATTGTAGTGAACCTTTGTTTAAGAAATAGAAATACATACAAACATGCACGGACAGTGTAATTTTTAACACAAACATATTCTTATTAGTAGTAGCAGGCAAGATCGAGGGATGGGATGGGCTTTGCCGGCATTTTTGTCGATATTGTGCAGCGACATTTCTATCATTATAGCACAGGGGCACTTATGAGGTGCCCAGGGACTGAACCCGGCCGGTCCATTATACTGACACCGACGAGTCAGGCATAATGCTATCCCCTTAGGCCCGAGTGTTAGGAGGGAAGCCACTACTACCAACTTAAAGTCTTTGGTTTGACCCGGTCGGGGTTTGAACCCACGACCTCCCGATCCGCAAGCCGACGCTCTACTACCTGAGCTAGTGTGGCCAGTAAGATTGAAATAAAACTAAACTAATATAAGTCAACTTAACAGATCCAAACGGAGCACTTACATATATGAACATTAAATCATCATTAACACAAATTGTATGCTGTATATTAGATGTTGTCACTGACAGTTTTCACTTCTTACAAATACACCGATATTATTTTTTAGTTTTACTAAAGGTCATCACAGCCTCTGGGGACATATTTGCATGGCCTTTATTCAGAGGTGGTGCTGCTCAGAGTTTTCAATGTACTGAAAACAAATGGGAAAACAAAAGTATTGCTACCTTGATGTTGTTGCAGCTCCGAGGTGCCTTTTGCAGAGGTTTGACCGTATATTTACAAAGGATTTTCCTACTGGTAAAACACTTATTAAAATTATAATGACGTAACGTTACATACGTGGTAATGTTTAATGATGTGTTCCCGGTCCACTGTATCAGCGACACCTGGAAGCTGGTATAGGTCACGGGTGTAAGCCCATGTGTTGGGGTACTCTATCAGCTTCTTCCTGTTACACTAAAATGATCACCAAATCAGCAATGTTAAAGCGGGTAGGACACAGTTAACCGTCTGTACATTGAGTTGATATAAAACATAACCTGGTTTTATTTTTATTTAATCTCTTCGTCACAGTCTTGCGAACTGATGTGTTATTATTTTCATACATTAAAAACGTATTATTTGGTATTATTCAACAGGTACACCTTCATATGCACACATTACTGTAAACAATCAACGAGTTACAAACTGATCAAAGAACCTGTTTAAGTTCACGATATCTAAGACAGCAACATCTCTGAAGCTAGACGATTACATTGTCGATAAGTAATGTGCGCCAGTTCAGTATTGTATGATAATGATATACTTTGTTTATGTGTTGTTCGATGTACATCATGGCAACACAACTGGCACTTATTAGCTTCCAACAATGCAATCGCCAAACGGCGGCGATTGTTTGATCTTAAGACAAACACAACCGAGGTTTTATGAACAGTTTTGTGAAACCGTTTACCGTTACGGAAAATAGCAAGTATGAATTATTGTCAGTTTAATGCTGCGAAATTGTATCATGTGCTACGATAATTATTATTATAGAATGGAGGACGTTTTGATTCTTTCAACCGTAGGACATCTGCTTACCTTTCAATAAGGAAATATGGGAAAGTCCTATGAGCATTGGAACATATGCACAAATTTGAAAAGGCACAGGACAAAGGTGTTCACATGCAAGCCAAATCTAAGAACAAATATGTGATGAGTCATTAAACAAAAACAGCAAGTCCAACAATTTCCGCCTTGGAACGGTCAGTCTGCATAAAGGGGGGACCGACTGGGATGCTTCAGGGTACTAGACAAAGTGCCTATAAATATATCAGTAACCAACTGATTTTATTAAATGTTCATTGTGGTTAAAGAGTGTTTCGACTCGTTGTGCCAATGCTAACATATTTATAGCATGTAGTGCATGTAACGATCAAATATTTAAATGTCATATTGGTGACGTTTACCTTGAAGTGTCCATGGTAGACCCAGTCAAAACGTACTAGAGTGGTAAAGAGACGAATATCAGCCTCGGTCAAGGTGTTACCCACTAGGTAGCGCTGCTTAGATAGTATGGCCTCAATCTGAAGTAAAAGTTACAGTGTACCAGATAACAAGGCTAAATTTCTTGAAGACTATAAGATAGAAATGTAAATTTTGTGTTGGAAAGTACATATGATTACTTTTACCGTTCTATGGCAAGGATAAGTGAATTTCGTTAAAGACACGTAATTATACATTCATATTTCTATGGTAAGACAGTTTGTCTAATACAAACACTTGTATAAGAATGTGTAGGAAATAGTCAGTTTATTGTAAAGATTGACACCTACCTTATCCAGTGCCTTGAAAACCTCAGCAACAGCCTCATCATACGCTTCTTGTGACTTGGCGAAACCACTGCGGTATACACCATTGTTCAGCCAGCTTAAACAATAAAAGCAGTACAAGTTATAATTACATTATTTACTATTCAGAATCAACTACAAATTCTGACGACAAGACGAAGCAATCGACCGTTCACAGCAAAAGAACGACATACAAAGAGTAGCTTAGAAGATCAGTACAAGTGTCTGAGTATATTGTATGTACTTTATATATGAAAACGCCCCGCCCCGCCCCTCCCCCCGCCCCCGCCCCACAAAACAAAACCAAACCAAACAACAACAACAAAACAACATCAAAACAAAAACAAACAACAAACAACGAAACTTGCAGCCAATTCTACAAATGTGTCAAAAAGATCGCTCACGAATTATTTAACACCAAACTTCCAATGAACTGCTAAATTTTACTAATTTAATCGCTCAAATGTGACATACGGGTATATCCAGTTGTTGACCTCATCGATTTGTTCTCGTAGGTGCCCGGGGTAAAGGTCCAGGTTTCTCTGAGCGTCGGTCTGACAGAACTTGTTAAACTCTGTGTTCAACATTCGGATGATTTCGCTGGACTCATTATTCACCACTGTCTGCTGTTGTTTATCCCAGATCATAGGCACGGTGACACCTCTTGTGTAGTCTGTTAAATTTCACATAGTTAATAGTTTGATTTAAACTTTAAATCTTTCATTTAGAACATAGTTTGACATACCGGTACACTTCTAATACATTCACTTAGTTAAAGGTTGTATTCAACAGTTTGCAAGTATCAAATATGAAAAAAAGGATAGGTATCAATAAACAGCATAAATAGGGAATTTATTTTCTAGTTGCTTTTTTGCGAAAAAGGATTCAGAATACCCCCTAATAGTTTGAAACAACAACCACCACGACGTTCAGATCTTCAATTTAACAAAATATTTGACATAAACTAAAAAGGTGCGTGGTTGGTGTATCGACTTGTAATTTCGTAAGCCATCATTGCGTGGGTTTGAATATCGATCAGGGCGACATGCTTTATGTGAGGAGGTCTTCCAATTGACCTGCTGTGCGCCGGTGGTTCTACCTCGACATATCTTAGGGGCATTCCTCTATCAATAATTAAACATACGTCGCTATTACTATAATTGTGCTGGTGAGATGGGAAAAATAACATCTTCAACGTAGTTAATAGTTTGAAATAAACTTTCAACTCTTCCAGAGCGATAAAACCCCTACCTGGATCTGCCTTCCTGTAAACATCCCTTAGATACGTACATCCATTCACGGTATCCAGGGTACACTTAGGTTTCTAAAATTGCATTAAATACTGCATATAGTACCAGTGTCTTGTTTGATTGTCTTTAAAAACGAGAAGTGAACATTAAACTTTGTTAAAAGTAACAATAATGGGACAAGTGAGCTTATATGCACGAATTCTCGTTGGTCTGTGTTTCGATCAAGTGAAAAGAAGATTTTGTTTTATATTTAAAATATCATTTGATTAATTTTGGCTAACAGTTCGCTTGCTTTCTCACGTACATTGCTGCAATTGTTTACGTACAATCTCCGTCCCTATCAGTGTTCTCAAGTGTTATCTGGCTGTATCTACAGCGCAGCGACTTAAACATTTGCTGACATTTTACTAATTGGTTGGCGGCAGGCCCCAAAATGTTGAATGACTGGAAAAATTCAACGCATTGCAGATCAGCTGAAGGATCTTCTCACAATTAATTGGCTCTACAGTGAATTGAACTCGAGCAGCAATGGGTCGAGAAGTCAGAGAGGTAACAGTCGGCGATTCTACCCACTCCGCCATGGGCGTTTTCTAACAACTTTTCCTTACATGAATCTTTCTCTCGCCAAATAGCGTTGTCCAAAGAGCGGTATCCAAACGGTGAAATTAAAAGTTATGCAGAATGATAAAACAATACTGTTTTCTTTTAAATAAAACTGTTACTGTTTATGGTTAGGGATTACATTTTTATGTTTTATATTAAACACAGCTTCATTATTTTAGCTACGACGATGCTATTTTTAAACTCGCATTTTACTTCTTCTTTAGAAACCCGCAAAATGGAATTTGCTACAGTTCAACGTTTACCTTGTCTGTAAAAATCCATCCGTACGGCGAGAAGAGCCAGTCCACAACGGTATGTGTAAAGACGTGTTCAAGACCTTTTAGTTTGACCACGATCAGAACCCTGTGTGCCCATGGACATGCCAGACTCACGTACAGATGGTAGCGGCCTGGCTCTGCCTTGAATCCGGATGAGCCATCAGCTGGTTAAAAAACAGTTTCGTGCATGAAAAAATATTGTTTCAAAGCGAAAAACCGCAGAATTGACTACAGCGACAACGCCTAGCCAGAGTCAATATGCACGACCATACACAGTGAAGTAGGTTATCCTTAACATTATCTGGACACTCGGTTGTAACAGAAAAATAGTAGTTGAAATGTATTTAAATCGGTCAATGTTCATGCAGTATAAATATATCGATAAACACATAGATATTGGTAATGGTGCATAGTGCAGAATAATGATATCGCTCAGTACATAGACATCGGTTTATGTGCATGCAGTATAGCCTACTGCTATTTCTCAACACGTAGACATCGGTCAATGTGCATGCAGTATACTGCTATTTCTCAGCACATAGACATCGGTCAATATGCGTGCAGTGTACTGCTATTGCTCAGCACATAGAAAATCGGCCAAGATGCGTGCAGAATACTGCTATTGCTCAGCACATAGACATCGGTCAATATGCGTGCAGTATACTGCTATTGCTCAGCACATAGAAATCGGCCAATGTGCAAACAGTAAACTGCTATTGCTCAGCACATAGAAATCGGCCAATGTGCAAACAGTAAACTGCTAGTGCTTAGCACATAGAAAATCGGCCAATATGCGTGCAGTATACTGCTATTGCCCAGCACATAGAAATCGGTCAATGTGCATGCAGTATAATTATATCGCTTAACATATAGATATTGGTAAATGTGTGAGTAGGATAATTATACCTCTCAGCACATAGAAATCAGTCACTCTGCATGCAATATAGGCCTACTGTTGTTATTCAGCACATAGAAATCGGTAAATGTGCATGCTGTATATTATTACAGCTCAGTTTATAGAAATCCTTCAATGCGTAGAACAATTTATATATCGCTTATAACATATTAATCGAGAAATGTGCTATACGATATATATTGCTTAGCTCAACAAAAATGTAAATGTCAGTAAAATACCTCGCTTAGCACATACCCAACAGTAAATGTGTAGAAGAAAAAAATCCAATCGGCTTATGTGCTGTTAAAATCGCATATCAGATAACCCCGCCAGTACACAGCGTATTATGAACCAATACTGTATCAGACAACCCCGCCAGTACACAGCGTTTATTAACCAATAACATCAAAGTGCAATAATGGTTTTGATTTTGTTTGTTTTTGAGAGGGGGCGGGGGTGGGGGTGGGGTGGGGTGTGGAGACCACAGACATTCGTCTGGGTAGAACCACCGGCACACCGCAGGTCAGTTGGAAGACCTTACCACACTGAGTTCTTCTCCCGAAAGATGACTCGAACCCACGCGATGGAAAGCTTAGCAGTCAAAGTGCATTAATAACTGAGTAAAGTACTCGAGTAATAAAGAGCTATGCCGCCAGCGAAATTGCAAACATATTTTTCAACCCTCTGTCCTACAAAGGTTTACCAATAAAAAGTATATTGTAATAAATCTAGATATATACACTTAAAATACGCACAAAGTAAATGTAAAATCCCCACTATGCCCTATAAGCTTTATGATATGGTACATGTAGGTGGTACATGAACCGATACAGAGGCATATAGTTAACTCCCTTTGATGTTAGGCTGTAGTTTATTTGAGGTTTAAACAGTGCAAGGACAGATGGGCAGTTGATGCAATCATTTATTATTTTATCGTGGGTATGAAAATACTTCTTACAGTCTTGCTTTTGTTACTGCTACTTTGCTGTGAAGCAAAGTACATGAGAGGGTTACTAATAGTAGTTACCAAATTGTATGACACACATTCATACTACTGGACCTGGTAGCGCAATCGGTAGAGCGTCGGCTCCAGGTATTGGAGGCCCCGGGTTCGATCCCGGGCCGCGACATACTAAGGTCGTTAAAATGGTATTGGTATAGCTCCCTTGCTAACGCTCAAGCAAATATAAGGGTAGTTCCACGACTGGTTGGCCGGTGTCAGGATAATGCGACTGGGTGTGGTAATCATGCCAGGTGTTCACGGCGTGCTATACACAGTGAAGGCAGCACTATATCTGCTTCAAGTGGACACCGTCTTCAGATAACTAAAAAACTGTTAAACCCTAATAAACATAAACACATTCATACTCGTGTAGACAAATATGAAGGTGTATCCGTGTATTTGCTAAAGAGGTTTCAGATAACATCAGCGCTGTTATCATTTCATAAAAATGCATAACCAAAGTCATAAGTTATAATAAAATACGACTGAAATGTCAATTAAACATGACTTACACTGGTTTTAAAGAAAGCGTACTTGCTATTTAGAATACATTTCATTCACGTACCTGTAATTGTGTTCCTGAATTGAGATACACCTCGCACGAATTCTCCCTTCGGATTGTTTTTCAGCACTGGTAGACATCGTTCAAACAAAGGTGTAACACTACTAAACATAAATTGATTATTGCTTCCTTTACAGTCCTTTCGTCGTAATATGTGAAGGCAGTATATCCGCAGATCGTTATCCTACAAAACACGAACATATCGCTTAACAAGACCCCGATACACTGAGTGTAGATTTCTTTAGTACATACGCACCCTAACATTTATGTAAGATATTTTGCACACATAAATAGACTACGATGTAACATCAGCGGATTAAAATTAAGCTTATGATTAATTTATAGGTATTACACGAACTATTACTTTACTAGTTTGCGGGCATAAACAAGACTTTTGCCTGTAGTACAACTATAAAACATATAGGTATAAACCTTCATTTTTTTTTCTTGAAAAACAAAAACACACAAACGCACAAGGGCAAAAACAACAACGAAAACAACAATACAAAGCAATACCCTTCCAATGCTTCTAGTCCACCTCTTGGTTTATACCTCATTCAGAATGACCAAGTTGACAAGTTACATATATAATAAATGCGCGCTGTGTACTGTTCTAGAACATAATATGGAATATTTTAGAAATTGGAATAAATCTAGAACTTTCCCCAGAACAATGTCATTTTATACACACGTAATGCTCATCGGCAATCTGCGTGCCATACACATTATATATGATATATACACAAACACGAACCAAAAAATTCTGATGAGCATAACGTGCATATAACCAAAGTTAAATAGCGATAATTCATTAACTCATTGAGTCCTTAGCCAATTAAGCAGCCCCCTCATACACCTGGTGGGGCTCTTATATGCCCCTCATAATAACAAAGCAAAAATATCAGTTGAAAAATACATTTTATATAATCATATATATATATTATATATATATATATATATATATATATATATATATATATATATATATATATATATATATATATTATATATATTATATTATCATGCATTATGTATTATTATGGCTTTGATAAATGTATTATCGCTATTTAACATGGGCCCTCTGGGCGTCCCCATCCCCGCAAAGTACAACCAACCACAAAACAAAACAAAGTTGACAACAACAACTAGCTAAACATGGTTATCTTAACGCATTTGTTGCACTTCAGTCTAAATCTCACCATTCAGCCACGATAAAGGGGCATTTGAATACAAACAAAACAATCCTTAAAATGAGAACATAAACTAGAACATTTTCTGACAAATATACATCACGGTATAAACAGAATCATTTACCTAAGCCTTCTTCATTTTCTATTAAAATGTTTATTATATATTTCTTTCCTTTGAAAATAACAGCAAATGTCACCATTTATAAGTACATGCATTGTAGCTCATATTCTTATCATAGCAGGACATGACTTTGTTAATAATCCTCCAAAATATGTCTATTTGAGTAAACTAATGCTTGAAGCAGTGCATACCTTAAACATACATTTACGACTTGGACACGATGCATGCACATACAAATGATTTGTAATTAGTGGACGTAAGTATTTAGCATGGTAACTGAACACTGGTTGTGTTGCGTGAAACGCTTGAGTTCACCAATTGTCATTTTATATCATTATCTAATTAGAGGTGGTATCCGACAGTTTATCTATATAAAATCATGTAACAGTATTTTCCCACGATTTCTTGAAATGTATGCATAATTTCTGGATAAATTGATACTTTAGTCTAAGTAAAGACGATTTAGAACACTACCTATATTGTAAGACACTACAAACTGCGAAACAAATCACTCTAACAGCTCATTCTTTCCAAATCTATAAATAAGCTCGCTAGTGATCTTTGCTAAAAATAGACATAGACGTCATCGGACTTCCCGGATGAAGATAGAATACGATCTCAAAAGTCAACCGGAACTCTTCGGGTAATTCCGTCCTCGGGACAATACTTAATGAAATCAAGATCGTTTGTTCGCCGAAAGTCGGAAGAAGCATATGCCTAAGTAGTTCGCACAAAACATAAACACTGAAATCGTTTGACAGCTGCGTGTCTACTGCGCTGGGTAAATTAAAGTTGCAGTGCCGACCAGGACAATAGATAGTTTCCATATCAGTGAAGATCCCTTATCTTGGCAGCCATCTTTGATGATAACTTCAAGGGATTTTCATATGAATTATATAGAAGGGTAAATTTTATTTTCTTGTAATTTCTTCATTTGTGGTCCGAAAATAAAAAAGCTAATACACCATTGGAAAAGCTCTTGAAATTCATATTTTTAAAATACAATATTTTTACAATTGATAACTGCATACAGAAAAAATATACAGAAATAAATAAAACTATTGGCTCATACTTAAAACAAAATGAACAGTGTATCAATTTCGGTTGTAATTTTTTTTAACCTTTTTATCTATCAAAATATAGTTTTGATAATTAAAGTACTTTATAAAAGCTGTTAAATTTGATATAAAATTCAATAAAATAGACGGAAAAATAAAAAACACAGTGGTGAGTTTAATACAGCACATATTTCCCGATTTCTGTCTGCATTAGCTTCTGCCCACAAAGATGGCTGCCTTAACTATCTTATCAGTGTAGATGACATCACATGGAAACTATCTATACCGTACTATGTACAAACAAAAAATAAGCTTAAAACGAATAATAAATATGTAGGGAAGTGAAGTATATAGTAATTCGATTATGTGTGTGTAACTTTCCCACTTACACGTGATATTTGATCGTATTTTCAGACAAAATAATTCTACTTTCACTATGCATGCCGTCATTCGTTGAATACCGTTGATCCTCATTTGCATAACTTATGTAAAAATGCCCGTATGTTAATATAAACAATTGCAAATGTAGTTTGGTTCCCAGCTCATACCTGTGACAGAACTTTTCGTGCAAAACAATATCGCGCCAAGTAAAATTCGTACCAAAACGGGTAACATATTCAGACATGCACCGTTTTGTTTATGGTAGGGACTACACGTGTCGTTGAACAAGACCAGCACTACTTAGCAAAGAAAAATGTGCAGCAAATGTCAATAGGAGAAATGGTTTAGAAACATAAAAAATACAACATGCATTTAGAGAACCAGTAACATTTATGTATCAATTTTTATAACTATTAATTTTGGTTTTTGTTACTTTGTCTATCTTATATTCAGAAAATACTTGTAATTTCGATAACATTTTCGCATAATACATGCAGTGTAATGTACTGTTGACTTACTAATCATCTGGTAACCAATATGAAAATCAAGTACAGGGGCGGATCCAGGATTATTTAGAGGGTCCTAATTGAGAGAGCACTAGAGGTGCTAACTGTGTTAGATGGGTCTGAAGGGCATGCTCTCCTACAAAACTTTTGAAATGTAGCTGCTACATAGAACCCTTGCATTTTAGAGGCTGCTAAAACGTTTTCCATTAGTCAATACTGTTTATATTCTCCTCGTCAATGGTAATCTATGATCATAATTATTTCATGGGATAAGGGTAGACGTCAAATTGAGAGCTATAGGTAGAGGGTCTGCTTTCACAGGAAGAGTATTGATATCTAGAAGGCAAATTGTGCAACTTCCTGCAATTCAGACGGACCAGCGCTTTTTACAGTTTAATTTCAGTTTTATTTTATGCACAAATACGAGCATGCTCGTCTTATCTGTAGATGTTATTTTTATACATATCCATTCAAAAATGCATAAGCTAAAACCGGTCAATAAAAGTGTTTTTGCTGTAGTTTACATGCAATTCTGACTATTTCAGTCGCTTCTCTCAGATTTTTAAATATATCAATGGCAGATAAGAAGATTTTTTGATACCTGTTTGTATCTCATGCAGATTATTGTTGTCTATTTAAATTATAAAGTTGTTTTGTAGCCTTGATGTCCTTTTTTTTCCCTAAATAGTTTCCACAATTTTAATTACATGGTCATGAAACAAACAATACATGTTTGTATATTGGTTGGGTTTATCGTACGACCAACAGTATTTTAGTTATCTGAAACTTGAAGCAGATATAGTGCTGCCTTCACTGTTTATAGCACTCCGTGAACACCTGACATGATACCACACCCAGTCACATTGTCCTGACACTGGACCAACCAGTCATGTAACTTCCCTTATATTTTGCTTGAGCGTAAGCAAGGGAACTATACCCCTACCATTTTTAATCGACTTTGGTATGTCATGGTGCAGGATCGAACCCTGGCCTCCCGTACCTGGAGCCTATGCTCTACCAATTCCACTACCAGGTCCGGTAAACAATACATACATTTTACATAGGCATATCCATCTGTTTGTTCATGTTAAAAATGAACACCAACATTCAATGGAATAAAAAATAAGCTAAGACAGTTGCTAAAATATGCTGTAATTGTCTCATGCACAGTAGGAAATACAATAAGGTGCAGGATCAATTTAAACAAATATGAAATTTCATTGCCAAGTCCATAGATAGTAATGAGCATTACATAGTTACTGGTACACATGACAGCAAGTAGCAAGTATATGACTACATTTCTGTTCATTAAGGAAAAGTAAAAAAAATTGTAATAAATTTATAAAGAGAACCGCAAGGCGGAGCAAAATACAACCGTCAATAGAGCAATTTGAAACCAACTGCTGTGCACTCTTGTGCAATGCAATATGGCAAAGTTTTGGAATGCATTCTGGGTTATTGCAAGAAAAACTGAAATTAAAGTAGAAAATCTTTAATCTGCAAAACTGCTGTGCACTGCTGTGCAATGCACTCTGGCATGATTGTGGACTGCAATCTGGGTAATTGACAAAAACATATATAATAACATAATTTAAAAAAACATCAACTATACAAAAAATTACATGAGAGTAATCGCATTTGCCATGAAAGGGGCATTACTCAAAAATAAGAAGAGGAGAGTGACAGTTCTTGTGCACTGCACTCTGTTTTAATAACATCTATCCACCTTGAAGTTTCAAGACAATAGCTTCAATAATGTAGGAGTATGGTCCTGACAAACATAAAGTACAAAAATTGAACAAAGGGAAATAACTCCAAACTCATGAAGTGTACAGTGATCATTGATGGTTCTTATACACTGCACTCAGTCTAAATGAGGTATATCAACCCGCAAAGTTTCAAGTCAATAGCTTTGATAACAGGAATTATGCTCCGAACAAGAAAATTAAACAAAGGGACATAATTCCAAAATCATGAAGTACAGAGTTATGGTTCCTGTGCATTACACTTTGTCTCAATAAGACCTATCTATGTATCAAGTTTCAAGTCAATAACTTTGATACTGTAGGAGTTATGCTCCGAACAAGAACATTAAACGAAGGGCAATAACTCCCAACATCATGAAGTGCGCAGTGATGGTTCCTATGCACTGCACTCCGTCTCAATGAGATCTATCCACCTATAAAGTTTCTAGTCAATAGCTTTGATAGTGTTGGTGTTATGCTCCAGACAAACATCTCAACACCGCACGCCCAGGGTAAAATAAACAAATGAAATTGAAAGAGTACAGAAATAATAACCTTATGGGTTAAAATAGGTGAAAAATGTTAAATCATAAGGAATAAACCAACCAAATTGTTCCTAAGCATATACTTTTCTTATACCACAATGGAGTTGTGCAATGAATACATATATCTACATCACACAACACTAAAAATAGATTTTTTACCAAAATCCTTGTTGGACATCAAGTAATTGTGAATATTTAGTTCTTCTACTTGTAATATGCTAATAAATAATAACAAGATAGCCGTGAGACCCTATATCACTCACCTAAGTGCCATAGACATTTAGCCCTTGTTGCTATGCTTTTGAACAGATCAAGATTCTTTGAACAATCTTGATAAAAGACCATAAAGCAAATATCAAAGCTATCTTGTGGTTTATGATAAGAAGATTTGCAAAGTTTTCCTATACCTATATTGAAAATGGCTACACCCATTGCGGATATGTTGACAGATCAAATCATTGATACAGGACCACCCAAGAAACATGTATACCAAATATGAAGGCTCAAGCTCTTGTAGTTTCTGACTAGAAGATTTTCTAAGTTTTTCTATATATACCTAATTGGAAAATGACCACGCACCTGGCAACCAGGTTTATTTTTGACAGATCAGAATTATTTGAACAATCTTTATACGGGGCCACCCAAGGGACATGAATACCAAATATCAAGGCTCTAGCTCTTGCAGTTTCTGACAAGAAGATTTTCCAAGTTTTCCTATATAGCCATATTGCGGCATAAGCTCATGTGAGCTGTAAAAGGTACTTTGATAAAAAGGTGCACCTGAAGCTAGACTATTTTAATAGATGACTTGCAACTCCAACTAGGTTCAAAACCTACTCTAGACTAAAACTGAATGTGGGGAGGTCATTAAACTGACCTACATATATGAGTGTTTCTAAGAATATCATCTGTTCTCAAACACTCAGAACTAAGACATCTTATGGATACAAATCTCAACTATGGGGTCTTTGAATACTGGTGCCAAATAGAGTAAATACTCCTTAAATCAGGCATCTCTATCATAGATAGAGGCTCCATTTTTATTCTGTCAGTCAGTCAGGACTGTAGGATACTTCACAACAGCTCTCCAGTGTAATGGTAATGTTCCTTCTCATTGCTGGATACAGCACCCACATGCTCATTTACTTTTTCCACGTTCCTTTTAATCTGTAAAGTAATATTTCATTTCAAGTCCATTTTTAGCTGGCAAATAACTATAGTATAATATTTTCAAGTTAAGTCTTAAATGGTTTTAGACCTACAGCCTAAGGATTACAGTCACAGACTAGTAACTTCCTCTTACTCATTGGGCCCTCACTGTATGGCTTAAAGTCCATTTAGAGCAAGGACCAGATCTATAATAGCTGGGTTATCTTAAATGACCACATTATGTTGCTGCTAAATTGCTTTGGTTCATCCCACTTGTTCATAGTCACTTGGACTAGAAAATCTTCTAAGGTCTAACATTTTATATAGGAGGTTGTCTTTTGGTAAGGCAAAGTTTTTACTATGTATAGCATCATGTATTGTCTGTCTAGAAACATCACTGCTTCCAGGCAGGAAGTGAATAATTTATAATTAATATCATCAACAATAGTTTCCATATCAGATGCTACAAAGGTACAAGTGGAAATCTTCTATGCATGCATTATTTCTTAAATGTATGAACATAAAAACACACAGACACAAACAGACAGACAGACAGACAGACAGACAAATATCAGTAACATAAACAAAAACATTTTCTAAATACTAACAAGAAATATTTTTGGTAATATTTTTCCTGAATATTTTTTAAGTCTTTAAGATTTATAACTTTAATTAATATATTAAGATTGTCTTCCTTAGAAATGATAAAAGTATTATTTACTGTTGTCAAAAAAGAGTTAAGCCTTTTCCTTTACAAGTATTATAAAAGTTAACAATGATTGCTTCTTGAAGTCATTAACATGTCAATGAACAGATGTTAAAATACCACAAGTTCAGTGAAATATAACAAGTTATGAACTTATCATAACTTTGGCTAACCTGAAATTTATCTGGGATGGTACACGCCAACAGTTTAGTGTATGATAGGCTTTATTTGGTGTTGCCAGTGTTTTTTGCATTCCTCATCACCCAGTGGCTCATGGCTGCAACCATATAACCCATCATGAATAGGGTTGATTCATTTCTTTTGTTATATTATGAAGGATACCTGTTGATAAGAAACATAATTTCTGTAAGTAGTAGTATTGTTCCATTATACCTAATTATAGGTATTCATATACCAAATGTATAGTCTTGAAAGCTTGAAACTGTAACTTGTAGTAGTAGCAGCAGCAGCAGCAACAGTAGTAGTTCATATTCTGCATCATCATAATGCCCTTCTGTCTAGATGATTTTTATGTCTATCAACAAGTAATAAAATATGCATACATGAATAGATATTGATTGTTAGAAAGATTAAACAGTAAAACATCAACAGTTAGTTTACCAGTGCTAGGGAGGTTAAACACCATTTTACTGCCTTGTTTGATCATGTCTATTTAATTAACTGTCTTTCAAGTAAACTCATTGTTAACCAACAAGCTTGCTTCTACAAAAGAATTGGAACTTTTATAAAAATGAAGGAAAAAGGAAAATAAAATAGTGTTGGATCAAGGCTTGGACCAAGAACCCCTGGATTGTTCAGCCATGTGCTGTCTCTATGTACCAGTAATCATATAAAACTATGTAACATGTATACCTGTTGTCTTGACTCATGGTATATAAATAAGTTAGCAAGACACACAAATAGAAGTGTAAAGTTCTGTCCAAGTAAATACTCAATATTATGGTAATGTTAAAAAGCATGAATACATACTCAAACAGATCCGCAAATGATAGGGTTGCTTTCTTTCTTTCTCCCTCTCTTTTTGACTGTATCACCACATTGACATGTAGGTTGAGTTTCTGAAGTTCAAATTGTTTAACAATATATTTCCATTAATAAGTAATATACTTTTAATTACATAAAATATTACTTTGTATATGCTGTTTACAATAAGCTTTGTTGTGTATGTGTTTATTTTCTGTAAACAATAAACTGGGTGCCACAGTGGCCAAGCAATTAGTTGCTGATTTGTATCTCCTCAGCCCCTCAATGCATGTGCTATTTGGATAAGAACTTTCAACTGGTGAGGTTTTTCAGCTAACCTGCAGTGTACCAGTGGTTCTACCTAAACATAGGTCTAGGGTTTACCTTCACTAATAATTAGCTGGAGTTTGCCAAAATGACCATAACTGTGTTTGTAACAAAAAAAATTCTAAACACTTCCCTACTTTTATCAACATAAAATGGAGGTTATGCTCTTAAATTTTTAATCCATTCAAAACTTAGAACTTTAACCAGATTTAAAGATGCAATCAATCACTGGATTCAGGAGCTCTGAGGTTCTGTGTTTATATCCAGGCACAAAATAACAAATTCGTTAAAAAAGGTAGAGGTATGTGTACCTGGTTAACCCTCAATCATATGAGTATTTCCATGACTGGTTGGTCTGGAGTAAGTATAATATGACTGGGTGTGCTATCATGTTATGAAGTTTATTTCATGCATTTCCCAATGAAGGCAGAACTATATGCCCCAAGCCTGGTATAACTGACAAGATAGTAGGTGGGAGACTATTGATTAAAATAACAAATATTTTTTACACAAATTTTAAAAGAAAATTTACATGTTCGGGAAATATATTTATGATTTTCCCAGTTGAGTGTATGAACATATAATGATCTTTTAAAATTGGCTTAAATGCTGCACACAACATACTTTGATGAAGCTTTGTCTGACCAATGTCACTTTTCAGCCACTTTCACTGAAATGATAAGGTGTCCAAGTTATGTAACTTGTTATGTAAAATTGTTATCTAAGTTAAGTAAAATATAGAATATATTAGGTCATAAAAATGGTTCTATTTTCCCTGGCAGTGTGTTTTGCAGACAATGACTTACGATACTTGAAGCATAGAATAAAAACTTAGCCAGCAGCTAACCAGTCATAAAGATGTTATGAATGAAGCACCCTTGTCTAAACTTAGCTTGCAAGAGAAATTCAGTGGTGAGCCTGGTGTGAAATGTGACTAGGTGCAGTATTATGTCTGTTATATTCATTGCATGTTTTCACTGTGAAGACAGCACCATACATGCTTCACAGGAAGCTAGTCTGGATGTTTGGACCTGTGGATAGCCCCATTAAAATTTTTTCACCTAAGTAGAGGTAGTGTCCATTTGAAGAAGATGGTGGTGCATTCACTGCATTAACTTGTGGACAGCCTGGTGTCTGTGTTGAGAATGAAAAAAAGCACAGTGAAGGCCATACTAGTCTGGTTTAATTGGAAACTTTCTGCAGGCTACCCAAATGTTGGTGGTGGGATGATAAACACAATACTTTACAAGCAATAAAAGATATAATTACCTCATTTTATGTAATTCAGTTGCATTCGACAACATTAACATCTCACACCCTGGTGTCGAAGTAAAATGATAAAGGCTTCAAATGGTGTTATCATTTGGGATCATGCAGCTGAAGAGAATCAAGATATGACAATAGATTGAACGAAGACAGAAAATTGTCATTATTATTTATTTCATCCTATTAATCTTATCCTTTACATTTTTATACAATAAATTTACTTGAAATGATGATGTAAATAATTGTCAGGATATGCAATTATTAATTCTAAATCATCTTTGTTAGTTTAAGTGTATGAACATGACACAACGTGCCCTGTATGTGATCCACACTTCATAAGTTCATATATATTTAAATTATTGCATCATTATGGACCAAACAGTGTATTGTTATAAGAGGGACGCATAGTGTGAAGTTGTTCAAGCTTGTTGTGCAGCAATTATGGTCTATAAAGGAAAATATATGACAGACTTTCAGTGACAGAAGTTTCTGTACTGTCGGCCCAGTGCTATGGAACAGTCTGCCATTAGATGTGCGACAATCAGAATCTTTAGATGTTTTTAAGAAGGTATTAAAGACATTTTACTTCCGTAATTTTAATTCACTGTTTTAAAATGGGGAAGTACGAGTACTTTTAAAAATCAAAGAACCTTTACTGATGTGCATATACTTGTATGTATGTTTATCTTGCAATGTTTTAACATCTTAGATTCTGTGGGTTTTACTTAGTGATAAGCTAAATTTTCTGTTTTAAATTTTTATTGTATTTATTGCATGTCTCGTTTGATTTTTATTAGTTATTGTACAACGCCATTGAATATGATATTGTATAAAAATAGCTGTTTAATCAAATAAAACAGTTTCAGTTTCAAAATATATGACGCACGACGCGAGAAAACTGGGCATATGGTCAAAATTTTAAATATTTTGTTTTTAATGAAACATGATTCTCCTATCATTTCTGATCACAAATTCGAAAAAGATTTTTTAGAATTGGCTTTATATTAATGAAAAAATGAGAATTTTAATGACCCATATGGAAGGTAGTTTTCTTAAATGTGACGTCAAATTATTGACGTCATAATATCGGGATGAGTAACTTACTCACACAACTAAATTAAAATTTAAGCTAATATGGTTTTATTAACGTTGATATTAAACTGCAAAATAGGGGTGTGTATTGTTAAAGTGGGTAAAGTAACAGGTTGTAATTAGATAACATTAAAAAATATCAACTGAATTTTGTCTGTACAAAGCACTCGAGGTCTTGTTTGCGCTGACGCTTCAACCCAGCCAGGTTGAAACGCGGGTGGCATTTCTGTATTCCTGAACTTTTGCTGGGGATCCTTGAGTAGCATAAACTCCCTCTGATCATCATCTGGAGTGGTCAGCAAGATGATACTACCAGCTTTTTTTTTTGATATTGAAGTGTTGATAATCTGAAAATGCATTTCAATCAATATTATGTTATATGTCCAAGTCTCACCACAAATACAAATCAGATTACATCAATGATTTTGTTTTGCATGTTTTGCCTTCAAACAATTTTGTTGGACGAAAATCGCAGATAAATGTTTGTGAAGTAAAACTACTGGCGCATTGCAGGCATTATCACAATTGTCTCCCTTACCAGGACGATAACACATGCAGTGAAAGGTTGGGACATGACGAGTCTGTGAATCTAACCTTTCTGCTTAGAGTAGCTCTTTAATATAAACCCAATTGTTTCAAATATTGTTTATGGCATATAACATGGCCATACCTTATTCCTGTCAAAGCCTTGAAGTTTTGCCCAAGGAAACCATTCCAACCTCTCCAGTCACACCTGGGATACAAAACGAGAGAGTTGAACTGTAAGGATCGCTTGACAATGTCAGCTGGCTCCTTAACAGTCTCGCAGTCATTTTCTCGGCACTTAATTTGAGGTGGACAAAACCGGGATCTACAAGACAACGTGCGTGGCCTGAAATAAGAAATAAACTCTCGTTTAACATATGTACATGCATATTTATGTATGATTATTGGCTTTTACTCTACATTTATGCCTATTCCTGTCATCGACAGTGCATCGACAAAATTATTGTTATTGTAGCGACGTCCAGCTATTACTGGTGGAAAAAAATCATGGCCCATGTCTGCTTAGAACCAGTAGCGCATTGCAGATCAGCAGAAAAACCTGACCACATGATGAAAGTTTGTACCACGACCGGGACTCAAACCCACAAGGTGACGGATTATGGAGTCAGAGAAATAGCAAGTCATCGATTCTAACCTTTAAACCATTAAACCACGGGCGTCCCCTATGTTTTATTTTTTTCTTTTCGTTGTTGTTTGTTGCAGATACCTCGCACCAATACAATTAATGTCGTATTTGCAATATCCAGTTTATACTGGTGGGGCAAAATATATATATCCAGTGGTGGACTGTAGGTTAACATGAATACCTCTGGACATGAATGTTTGTCGTTTCGACCGGGACTCGAACTCACGGGTGGAACGGTCTGTGACTCTATGAGTTTGGCAAAGGGCGCCCCTTATTTGCTTGTGAATACATTAAATGGAATGTCATACGTGACTATCATACTATTAAATCAGTCGAAGGAAACAATTAAAACAAGTCCATGTACTTGCATGTGGTACTCGATCATGCTGTTTTGTCCTGTCATTGTCCGCCATATGAAGTACCCAAGTAGACAAGGGTTTTTGTTTTGTCCTGAAAGTCTCAACAACATACAATATCCTGAAAATTAAGTCGTCACAGGTTTACAGATTTGAATTTTAACTATAAACAATCATATTATTTGGTTATAGTTTCAGTCATTTGCTCGAAGTACTTTGAACGTTAATCAATAATTTCGTTATAAAATTCATGTATTCCGTTTTCTTTCTTTTTCTGTGTATAAAATATACTGGTTATGAGACAAACAATTTTGCGGCATTATAAATATTTAATAAACATATTGCTTGATATGTCTATGGTTAGTTCCTCTTTTAAATAGAACTAGGACCCTGCACTGTAATTGTATGAAACGGCAAACGAGTCTCTTCTATTTAATTAAAAGCGACAATATAATGTTACATTCATTTAGAATTATCACAAATAGTCGTTAAATATTAAATGTGTGCAAACAAAGTTTATTATTTTTTGTGGGTTTGTTTTGTTTCACTTTAATGTAAGCCGAACAGTTGTCAAGAAAGAAATGTTTTATTTAATTCGTTAAAACAAGACGTGTATTAAATGAAATAAAATGCATAAAATTATGTTGGAAAAAAAGTAAGAAAATAAAATTGGGGGCCGTGGTTGGTAGCAAACCACCAACCCCGTCGATAGATATATAAATAGCGAATAGCTTGACTGACCAAGCGCGCTGTATATACCCAAATTGCCTAATTGTATAAAACTCAATAAACAAGCCTACGTTGTTACAAATAGACACGTTTATGTAACATTAATCTGTTTTATATGCAAAACGTATATCAGGTTTTTAAAAAATCTATCAGCATTTTTTTCTAGTGAGTAAATATAATTAGTCGATTTAAAGTGGACCGATTTAAATCATTTTTTCGTTAAATCTACCAATCCGTGTCGATGAGTTAAGTATATTGTATGTAACCTGCAACATCCGTTACATCAAAATGTAGTCTGGATTATATAAAAAATAATGGTTTACATTCTATTTCGTTTCATATAAACTTTTAACATGATTTTGCTAGAAATGACAAAAAGTATCATAATAATTCTGTAAACCTGTAGGCCTATAAACTCTTTAACTGTTTAAGTTTGATTCACGCGTGTTTAGATCTGTGTAGCCTCTATTCAATCTGATTCAATATATACGCTTAAAATATAAAGATTATGCAATTACAAAATAATGAATAAATCTTACCTCTAGTTCCTCCTCCATTCTTGTTTGTTATCGCTTCTAATAGCACACCAACATTCAGTTTCAAACACAATAGTCTAAGCCATGCTGTCAAGGTTGTAGTAAAAATACCCGGTAAAAGTGACGTCATTTTAATTGTGGATTTCCCAGTGTTACATCATAATGCCATAAGCCCGGTTTTGTCGCGTCGTGCGTCATATATATTTCAAATTGTTGGAAAGCTAAATCCATTCTCCCATAAAAAAAAATATAAGATTCATATAGACAAGATGCTCTAATGGTTAAAGGTTATAATTTAATCCATTTATTATTTTTTGTTTGAACAACTTCTCAGGCTTAGGAAACAAAAAAATTAAATTCTTAAATGAAATGATTGCAGGAATAAGATATTTTGTTAAGTGATTTTTTACAGCTTCATACAAATAGACTTGGTGCATATTTAGTTAAAGTATGTCGTTTAACTCCCTCTAATGTAATTATGGTGATGTCCAGCTTTTCTTATTGAGGAAGACCCCAGGTGAATTTACAGCACATCGGTGGGCAGGTAAGTGGAATACCTTACATATTATTTATCCTGACCAGGACTTGAACCTATAAGGTGAAAGCTACCAGGGGCCATGTGTAAACATCATTACATATATCACATAGTTTATTTTTATGATAAATAATTTTCTACTAATGTGATAATATAATTAATATGTTGACAATACAAACTATACACAAGGTATCTCAACGATGCCTGAATATAATCAATTCTGAAAACATTAATTCTTTATATGGTAAAACGTTGATCATTCAAATTTTGTTAGCACTGTTGAGGAATAGCCCATGTTGATAACTGGGTACGAACCGTGTCGAGTCCAAATACTAAAATGCGTATAAACTATAATAACCTTCATATATATGCGACAGAATACTTATAGATAGCAGGGAACTTACATATCAAAGAACAGTGTTGACATGGTTTTATAATAACTCTTAAGTACTTTAAATTTCTAATAATGCTTGTTCACGCAGCGCCTACCCGAAATTTTTAAGCAGGAGCTGGGCCTAAATCTCTGTCCACTTTCAGTTCAACTTCCATTGCCATCGTCGTTCAATACATGAGTTGAGACAAAAAAAATATTCTGATACAATCATGTGGTCTTCTTTGTTCCCTTTCTTGTTTCTTTTAGTTTATTTATTTACTTATGGGCTACATTCCTTCTTTGCTTCTGATGTTTACCGCGATCACTACAATCTCTCGTTTTAACGAACATGTATGTGCTGCGGCCCCATATATATAACCAATTTTCATTTAAAGTCCTTTCTTTTAAAGTTGTTTGACAATATCGAAGCTAGCCGTGTTTCCTTTGAGTAGGTCCATGACTGTTGACAATTATTATTCATACATCACGAGGTTGCTTTTCCGCTATTTTCCGATCAAAACCCGGAATTAATCGGAAGCGGTCGTAAGAAAAATGTCTGAATATAAACGACCTACTAAAATTCGAAACAGGTGTTGTATCGGTCAAATATCAACCCATCCCAATGCCATCATGTGCCCATATTTTCCAGAAATCCAAGTTTAGGGTCCCTTTAACCGATGATGGCCTTATTTTTACGATTCTTTTACTTTGAAACGGAGGACACTGCAACTTTAAAATCGGATGATTTAAATTTGAAGCCGCCACAAATTGAAGTTTTACTGGCATCGTACTGTAGCGAGCTGTCAACCGAGCGGCCATCTTTGTTTTGACGTCTGTCTCAAAAGAAGTCCCATTTCAATCTTCTCACAGCGATTACGTCACGCGTTGCTACTTAAATCTCTGCCCACAGCAAGGATCACGTGACAATAGAGTATCACGTGAAGTAAACATGGCGGCCTCCATAAACACGCCACGAAAGAAAGTGAGTCAAAATTGTTTTTTATGTGACGAGAAAAAGCGGCATTTTAATGTATCTGATTACAAAGACGGGATTTTAATAAATAAAATTTGTTGTTTAACAGGTGAGGAGAGACCTAATTTGTTAAATTACTTTTCATGCGAACGATTGGGAATTTGCAAAGTGTATTCTGTACAGTACGGTGAAATTTGACTTTCATAATTTCATATTTTTTTCATATTTTAAGTTACTTTTAATTTTTAATATGATAAATTAATACTTTTAAAGGAAAGATACTATATTTTGAGGAGATAAGTCCAGAAAAAACAACAACAAAAAAAACAACAACAAACAAAACAAACTATCCGCCTGTATTTGGGCGAAAAACGTGCTGGTGGCAGTGATATAATGTGCTGTCAATGGAAGTAATCACTGCGGGGAGTTTGGTCCCATTAAGATAAATGGCCGAGGTGATCCGACTACCTACACACATCCGAGACATGATTCGTGAATAACCAGAGGTGTACTGATTGCTCAAAAGTGAGTTTCGTTCAAAAATAGCTATCTTTGCAGCATGGCTCAGATATGAAAAACCAGTATGCAATGACGAGTAGGGATTTATGCTTCACTGTTCACACAGATTTAGGGCATTAATGAAGAGCATTTTGCAAGACCTTTCCGGTAACAATGACTTTCTTGGCGATTTGAGAAAAAACATGGTGTAAAACTCTCAGTGACCACCTTTAAATCTATTTATTTCGGGACCTTATTGAAATTGTCCCTAAAGTTGTGAAACAATTCCAAATGTTAACGTATTATAATTACTTTGGCCCGAAGGACTTTCATAATAACTGTTTTAAGACAGTACAATAAAACGCACACTCATTTTATTGTTGATGTCGCGCTTCACCGCGGAGTCTATTGTGATCACGTTTTCAGATTGCCATGGAGAGTCATGTGATCAGGATGTTTACCGATAGGATCTAAGCGGTAATCAGAAATACGGTTCATTATCAAGCAATAATCATAATCTACTGTCACATCAAAAAGTGTGATTGTCACAATAAAAAACTGTCGTCATATAATGATAGTCAAATGTTTAATTTCGATTAAATTATATACAATTAATCCTTCTTCCTATACATGTATATTTCTTTTTATTTTTCCCCTATTTCTTTTTACTGTTACAATACATACTTTTGCGTCGTCATTGATGCTTTGCATCAATGTTTCTTCTAGTAAAATAAATGTGAAGCTTTTAAGATGATTCCGTCCCAGAAAACAGTTTTGTTCTTAATTCTCTGTTGTAATACCTGACAGATTAATCCGATGTAATTAAGTAGACGTTAAGTTTGCGTTGTAATTTAAAGCGAGCCGGCGATAACTCGGTACATGTGTTTTCAGCAGATAGGACCCATTTGTTAAACATATTAACGAATTATGCTATAGTAATTTCATCAGTGAAAGATTTATAATTAAATCACAGTGTTTTACAATTCTATGACACGTTATCGATACGCGTGTTAATAAATGATTGAAACCTAAATGATAAACGATAATTATTTCGAGTTAAGACGTACCGAATGACCCAAAATTAAAAAAAATATTCTTGTAATGTAGTATTTAAAATTATTTTACGTACGTTTTGTAAGATTTTGTTGCAAAATATTTTTAAACAAAATGATAAAAAACCTCTTACACGAACACTGTCGAAAACGCCCCGATTACTAAGACCAAATAAACACCCTGTTATTGTAGTCTCGAACACCAAGAGTAAGCAGAAAACATTAACATCATGTTGGTGGAGGATGCATCCCCGCCACCCCGAGTATAATGAAAAAGTTTCTCTTAGATATACAAAATAAAATAACAAAGTAATACAGTTGTTACTGAATTGATAAAAAACTTTCTCTAAAAATTCTCGAAGGAGCGTGATAATATTTTATAGATCACAGAGCATTTCACCGAATGTGTACAACGGCAGAAGTACTGATTGTACATTAAGAATATGTTTTACGGTATTACCACAAAACTTCATGATCAGGCAATGAATTTCGAGTAAGACTTAATTAAGAAACTTTTTTATTTCGTAAGCTTATAAAATCGAGAAGAGCACCATATCAAAACATATCACTAATAGAAGTCAATTAAACAAGTTAGGAACGCCGCTCCTACAACAAACTGGAACATATACTTACTGTTTTAACAACCGCATACACTTGTACCAGACACAAGTGATCCCATTTTGAACTGATGTTTAGACACCCAAATTACCCATAGATGCCACCTTTGAAGCAATAATACAAACCGGTCAAAACAGGTCGCGTTACATAAAGAACCTACAAGAAAGGTTAAAATATCACAACAAATTGCAAAGATAGAAATCAACAGAAGACTCTTTAAGACAAGAAAGCAAACGCGTCAGAAGTATCTATTGGTGACAATATGATAGTGAAAATATTGACGTTCCGAACGTCTCGGTGAATCCTGTTTACATAAACCGGACTATTAAATCAATATTAGTTTAAAGTACATGGTGAATAATTGGTCTAAAGAGACCTTTTGTTTATGATACTATTGGTGAGCAGTTTGAGGTAGGCGTGGACTTAAACTGTCATCATACAGTAAGGGGAGGAGTTAGGTACAGATCGCGGAACGGTAAATGAGAACATGGGAAATGAAAGACAAATAAAAATATGAAGACAAGATGAATCCTTAATTACTTGTATTCAAGGTCAAATCAAGTGAAGAAATCAATAATGTACTGCACTGAAATCATTTACTTACTATATGTGATAAGAGCAAATGTGGCGATCAACTCCACAATACTAAATCAAATTGTTAAGAACATCGTGCACAAGCTTCTCAGTGGTATCATAAGCAACTAATCTGGTGATAATAATATTAAAGTTACAATAATTTTAAATTGTTATACATTTGCATATTTTCCAGGTTTTATTATTGCTTTAACAGTTAATTATGAATGACTGAGCATGTTTGTTACAATTTAGCACAAGTCAACAATTTACATTGTGAAAGATTCTATGTACATGTTGATAACTATTTCATACTTAAATTTCATCAGTATACTCTTTAAATTCGTCGCTTAAATTATTTTTTCAGGGAGGGGTGAACAAGTTAAAGGATTATTATCATTGTTTTGTAGAATATATATTTTACATTGTAGACGTCTCAAAATAATATTCACACCTTTGTGCAGTTTGGCGGACCAAAAAAATCTCCCCATGCATGTAATCTATGTTTCCATCTAATTCATCCTATCAGGATTGTTACGTATATTTTCCTTTGACATACTTTGGACTTAGGTTTATTTAACTTGAAATAAAACAACCATGAACAGACTAATACAACCAAACATTAATATTTCACCCTTAAAATTGCATAATGTGCCTACTGTGCATTTGTATATTTTTGCTGATGATATATTTTCTAGAAGAGTTACTGTCAATATTTTACCAATAAAATTAAACCCGTCTTCCCCGGTTTATATTTCTAATTCGACTAATTTATTTCTTCGGCAGTCATGTTTTTACGTAACGTTTCTAGTAACAATGAAAAGAGTCCCCCCGCACAAATGCAAAGTGGACATAATGTGTACTTTAATATCTACAAGTGTAATTATAAAAGATGAAGTATATGTAGATTCCTTAACTGTAACTCCACTGTCAAGTCTACTGTAAATGGCAGTACATTTAACATTTCCTTACCTTGCGATGTTGATTGGCAAAGCAACAACATAGCTTATGTAATAACATGACACCATCCTAACTGTAAACTGCAGTACGTTGGACAAATGAGACGAGTGCTTAAAATTAGATTTAGATAACATTCATATAAAATCCGTAACGCTCGTCGTTTTAAGAACTACCTTTATAATCTTTTTCTTACTACTGGCCATTCTTTAAAATATGTGAACATACAACCTTTGCAAAAAAATTAAAATATTTTCGATGACGATGTTTCTAAAGGATTTAAATTACAGGCCAGATACAGTGCCGAACTTGATTGGATTAAAAAATCTTCAGACTCTATTTCCACTCGGTCTTAATAAAAATATTCACCAGGCGGGAAATATTTCTAAAAATCCGAACATTGACATCTTTAGTATTCTATCTTTACTCAAACGCAAACGCCGATCTCATGGAATTAAAAAAAATCATAATCTTAAACGCAGATTTAGGAAAAAATGTTTCTATTAAAGATCTGAATACACATTATATTCAATCTGGTATTCACGCCTTACATTGTTCAGTTACAAATGTACCTTTGAAATCACTAGTTATTTTGGACAATAAGGCAGATTAAATATATTTACATACTCATCCTTTATATGAGGTGGCATCCATCATTCAAAAGTATACAACCCATGCTTTACAGTCCTAACACAAACGACATTTCATGAAAGTCAAATACATTAATAAAGGGATTGATTTTATCGACTATCTAGTATCTTTCGGGATAAAATATAATCAATAAAATCCCCTGTTACTTTGAAAACAAAGAAAACACAATGATTTGTTATAAGTACAAAAACCCCATTAGAGGTCTTATTTTTAATTACAACCAAACTGTAGCAGACCTTAACCTGAATGATCCTTCTCAGGATTCTTGTAAATGTTCAACTTCACATTTCTGTAACTGCCTTCTTGCCATATCCTTATTGGAGATTTAAACATCATCGATGATAAATTAAGAAAAAAACTCTTTAAGGGTCCGAAATATCGCCTGCCGTATTAAATAGATTTTGACCCTTGTTGCAAATAAATAGCTGATTAATCTGCAATTAATCTGTCTGCCGATCGCTGGTGTAAGAGAGAAACACGGATACAGTAGCACTCAATACTTGGAAGGAAGAAAGCCATTTTTAAGATAATACAAACTCGCATTAAGTTCTACCGCTACATAAGGAACCTTTTTATCACTTAAAATACCTAAAACAGTCCTTTCAGAATATTCACGATAAATTTGTTCTTGTACCTGCAGACAAAGCTTCAAACAACATAATTTGTGTCAGACGACTATATCACAAAATGTACTGATTGCTGAGTTATCCACCACCAGTTCTTACTCTAGCACTAACCTTGACTTTCAGACAATCATTGACAAACATAAACAGATATTGCATAATATTAATATCAAGATTCACTGTACTGAATTCCTAAGCTTCACAAAACACAATGCAAGTAACGATTCATAGCTAATGCCAGCTCTAGCCCCACAACTCACATTTCTAAACTGCTTACTTCTTGCCATACATCTGTTAATAATTAACATTTTTTGGTCTATTAAGAATTATTTAGAAGTCTTTGACAAGTTTCATACTTTAAACTTTTATTTCTCTGCAGTTGATACTTACGATTTTTCTACGATGTACACTTCTTTACCTCATGATTTAATTAAGACCAAATTGATTGCTCTTATTGAGAAAACTTTGCTCGAGAGCAACGTATATACATTGCATGTCAGGAAAGTAATCATGGCATTTTTTTTGCCAACACTTTCTTAGAAAAGTTTACTATGTGGTGTTTGTGAAGCTCTTTGTTTCCTATGAGACAATATTTACAAAAATGCGGTGATACTGTATTTAGACAAGTTACAACCCGGGAATCCTTAATTGTATTGCATTGCTTGCAATTGACCCTTTTAAAATCAAGAACTTGCACCGCTTTTAAATTACACGATAACCGGACAGGTCGTTGAGACTATATGAAAACAGTGATTTAAATCCATAATTGGACAGTCACTGATGGATTTCTTGTCTCTTCATCTTTCCTGCCGTGCCCTATATAGGTGAGACAACTTGAGCAGTCTCCATGCCTTTTACGTGAGATTGCACAGTAGGTATATACATCGGGATTTTTTGTACCTTTATTATATAATATGCCAACTGCGGATAAATCATGTTATTTCAAAACTTATGACGTATTAACTCCTAACAATACTACAATTTATTTTGTTGGTTTGGGTTGTTTGCTAAAATTCGATGATTTCTTTCGTATTTTTTACATTTCACTTTTGACACTTTTGACATATGACGTCATGACAGTGTATGACGTCATAAAATTGTTCTTATTATACGTCAGCGCTTGGGCTGTCTTATTTCAAACTACTTTCTCATTTAGAATTTTTAGATTGCCGAGGCTTTTATCTTCTGTACATACTGCACATATGTTGATAGTTTTTTTATTACTAGATATTTTGTATGTATATAAGTTCATTGTATCTATTTTAACTCCCGATGCAGGTGCTTACTGTTAGTCGTTTACCGTTGACAGGATATTTTTTATTTGCACTGGTTGTTTGATAGAGAAAACCTTCAGGAAGTGCGAGGTTCACAAAACAGGTTTAAGCACTCCAGTCAGTCCTTTTGCCGACTTACCGTTCCAAGGCGGTAACTGATGGTTTTTCTTTTTGTGTGTTACGTCTCGTCTCTGTGTTTTTGTCATATTTACACTTACCCCCTGTTTGCCTTTGTCTAGACGTTGATTAGATTTAAATATCTGTGGAGAATTGATAGGACCTTTTCTTATTTACCTTTTGTTTATTTAACATTTTAGTGATGGCAAAATATCAGGGCGTTATTTTGTCGATCAGGGGAAGTACGTAATCTGGTCAATAAATAGTCATTAGTAATTAAGAGAAGAGTAATGCTCCACTTTGTCAATTTAGTGTTACTGAGCTACATTCCCTGGTTTACCTTACGGTTAAATTCATAATTCTGTGAAGCATTTAAATAGTTATACCTTAATGTTTGATATGTGTACAGTATGGACCTCACACTGGCTATAAAAGAGGATTAGATGGTATGGGTAAGTTGATTTTTAAAATGGATGACATTTAGTGAACAAAGAATTCTGACACAATAATTGTAGTTTTTATAAATAACCTTGGTTACATTGATTGGTAAATTAGCTGATTTGTGTGTTTATGGATATAATATGTATACGCTTCTGTCTGTTGTTGATATATTATGTTGAATTAGTATTTCGATGAATGTATATTTTTGCTAGTTAAATAAAAAGAGAATGTTTTATTAATTTTGCTTGATTAATTTGGTGATCTGGATTGTGTTTGTTTAGATAACTTGTGCGCATTATATTTTATTTTACGGTATGAAGAGAGTTTTGGCCTAAGACTAACTCTGCTACACTCACGTGTTTCTTGGACTTCTTTTGTACACTGACGTTTAAATACTTCATACACCAGTATAATTATAGAATATAAAGTTGGATGTTTGTAACTATGTGGTTACCTTTGTGGTTACCATGAGATAGTATAGTGGGTACCTCACTGGTATTATTATGTGATATTATACACAACATCATGTATGACATTATAATGTAATTCTATATTGATTACAAAGTTATGCAAAATTATGTAATTTTAAACTGGATTCCACGTATTACATTGTAATAGATAGTATATTAAATATTACGTAAGCTATTATCGTGCGATAGTATATTGAATACCACGATTGGTATGAGTATTGGGTTGTTATTTTAGATATTATGAGATATATTAGATACCAAATATGGTATTGTCATAGGAAATATATTGAATACTACGTGCTATTATTATAGGATATTACACTGGATAACATTCATGGTATTACTGTGGAATATGTTATACCACGAATAATATTGATTTGAGATATTATATTAAACTTTATGTATGGTGTTTCTATGGGGTATTATTAAAACATAAATGATATTAAAGAATAGAATAAATTACACATAACTGTTATATTATTGCATTTTTTCAAAGCAAAATCACAATTTCCAACAGGATTGAAATTTCAGACAGTCTATATGTGCAAGACGTTACATTAACATATCTATTTCTGTTACTTATTTGGAATAAAATGCATCATTGTTTCCCATTGAAGCGTACATCTGAAAATCCATCGCTTAAATGTCTAAACATAAGCAAATTACCAATTAACGTCAAACTACGATGAGACGTTTTCCATGTTAAAAAATGGCAGTAACTACTTTGCGCTCATACAGACCTATTAACTTTTACTTTAGTAAACGAGACAAGAAACCGAATATAATAATGACGATATTGAGGCTTTATCTGTGTTGGCAAATACGTCATGAAACAAAAATATTTGGCATATTAAAATCCAGTTGTATTTTTTACCAACGAAATTTCAGATGAGCAGTTCCGAACATTTTAACTCTCTGATAAATGTGTCATACAGTTTGTTAATTTCAAGCGGAATTATACAAACACAATTGAGCGAAATTTTTCCTTCTTTTATATTTTGGCAAAACATTTTCACACATTGTCCGGACATAGGCATGCCTGCAAAATCGCTATACATGTGATGGTACAAGACGTTTGAATAATCTGTAACCCGACACATTTGTTAATAAACCACTCAAAGTTCTCTGTTTGAACCTTGAAGCAAATTTAATAATGCACATTGTTTTGCCTTACAATTAAGAACTGAATTGACACCAACAAAAAAGATAGAAATTTGTTGCACTTTATTGATATAATAAAAAGATCAAAGGCAGGCAAAATGTTTTGATCAAATAAATAGAAAGCCAGGTGTTTCAAACAAACCGACATAAACACATTGTTTAAATTAGCACGAATTGAATGGCTAAACATGACAGGATATGTTTAAAAAAAGAAATATAAACGACCAATTATGCGTACGGTATGGAGCTAATGACATGTTGTTTGGTTTACGATGTCTTATGGTACATACATATCGTTCAGAAAAGGACTTATTGTCATGAATGTGTACGTTTATTATTTTCACACGTTAAAAGTGTTGTGTGTTTACGCGCATCCACCAACTAGACCTATTTAAGCAGTTTAAAGTCTTGCGCATAGTATACAAGTTTTGACACCGTCCAGTGTCATGTAACTATAATGTCGTCCTCGCCGCGAAGTCATGATTGAGTAACATTTATCATCATAGCCTATGTTAAAACCAAAGCTTACTGACATCCGGTGGTATTATTCCTTGATTATTTCGTATGTTATTATTACACACACAATTTTTTGTATCATTGTTTTATGTTGAAATTGTTGTTTTTCGTTAAAACAATGATAACAATATATTTTCAACAATCACATTCATTGATATATTGTACAGATGCTAAGTTTACCTTTTGGAAACTTAGTGTCACATGTTCTGACAGCACCATTTCTTACATCAAATAACCTTACATTACAGCATTAGTTTCCCTGGCTTGTTATAGACCACCAGTGACAGACAGTACGTATGCCCATTTTCTATCATATACAGTTTCGTGAAGATTTCCGGATTCAACAAGAGAACAAATACACAGGCACGATCGATAGATATACTCAGACACCCCTGCACGCTCACACGCACACACACATACACTCACACACACGCACGCACGCACGCACATACGCGCAAACACAGACATATAGAGTACACATAATCTTTTACATGATCTTATTATTAATATCAAGCATGTCATAATTTATACTTGTTTTGCTCTCGCTAATATATTAAAAAAAAAAACAACTGCATCAGCTATTAACTTACCTTGATTTAACTATTAAAACAATAGTTTAATATGGTGGGAATAGTTTTTTTTTACAATTGTGAAAGCGCTTATTATACTTTACACTTCATAGTGTTAATTATACCTGAATACTTTCCAGATATGTGTAGGTAGACAATTTACCAATGTTAATGTCTATTTTTTTTATTGACTGTCTCTGTATACAACCATATATATGCTTACAATATATGCTTACAATACTCTCCTTTAATTGAAGCACTGTCACTTTAACTTTACCTGCTGCTCTCCACTTTCTCATGCAAAGTGCCTTACTTTTAATTTTTGGCGAGAATTTCTACCTTTATAAACTCTCTGTTTTACCCACTCTTGATCACTCTAAAGGACCCTAAAGGCGAGCTACTTGCTTCTTGTCAACCAGACTGACATCTATCTCACTCCACTCTCTGCCTCTTTCTTTCTTTACTAAATTTAGTTGTAAGTAAATTTGATTAATAAAATTTTAAAAGTGACAATTAATATTCTTTAAATTTATTCCTGACTTAACTGTTGTTTTACACCCAAATAAACTATAAAACTTAAACCGAACCTGGGTTATACAGGCCTACACAAACAATCCTGTTACATTTTTGGTGCCATGACCAGGATTTTTTGGGTTAGGGATTAGGGATTAGCCGGCATTTTTACCGATACGGCGCAGCGACATTACCGTCATTATAGCACAGGGGCACTTATGAGGTGCCCAGGCACTGAACCCGGCCGGTCCATTATACTGACACCGACGAGTCAGGCGTAATGCTGTCCCCTTTTTTGGGTTATAAAACGTTAATAACAAAGTAAATGTTAGATCCATTTAGAGGATAAACCTACATAGAACATGAAATCAAGCAAGAAAATGGTCCAAACATCAACTATACATATACACTGGTTACAAGAAGGCAAAGTTTTGAACCATTTCTTACACCTGTTTCTACAGATAATAACACGCACTTGAATCAGCACATGTCAGATTATCACACAAAATCTCAGATAGGTGCTACACTTGCACTGAACCATTCTACAACTAAAGACCTGAAGACTTGTTCGATCATGAAACAATTAAAGATTATTTGACCAGACACTTCAATCCTGTAGAAAGAGAAACTGCATTTAGATGCAAATTTAGAAATAGACAAAGGAAAAGCAGGAGTAACTTTGGCTATGCATTCTAGCGCCTTTGCTTACAAGCTTTTCCAAGGGTCAATGTTGAAGCAAGAGAAATATAATATACCTCATGGACCAATTTATCACTGGTTTAAATCATCATGAAGTTCGTACCATGTACAATTCAGACATCCCATAACTACTGGTGCAGCTATAGCCTTGGCAATGGAATATGAGGCATTTGAAGGGTCTAAGTGTATCATTCACAAACCTCAGTTTGGGTTTGAAGGTCAAATTAACTGCATCTATGGTTCTACAAGAAGCTCTAACACACCTTACAAAGCGAACATCCAATTCAATCTGATAGAGTGGCACAAAGTTACTTAGATAAATTGATTGAAACCCTAGGGATGCGTTCAGTTGTCGCTAGCACTATCGCAAAGCGCTTTCCCGCCTGTTTACACTGTATTTGAATAACCGCAAGTCACAGACGCTTTCAAGATGGCGACCCTCGATGTTCTAACAGCGATTTTGATGGATGAATTGGCTGAAAATGAAGAAATCGAGCAAATCTCTGCAACAACATTGGCAGAATTTGAATCCCAGCGTGCTATTGAATGTAAGTAATTATGTTGGAAGTTAATTTTCTTTTTATAAGTTATGTTGTTGGCGACTTTTCCATTTTTTTCATCTTCAGTTTTCTTAGATTCAAGTTGGCGGCAGTCAGAGAAGTTTCAGATGGTCATTGAAGATTTCATAGCGAAAAAAACACAGTGTAATGTTATTCGGCTAGCAGTTATAATCCGTTTTTTTATCATAATTATAATCTTACAATTTACAAACATCTTGTACTTCTAGATCTAGAGTACAGATCGCCAGAAAACATTCGCTGCATACAATATCTATATTTTCGACTACCATTTCGGCTCGGTTCTTCGGCTTCCAATATTTAGCTCAACAACAGAATAGAGGTTGACGGTGCACTTCATGTTAACTCCAACAATAACTTACCACTATTTGGTGGAATTTTGGCTTATTTTTGCATACAATCATACTTTTGCATACATTCGTACTTCAGTCAATTCTATGCAAATCTATACATAATCGTGACAGTGATATTTGCTAAAAATAGATATCAGTGTCAGAGGCCTTTTGGGAAAAGTAAGTGGTCATCTGGTGTTGTTGTTGTTGTTGAGTTTGTGCAGCATATGACAAATGGGTTGTTATACTTCACTGTTTATATAGATGTAGGGCATCAATAAACAACTTTTATTGGGATCGTTTGTTGTACCTGTAACTTACATGGTTGTTTTACAACAAAGTTTTGGTCCAAACTGTCACATACAGCCTTTAAACAGGAAACAGCTTAAAACTAGGAAAGTGTCATGTTGGAGTTAAAACAACACAACACCACAGAATTTAGGAGACATTGAATTTGATAGATGCCAATAGTTTAATGTCTGAGGCATTGAATATCTATCTTCGTCTGGGTTATATACAAAGCCCATCATGGGGCATAATCACATCCGTCAATGATATCATCTGGATATTTTGCAGAAAAAATATAACATCGCTTGTTGTTTCAATGGGATTGCTTCAGATGTATACAGGCACCTCTGAGTTAGACCCATTAAGAGTTGAAGGCTATGCTGAGGAGATAGTTCCTTTGTATTCACCTAGGGAATTTCAGTCCAGCTTTAGGATGGAGCGATCAACATTTGAGGTAATTATTGTTGTGTTTAGGAAATAAATGGTTTAGGTTTAAATTAGAAGGGTCACTTCAATGACTTGGACACTGTTAGTCTATTCATTATAACATAATTGACATACAAGTAGAATACATTCAATTAACACAAATGTAGTACACTGCTGATCTGTTGTACCCTAGTGTATCTGCATGACTGGTGATGTTGCTTTTATATTCACCCCTTTTAAACACTGATTGCTTTCCGTTATGTTGACAAATAACAACCAGCGCTTTAACACATGTGTCCTTAACAGGGCATTATCACCAGATTTTATTATTCTGTAAAAACCATAATAAAATACATAAGTACACATACTTGTCTTATTACTTTTTAATTAAGCAGATTGGTTAGTAATTTTTCTCTGCATTGATAGTTGATAAAAAATTGTTTAAGTGTTATCAAATTCACTTAATGAATTGGGAAGTATTTGAATTAATTTTGTTTTCAGCACTTCCCAATTATGGGAAAACAAAGTGCAATACTTACGGCTCTTATCTAACCATGCATTTATTTAAAAAGGTTCATATAAAAGGCATGTATAGTTCAAAAGCCCTTGTGTTTTTATTGTTTTTAGGATCTGTGCAAGGAATTATCTCCCGTCATGGCTCGAAAAAGATCAATGACTGTAGAGAAGTGACTGCTTTCAATTCTATGGCTGCTCGGTACCTACAGAAGTGTTGCTGACCCATTTGGCATAAGTAAAGGTTAGTTCTTGCTATGTTTGTAATTGTCTTTAACTGTTTTCACTGATCTGTAGACATAGATAACTAGGTATTGTCGGTGGAGTCCTTCACCAACACTTGCCAGAATGTTCACTTTTGGTTGTTTACACAGGCTGACCCGGGTCTGCCCATGATGCTGGGGTATACAGAAACAGTAAAATGCCTGACAAACTGCATAGGCTCCGCGACAGGTACCACATACTGGGGGATTCAGCCTATCCGTTGTCTGCAGGTCTTCCCACCCCTTATAGAGACAATGGACATCTGGCACAGCAGCAGAAAAAATAAACGCGGCACATGGAAAAGCTACGTCCAGTGTGGAAAGAACGATTGGCCTGCTGAAATGTAAATTCAGGCGATTGAAACATTTGGATATGCTGTTGCAGCCTGAAATACTAATTGTTATTTCAGCATGTTGTGTCCTGATCAACTACATTTTAGGAAATGAACAGATAAACATAGAGGAGTTGGAGACTGAAAGGTGTTGGGGCTGTACACAAGTCAGAAGTCACGACATTGACATGAGGTCGGGACTTCAGGAAACCGACCAGATATGTAACACAATGTAAAACAAGAACCGTAGACAATAAACCAATTAATATAACAAACTTTTAAAAGAAGAAACACTAAAAATACATAATTTTCAGAAAACTTGACTAATAAAACATTAAATATTTTATCTACCACAATTATACAAAACTTTAACAAAATATTAAAACCTAATTATTAATAGCAAAACTAACTTTAAAAAAAGGAAAACTAATAATACATACTTTCTCGAAACTTGACATGCAATTGTTAAATGTTTTATCCACCATATTTGTGCAAAACTTTAATAAAATATTAAAACCTAAGTATTAATAGCAAATATACATAGTTATAAAATTATCATTGTTTTAGTTTTTGGGAAAATTAATGCTTGTTGTGTTAATGTTCCCAAAATTTACCATAATACTGGCAAAAGTGTAATAGTGTAATTACGTGGTATGATAATTATTTTTTTGTTGCTTGTAACCGTAAAGGTGGCATCCAACAGTTTGCCTAAGTTACAACATCTTGCTCATGTTCTGGGATCTTTGTGCATTATTGCTGAATAAACTAGTTAAAAGTAAAGGTTGTTAACGCTAAAACTAGATTTTGACATCAGACCTGATTACCTGAGTAACCACGTAACACGATTTCAAAAGTAAATGATCACTACATGATATTCGTTAACAGCAGGATGGCCTAAATAGGAAATATTTTATTATATTGAAAAGTGGGGCGTTACGCTTTACACGGATGCAGGGCACCAATATACAGCATTTTTCGGGATCTTTTCAGTTAACTTTAATTTATATGGTAGTTAAAAAAAATCTGGTTGAAACTGTCAGATACCACCTTTAAACCAACTTTTTGAAGTATATAAAAAGGTGTTGCAGTTGCTTGATGCTCATATATGATCTTGTTATATTTTATATGCCACAAGTCATTTTAGCTGGTATTGCTACTTATTATCAAGTGATCCTTCATAGGTCACGGGTACTTTATTAACTGTATTATAAATTATGAGCATGATTGGTTGTTTTGTAGTAACGTATATTAATAAAATGATCACTTTAAATCTCTACTCATACTAACAAGGGATTTTAGGGAATAAGTAACACAATTCAATGTTCAATGTTATGCTTTATTCTCATAATATAATTGCAAATATGGCTAAAATAAAAGAACACCAACAAAAGGAAGAAAATTTAAGAAATGGCAGCATGCATAATTTGAACTGGTTGTACTTAAGTGTGCTATGCTATCACATAACCATTAGACATCCAGACATTACATTGATGCCTTTCATAAATTTTCTTCGTTTAAATTTACTGAAAATCTCGTCCATAGGTGTGAAGTTCAAATGAACTTAATGGAGGTATTATGGTGATACAAGGTTTTCTTTAATGTTGCTATTATGGTGATACAAGGTTTTCTTTAAATTTTCTTTAGTTTTCTTTTGGCATATGAATCAACTGGAAAAGTACTGAATACAAAACAATGGCCATTAGATATGTAACACAGAATTATAACAAAAATCTCACATGCTATTTTCATGCTGAATATAAACAATGCAGATGTGCATTCAAGGAAAGAGAAAGTATTATATTTATAGTTTCATACAAGTACGCACTATATGTATAAAAGCATTTACAATGCATAATAGTGCTCGCACAAACACACAGATACATACATGCTCACACATCAATATTTACATGCAAACAAACTTTCATCGATCTAGATGTCCCAAACATGATGCATAATGCAAAAAGAAAAAACAACAACATGATTATTGGCAGTGTAATACATATAAACATCAGTGAACATTAAATAATCAGACAATTAGTTAATAATAAAATAAGATATACAAGTATTAAATTATACAAGGCATAAATAGATTTGTAATGAATGAATATTGATTAGGCTTTTGTTGTAACAAAATTAAAGGCATATCTACTATTTGTGTGGAACGCATTGAAAAAAAAAGACTTTACTTTAACCACAATGTGACTAAGTGACCCTTGTCAAAACGAAATACAAGGGCCAGTTGTTAGAGTTTCTAAGAGAACATTATCAAGTTTTATGGCCGCGTATGTCTGGCGCTCTTTGGAATCGTACAAGACGACCCCAGGCAAGGTGTTTTCCAACATGAACCAAAACACAAAGAAACAAAACTTAGTAAAAGTAAACATAAGGCAGAAACTGAAATTTCAGTACTTGAACAATAATAATAAGTCTGATTCATAAAATGAAAGATACATCATCGGTTAGTTAATGCACCTGCTAATTGAGAAAGAATCGAATTTCTTCTGATGACATCCTGGTGAGGCGTGCCACTGTTTCCTCCAGCTAGTCCATCCTGAGCTCCGTCTTTTACAGAAGTCTCCTCCCCAGAGTCAGACGATGGTCCGTGTGGGTTTAGTGTGATCTGTAGCGTGGTAGGAGGTTGTAGATGACTGGGAGTTTGTAGTTTGTCGCCGGGATGGATGAAGTGGAGGCTTATTTTGTATTATTAATTCATCTGAAATTAAAAATCCACCTGTTTTGAGTTACATTAATTATTATGAATTTGTATCTATAGAATTTCCTAATAAGAAAAAAGGTGACAATACCATACCCTAGTAGGTGCATAAAAATTTCATAGTACTTTGGTTTGTTAAAAATAGGCAAGTAGTAAAATTCTGAACTATTTGAGTAATATAACTATACATTTTGTTATAAGGATATTGAACTATTTGTGTTTTTAAGGAAGAAAGAGAAACATGTTGATAAAATAGCAATTAAAGTTAAGGCAGATTCAGTGAAAAGCAGCTGTGTGTTCTATTGTGGCACAAACAAAATAAATATTACCCGAAGATACAACTCGCACTGGTCTAACAGCAGGATCCCCTGCTAAAAGTTCGTCCATTGCCTCAAAGTACTCCCACGTCCTTCTCCATCGGCCCGACTTTTCATGTGCATCACTGATCACCTTGTGTCTAGAAGACCAACAGCAAGTTAAGCTTTAATTTAAACATCACATACATGGCAAATTATTAATCATCAAAAGAGCGTCTTTATCTTCTTTTTTTTAATAAGAAATACTTCTAAACATTTATTATTTACTCAAAGTATTAATAAAAAATCTATGTGATCACAGGAAAGGACACTTTAGAATTGAATCCAAACTAATTTCATACCAATTTAGTAACAATTAAGAGCATAAGTATCATTTATAAGTCAAGTCAAGTCAAGTCATTTTTATTTCAAACCAGAAGGCCAAAGCCCATGTGGCCACAGTACATAGTACATATTTTTTATGTGATCAGGTGAACATATATAATTATGATAAATAAAGTCAATAAATGTATAAACATAACAGTGCGTTTGAAGTAGTATAAACATGAATCATTATAATTATATTTATGCATTAAATTCAATATACATGCACATTAAAAACTAAGACATTTTAAGGAGATATTAGTCAGTGTACATATTATGCGAGCTATTAAGATATACTATCAGTCAAGATATAGACATTATGAACTATATACACTAAAAAAAGCAAAAACCATAATCAAGCTAACTAGGTAACTATGTGACTTTAAAACCAGCTTTACTAGTATTGATTATCAAAAGCGTGCATTTACTCATACAGACTGGAGATAATTGAATTCCACCATGACACCTAAACGAAAACGAAATTGTGTAAGGATAAGGAAAAGTTAAAATGTCTTAACAAATAAAGTGCACATTAAAATCCTATGACATATTTTCGAATACACAAAATTAATAAAGAATTAGGGGACATAGAATTAATGTGCGTGTTGGCTTATATTGAGAGCGGAAATTTTGTTTGCACGTAATTAAGACTAGCTGATTTGTAAAGATGGCTTGATATCTATCTAATGTATATTAATACACTTAAATAATAAATGCATAGCTATACACAATAATGATATATATACTAATTCCGCTAACTATATACAAACTACATAAAGTCATAGCGTTTTATGCAAATGTTAAGTAGTACAGCGTTAAATAACTTGTAATTAGACGTTTTCTACATAAGTGTGATGAGATTCTATAACAAAAGGTTTGTGAACAAACACACATAATTTCTTTATAGCATTTTCATTTTCAATAGTAATGAACTCTACAAATGTTTGCATGTTAGGTCTACGGCTATAATAGACTGGAATATAAACATTACGTAAGTCAGTATATAAATAGCATTCTAAAACAAAATGATATTTATCTTCTATAACGTTGCATGTTAAACATTTTCTTTCATTAACAGGTATTGAATTAGGTTTTGTCCATCTACCGGTCTCTATACATAATCTATGTGCTAATAATATCAAGCGTGACATACTAACACGAAATTTGGTAATTTTACATACATTTAAATAACTTTGAAATTTAAAACTTGCAATATGTTTATACAAATTAGCTCTACTAGTATCCTGGAGTCGTCCATTCCAGTTTTGGATAAATGATCATTTAATCTTAGTTTAACATTGTTTAAAAATATCTTCTCATGCCCTACATCTTCGAATAACCAAACATCGAAAAACCCTAGTGTACACAACAGAACTTTTAACAAAGAGCACCAATTCTTTGTAGTAATATTTCTCTCACAATCATTTTTAATAACAAATATACTTTTTTAATAAACTTATTGTCATTAGTTTAACACCTAACAATCGTTTAAGTAATTGTAGATGAACTCTTTCTACAGAGGAACCTTTAACAAAACCCCATACCTCACTACCATAATTAAGGACTGGTGATATGAGTTTATCAAATAGGTCTATTTTATTACAGATTGGCATATCTGTAAATTTGTATAATTATTTATTCATTCTAAAATTAGCTTTCAAAGCTTGACCTGACAAAGTATTTTGCGTATCAGAAAAAAGAACCACCTGGTGTAAACACAATTCCTAGATACTTAAACTAAGTAACAATTTCAAGCTGTATATCTTCATAAAAGAAGGTACAGTTTTCAGGTAACCTTCCACCTTTTCTAAACACCATAACTTTTGTTGTACCAGTATTTACAATTAATTTCCAATGTTTACAATAATCTGATAATGTATCTAAGCTATTTTGTAATTCTGTATCACTATTGGCAAATAACACCATGTCATCTGCGTATAAGATAAGAAATATCTTAAAAGAATCTATGTCAATTCCATTAAGACCCTTTTCATAAAACAAATATTCGCGATATCATTTAAAAACATCGAAAACAAAAAGGGGGATAAGCATTCACCTCATCTTACACCAGGCATACAGTCAAACGAATCACTTAACTTGCTATAATGCTTAACCCTAAATTTAACTGAACTATACATAGACTTTATTATATTTAGAATATTTCTTTTTGCACCAAACTTTACAAGTTTAAGCCATAAATTATCTCTTACAATATAATCGAAAGCCTTAGTAAAATTTATAAATGCACAGTATAAGTGTTGGTCTTTATTTAATAGATGAGTTTGAAGACCATGTAATATAAAAACGTTTTCAACAGTACTCTATGTTTGCTCTAAAATCAGATTGAGCCTCAATATAAACATTATAAGATTCAGCCCAATCAGACAATCTATTATTAAGTATACGCGTAAACAATTTGCCCATTGTACTTAGTAATGTAATCCAACGATAATTGTTAACATCATTAATACTGCCTTTTTATGTAGTGGAATCACAAAGCCTTTTGACCAGGCTGGTGGAAAATAACCAGATGCAAAGACTTTGATAAACAGAGTATAAAAATTAGGCAACAATACATTTTTGCCATGTATAAAAAATTCATTTAATAACATATCGGGGCCAACACTTTTACCCGTATTCAGCTCTTTTATTGCCTTTAGAATACATTCATTAGAAATGGGAACATTTAACTCATCAAAGATAACATCAAATTCGTTCCTCTCAATCCGTTCTACAAAATTAATAACATCTTTATATGGTATAAAAAATGAATGATCTGGGTTATTGACACTTCTAAAATATTTCTCATATACACTTAAATATATATTAGCACATTCCTAAAGTAATTTCCAATATAATTTAGCATTTTTAAATCTAGCATCAATAAGCTTATTCATTTTGAGTTTATCATATTCGTATTTACATTTTCTAATACATGCCTTATAATCAGATCTGGCTTTACACATCTTGTCTATACATGTTAAAGTGTTTGTAAAAAGTTTGCCTTTTTTCATGACATTCTGTAGTAAACCATTTATTTTGTATATTTGTACAACGTTGTTGCCTGTCAGAGTCTGTAGTGACTCGTTTACAGATAGAAGAAACAACATCATCTATAATGTCACTAAATTAAGTGATACATGTATCAATATCCTGACCATTCACACAACTTTCAATACAATATTGCACATGATTTAACTTTTTTTACAATGTCACTAGCTAAACCAGTCTGATAACTGTGTATATAATCCTTATTCCAAACATATTTAACATTTAAAGTTTGATAAAAATCATCAGCATTCGTATCCGTACATGTAACATCTTTTGTGAGCCAAAACGCAAAATCAACAACGCAATGATCCGACAATAAATTTGGCTCGTGAACTTCAAAATGATTGACAAAGGGAAATGAATTCTGTGTAGCAATAACGTAATCCACAACACTTGAGCCAGTTCTACCCACATAAGTTAATTTTCCGTTTAAATCCTTATCTAATCGTCCATTCATAATACGCAACCCTGTTTGCCTGCACAAATCAAGCAATAATAAACCGTTGTTATTTAATCTACCGTGATCTTGCAAACACCTTAATAAAGGAACATCAGAAATATAATCATCGGGTAAAAAATCAGTGTGCGATAAGTTTTCCTGTGTAACAAAATCGGGGAGATCCGATGTGTGCGAGTTTAAATCGCCGCATACAATTAAATGTGCGTTGCCATCACATTTAGAGTCAATATCAGTAATATAGTTTATCAGTCTATCATACGTGTGCGTTTCAATAATTCTTTGTCAACTACTACACTCAGGAACAATATAACATAAACATAAGTACAAATCATGCTGAATAAAGAGCTTTGATGTCTTTATTTTAACACAAACAATATCGTCATTCCATTAAAAAACCAATGTATTTTCACTAACATAATCATTACGAATGTAAACGACAATGCCTCCAGACGAACGCTTACTAGTAGGTTTTCAGTTCTATTTAAATAAAATGGTTCAAAGTTATCAATGGCTAAATTTGTAATCTCATTTGCCCATGTTTCGGTCAGCAAAATAATGTCATGCGATTCAAATATGTTAATAAGTTCAACTGATTGAAGTTTATTTACACGACGAGTAACGAGTCCCTGAACATTTAGAAGGGCGCATTTCAGGTGTAGTTGTCTGTCCACTTGTATCGCACGGCTGAGTGCCCGAAGCAACTATATGTATTGTAGAGTCATCATGAACACCTGTGCTATTTTAAGCACCATATAATTCAGGTTCGCTATTTAAGTAAAGGGTAAAACCCGATGTGCACTAGATTTAGATTTACTAGCTTGGCGTCTATATGGAACAGTTGAGCTGGAGTGTCGTTGTGACCTGGTTTCGGAGCGATCTCCCAGGTGATGCAAAATTGTCAGTAAGCAGAGGGTTGCCAGAATCACACTCGGTGGATTTTACTTATGTTTCGTCAGAATTTGATTGTGGAGCACATTTAGAAATGTCATGTTTAGCGCAAACTGTGGCAGTGTCCATTGGCTGCATAGTAAAATTGTTCACTGAAATTTTGTTACCAACTCTGCGTACATTGTGGTCGGTTTCGAACAGCTGAGGAGATGGTGCACTCAATGTTGGGACATTCATTGGCGCTCCCGACAGACTAAGCGACAGAATAGAGTGTTGTTGCGACAGAAACGCACCGTTGGTTGGCCCGTTTTGTAGTGGCACGGCAAACGTGGTATCATTCCCCTATGGAATATGCGCCCTACCTGATGACGGATTTCCCGGTGTGCCGGCCAGATTGAGCAAAAAATGAGAGTGTCCATGCAACATCGGCGCAACGGTCGGTGGTTCATGTTGTGATTAAGTAATTTTCAATATAATTTAGCATTTTTAAATCTAGCATCAATAAGCTTACTCTTTTTGAGTTTATCATATTCGTATTTACATTTTCTAATAAATGCCTTATAATCAGATCTTGCTTTACACATATACATTCTATTATTTTCATTTTTATCTTGTCTATACATGTTAAGGTGTTTGTAAAAGGTTTGGCGTTGGTTGACCCGTTTTGTAGTGGCACGGCAAACATGGTATCATGCCCCTGTGGAATATGCGCCCTACATGATGACGGATTTCCCGGTGCGCCGGCCAGATTGAACAACATATAAGAGTATCCATGCAACATCGGCGCAACGGTCGGTGGTGCGTGTTGTGATAGCCCGGTAGAAGGGGCCGCGGTCGGTCTCGGTGGCGCGGTGAAACCGGAAGTCACCATCGCTGCAAGACCCGCTGTGTGTAGATGTCAAGTCTCCCACTTCCGGTAAGTTACTCCGCATATACGTACTTGTTCCACTCTAGAAGCTTGTCCTGCACAAGGGAACCATCTTTTATCAATTTAGCGGGATACACAATTTGTACTCTGGCTCTTGGGTGTTCTCGGGCTTCCATGTCAATAGACCATTTCAAACCAAGCGTCTGAACAATCCTATTCCGCTGATCAAGTAGACGCTTTGTTAGAAAATCTCGCGAGACTCGGCGTGTTTTGGCAAAACTGGGGGCTCTTCACTTCCGGATTTTGTATTATCTAATTGAACGTAATACAGTACTGAAAATCATGAAATTGACAAAAGTTCAACGTCTGAATAACCATAAGTTGCCAAATAGTGCACGTATACAATCATCAATTGACAGATAAATAAAACAATCGTAATAAAAACGAACTTATATCACGTTCATTTACATGTTAAAGAAATTATAATCATTACCGCCATTAAATTTACCTGGCCACACATGATCATCATCATGATCCCATATTCCTTTGACTTTACTTGATTTGCAACTATTTGAATGAGGGTCTACACGCCTGGCTACGGCTTATTTTCCCATTCATGGCTTGAATGTTCTATGGCAAAATGTGGTCTAAAGTGCGCCCTACCGGGTACTTAATTTTTGTACCCGTTTTGTAAATTCATATTATGTTTCTCTTTGCGCGTGGGTCCCTTTCATACCATCATAAAGTTCTACTCTAATTGAATCCCTAATTTTAAGACATGAGCGGACACCCCAACTAATTAAGCTAATTGGCAGTTTTATGACACCTTGTTTGTCTAGTGGACAGGAAGTGTGACCGTGTTTTGGCGTCTTTTCCGTTTCGCAAGAACACATGCATCCGCTATGCAGCTGTGTTTGAAACTGTCTCCATATGGCAGTCGTGTGGTTTATGACATTCACCATTTAAAGAGCAATATGCATTGACTTACGCGAGGACAACTAAAAGGACAAAACACTAAGGTCTACAATATCTTTTTTGGCTCATAAAAGGACCTAACGCTATTTTTAGCAGTACCAACAATGGTGCACCCTTTCCCAACCCCACTATTTTTTTCGTTAAGGAAGAGGAAACGTGGATGTGGGGATTTCAAGGAACACAATCTAATGTATTTTTTTCATCTCGTGTTTATTGCAAATGTATTATTTCAATAGCTCGCCTATTCTTTTGTAGTTAATCCGTTTATGGTCATTCAATGGACTAAAGAAGTTTGTAAGGATATTTATATAAGTAAAAACATGCGCAGTCTGAAATATTACTACATAGTACAGTTTCCCCCCTCCACTCTCACTCCTTTAGAAAGTATACTTATGCCGCGAAGGTAAATTGCAATAACGTTGCATATTTTTTCATAGCACACGCCGTTCAGGTGTACTTATCATTTTTAATCTCTCAACAGTACCCAACGTTCACACCCTCTCTATCTTCTAAATGGCAGCTTGAAGACAATTATCGATCGATATCATGTTACACAGTATTAGAGAAATAATGGGTCGGTCAAGTTGAAACAAAAATATTTCTTTTCGGCGACTTCAAAAGATAGTGACCGTCGATTGTTTCCCAGAATTTTCTTTGATGTTGCAGTGTTAGCCAGAGAGCCCAGAGAAAGAAATAACACCGCATTTATCTTTTTTACAACCTTGAAGAAATTAAAATCACAGTGATGTAATTAGCGACTCCATGTTATAAGTGCGTCAGAACTTCCTTGAAATTAAAAACTGACCTTTTTTCGAAGGTTGATTTTTTTTTGTATTTTCTGGTCCATCCGAACAATTATGTTATACATCTACATGATAAACCTATATATTTCTTTAATTGGCATGAGCAGCACTTTCAGAAAATGTATAGTTTTGATCATATTTTGTCATTTATACAAATTATAGAAATGGGTGGTTTTTGCTATCATCAATGTCAAACGAACGGCGTTGTTTACCATCACCTTTTATGGTTAAAGTACATCCGCCAGTTTCTGTAACGAAATGTTCGATTGGTTTACGTCGTATGAAGTCAAACAAAACATGCAAGCGTCTTATCAACAAAACGACCTACTAAATCACAATAAACTATTTTGGTACGGACACAAATGATTAAATCCTTTGCGCAAGAGCCCCCAGTTTTGGAAAATCTCGAGAAAACGGGCCAAGTCTCGTAGCGCGAGATATAAATCGGCGCATGCGCACTAGACGTTTGAAATGGTCTATTGGTCGGTATGCTAATGTCTTAGGTAACTCAGACTGGGTGTTTGTGGTGCTAATGACCTGTGTTAGCTTATCGTTTACCTGTACCACTGATTAGTGCACGAAATTTATTCCTATGCTACAGTTCACTTGTTCATTACGAATGAAACGAAGTTCGTCAAACATATGCACCATTTTGTCTTCCAATGAACTTTTCACAAAATCTTGCCTTATTATTGTCCGATTACTGTTTGAATAATCCGGGGCGCCATTTTCCCGCCCGGCCAAAATCTCATATCTGTTCTGAACAGGTAAATTAAAATCTATTTTTATTAGGGATGTCAACGGATATCCGGATATCCGGATATCCGTCCGAATCGTCGGATATCCGAATCGACTTTGATATCCGGATATTCGCTTAAAAATGAAATATTTTAAACATTTAATTAAATGTTTTGGCCATTTTGCTAAGTTATCTTTCTGCTGCCGTGTCAGTGTGCATTCACACATACGCAGGTGTAACGGATTATCGACAGGTTGGTGACAGGTGGTGACACGCAATATTGTATATTTGGCTTCACAGTTTTAGAAATGTGCTAAAGCATGATGGTATGTATAATAACATGCTAATTAGCCGCCAACGTTTGAAGCTTCTACTGATCCATTTTGTTTAGCGAATACTATCTTTAATTTTCTTAATGAACTTCACAGTTTTAGAAATGTGCTAAAGCTTATGTATAATAATTTGCCAATTAACAGCCATTGTTTGAAGCTATTACTTATTTATTCTTTTTGATTAAGGATTATTATCTTTAATTTTGTTAGTTCAGCTTTATTAAGAAGAGATAGAGCTACAATTATGTAGACAATTAACAGGTTTGTCGGCAAAGATCAGTTACTCATGTTTAATTAAGTCCGTTTTGATTGTATAAATGAATTGATGAATTTATTATATTTTCATTCGATCACGGTGATCTGCAAGTTGATGTGACGCATGTACGCATGTTTTCTTTGATCAGATATATGTTTGATGTATTCATTTTATTGTGAATTAAAATTACTTAACGTGTTTTATTGTTCGTATTTCATTAACTATTAAAATCATGAAGTGCCTATGCCTATTGAAATTTTAATTTAATTATTTCCATTAAAATGACGATTTAATTATGTCAATGGAAACGTTAGTAATCCCCCACATATCCGACTGCAACATCAGAATTAACTAAAATTTAGATCGTTCGTCGTTCGACGGATATCCGGATACCAAATATAGTATCCTTTGACATCCCTAATTTTTATCGTTCAAAACAGGATCAACAATACACGTTTTAGTTACTGACTTAAAATTCCAGTCGATTCCTTTGCATACACTTAGATATTTTAATAATTTACTTCCCTGATCACGTGATATACACAGGTAAATATGAGCTATCTAGTTCCAGTACACACTGCCATACATTATACATCTATTAAAGACATAACTTTACAGCTTGGCAGGCTTATTATGTATGTTTGAGGTTCCTTCACTTTTTGTCACACTCCATTGGACTGTTGTTGTATCCTTTTCTTTTCATTTTAAGGCTACGTCCTTCCAGGTATCCTTCTGTTTGTAGAGGGACGACACAAACTTGTCCTTAAACTCGGCATACAATGCAATGAGCAGAAGGACTGCCTTGTGTTTCCAGATTCCTTCTTAAATAAAAGAAATGTTCACTTTAAAATAAAACATTTCTATAATGAAAGAACCTAAAGAAAATTACTAAAATACCTTTAAATGCATGTTTACAAATAAAAACTGTAATGAGATTAAATGTTACCAGAGGAACAAGAAATTCATGAAAGAGATAAGTCAAAGTTACATATGTGTTATAACATATTAGCCTATACTATAGTTTTGCACTGAACGCAATGTATTAAATATAAATAAACGAATATGTAAAGTAGGTTTCACAGCTTGCATGAGCCATCTATATTTCTCAGTTTGGGACCTACACTAAATCAAAAACATCTTTTTTAAGTAATGAAAAGCCATTTTCAACCCTAGGCTGCAAAAAGCGAAAGTCATAAAATAGAATTAGTATAGCCTTCTTGCAACTATTAAGAAACATGATTGATGATGTGATAAAGTGTGATATAAAGAAAGCAAGTGTTCATGCTTAAACAGAGAAGGCAGCACATATCTCCGTCAAGTGAGAACCATCTCTCGGTAACAAACTTACCTTAATTTTCCTTGTCATCATTCTGATTTGGCCCTGCATCCGCAGTCATACTGTTTAATGCAGTGGGCCCTGCATCATCAGCCATGTCACTGAATGCAGCTTCTTTAACTAAACAATATCACCTATATACCATTATTTTACTAACATGTAAATGGCTAATGTCTAAAAGAGAATACATTGAATGTTATTCTTTGTTTGCTATAATTGTTTGTTTTAAAAACAAACTGCTTTGATTGTTAAAAAATGTTCTGGTTCCTAAAATTTTGTAGTTTGTTGCATTGGGCAATAACAGAATCAGTACTCAAATTTGAAATGTATGTCTATATCTATCTTATGTTGTGTTGTGCACCATTTGTTTAGGCAATGAAAATTGTGTTAATGTCAAATGAAAATCATATTAAATGCAGTGATATGACATTACACACAAATACACACCATAAACAATTTATTTATTTACTGACCCCAATAAATGTATAATAAATGTTACAATGTATACTCTTTTTCATATCAAAATTAGATTGGTTCCAAAATAACCAGCTGATCAGTTACAAAATGGCAAGATTGGCTTGTTACATATCCGCACAGTTTAATATAGCTGACTTAACTTTGAGTCAGGTGTACATATGGTGCACGCATACCAGTGATCATGTTACATATCAGTATCAGGGGAGTTAACCATATTAGACTTAAGATGCTGTGATTATTCTTCGTTTGGAAATTATGTTTTCCTTCTTTTCTTATCCATATAGGAACTAAAAATGGCATAACTTAAATAGTATTAGTATTATAACCTTTATTAAACTGGATTATAAAAAATATATATGGCATTTTCTTATGTTTTTTACACTAGCAGTTTATAAATTTGTCAAACACGTTTTTAGCATTAAAAGTAGCACCGAAAGGTAGGAACAAAAGTAAATATAAGTCCTGACCTTAATCTTTGGTAATTATAACTGACTGACTTACCTTCAATATCATGCTGAACATCCTGATGCTCATCCTCACCAAACACTGCAGTTATCGTATTTGCTTCAGTCTGATCTGAAATAAAAGTTTCTGCAGTACAGGAAACATAGGTGTTTGCAGGCAAACAACTGGTCAATATTATGTTTTTTAAAGACATATGGTAGAGAGCATAGTCTGCTGACTCTTATTTGATAAAAAAATACAAAGTACACAGTTTTATATCTTTTGATCCAGATATAAAGTAAATATGTCTTAAAAAACAGAGCCCTGCAGTTATCCTAGTTATTATCAAGGTATATTTTAATTAAATTAGCACCACCTAGTGTCAGTAAGTAATGCCAATCTATTATTTGGTGAATGTCTAAGTAAGAAAAGGCGCACACAAGATCGCCTGGAGAACCTACATATATTTCTACTCCTAACAGAGCTTCAATAAAGTTTTTTCTGGAGCTCAGCTTCTGCCTCAACATCTGAATAATATAAAAGTTAAAACAAACCTTTCACACTTTCATCTTCAGAACATTTATTGTCCTATATAATTTACCAATTATTAAATAGTTTCTAATATTTCTTTTAATAAATTGCATATAAATAATCTCATAAAAACGTTCTCAATGTTTTTAATAGCTGGTAAAAACTGTAATTTATTATGACAGTTATGGAAAAGATTAAATGAATATATATCGGTGTCTATCATATCTTGCAAACTAGATCTAAAGGTCGCAGGTTCGAACCCCCACTGATCATTTGTTCTTATGCAATAGAATTTACAGCACAATGTACCAAGTAGTTACTACCCGAGTATTGATTTTACAAAGGAAGTGGACAGTTAAGAGGGAATGAAATAAGTTTAACAGATTTGTATAATAATATACTAATCACATTTTAACAAAAAGGTTTATGTAGATAAAAATGCAACAGTTACACCAAACACTTTAAAACAACAAAATTTTACCCTTGTTCTCAATAATCTTTCGATAAGCTTCGTTTTCAACTCTGACCTGTGATTGGGGACCATCCTTGAAGTAAAGCAAGGATGTATTTTTGTTAACTCTTTTAATAGTGCACGCACGCACACACACACACACACACACACACACATATATATAAAAGAAAAATGTCAACAATAATATCATGGCCATTGACATGTGCATCCCCCACCCCCACCCAGATATAGTGACCTTAATATACATTGACCTTGATGGTCAAAAATTGCAAATGATATGCAGGACACACGTTCAATTGTTTGCCATAAGGCTGGTGAAGTTTCATTGAATCCCTGTTAAAAATGCTTAAGTTATAGCAGAAATCACATGCTTATTGTTTCAGAAAGAATTGGCATGCACAGTCATTTAGTTCACCATTCCTACTGTTTTATTTAGACAATCTTCAAAATCATCTTTTGTTAGACTTAGATTTGACTTTCCGCAGAAATTATGCCCCAATTCCACCAATCCAGGTTAACGTGTATTTAATGACAACAAACTGTTTGATACTACTAAATCTTAATTATAAATCACATTATTAATTCTATCTATATTTTCAAAAGCAAGTGAGTTAGGTTGATGCTTTTTGTGTCAACTATTGTATAAATATTAGGGTATTTTAACATAACAATTAGTTGTACTCATCCATTATGTTTTTTACAATTGATCAAGTTATTTTGAATGATAACAATTAATTTTTTATTTAATTAAAACGTGTCATGGTCATAGCATTTGTGTACATTATAACACAAATAAGATTACTGAAGCACTAATAGGCAAGAAGCAAGAAACTGACCACACCTATTTAATTTAACATAGCCAACAGGCACATGTGGTGTTTGAAGTTGTATACTGTATATGTCGTAAAAGTGTCTCTTGAGCAAGGAACCCATACTTCTTGACAATCACAATGTTAGTATGACAACATTATATGGTCAGTCTCACAGGAAGACCCACAATTGTAACTGGTACATGGCAGGATGTGGGGGAGGGAGGGGTAGTTATCTCATGTATGTAGAATAAATGAAGGAAGAACAATATACCCAGTGAACAAATTCCAATTGCAATATTCAAATTGTAAGGCTTAAAAAGGCATAAAATACATTTGTTCTCATTAAACCAACCAACAGTTACTTTTACAGTTACTTCTACATATTTTTTTTAAATTTTCATTTTTATCAGAAATAAGGTTTACAAGAAACTTTGACAGATTCTTTTTGTATAAAAGAAGAAAAAGACAAAAGAATTTAAAGCAAAGAAACTGACTAGTACCATTTATAAAGAAACCTTTGAAGACCCTGTTTCAAGAGTAAAATTGACAGTGTCATAAGAAAAGTAATGTTAAAAAGCAATTTCGTGGAATAAAATTTCAACATAAGTAATATAAATATTACAAATGGGTAAAGATAGGCAAATAATAGTTATAAACTGAAACAACACATGAGTGTGGCTGGTGAACGTGAATGGTTCTCAAATCTGGGGCACACAGTTTGAGCATCACATGCTGAATTAAAAAAAACCAACTTAAAACAGTGATTTTGTTAAAACAATTTTTTATCCCATTTAATTCCACCCCCCCCTCCCCCAAAAAGCATTATTGTACCAGTGAATGAACTTTAGAAAACTTTAAAAAGTAAGACTAACTGTAAGATCGGACCATTGACCTTTAAACTAAGATATGAACACAAAACCTTAAATTTCATATTGAATGATTTTAAAATATCTAATATCATGAGCAATTGCTTATATGTATCTCACTTTCAATGATATAATTTCATCTGTCTAAGTTGCATAAATTCATGCTTTTTATTAATGTTTAAAAAGTAATCTTTGAATAGCCAACTTGGTTTAATCAAAACTAAAACACATGTAAAACTACGAATTAAGAAATTTATTAATTGCTTGATTAAATTATTATTGTGAAGCAAAGGTAGGAATATATACCTAAACCTCAGTTACCTAAACTAATTAGTACCTAACGCCATAAGTAGTTAAGACGTAGGCCGACTATAAGGCATAGAGGTCTTGATTCTATACAAGATGTATATTTTACAAATTCTTTAATAAATAGTTAAGGTAGTGACACGGCTGACTCTGAAACAGAGTGCGATTTGTCATGTTATGACGTGAAAATAACATAATACCATATAATATTACATGACAAAATAAAATGATATATACAAACGAAAGAAATATTTAATATCGAATTAAAGCACATTTCGAACATAAAACTAATATTTAATAAACAATAAATGTTGATGTAGTAGGACTCGTAATTCCCTAAAACATGACACAATAACTGCCGAAAAGAATCACGCAAAACCACTAGACCACACTAGAAAACTGTATATGTCATCTCATGCAGGTAACTTATGTAGAACATCGTATTAAACTTTGTCATACGTAAAGAAATCGTCTGATATTTTCTGCTTTACTTACCTTAGCAAACGTGGATGGACAGGCACAAAGCTCACTACTCCGAGGTCATGGTTGACCTTTAGCGTAAACATCTTAGTTAGGGCCTTTGTATGAATGGCATTCCATTCGTGTGTCAGTCAAACCCCATGCAAATCTCACAAGCAGCTTTTACACGGTTGCATGATTCGGCACAATGATCATCATAGCCAAGCGCAACTGACCCCCCAGTACTCTCGCCTGTACTTAAGGGTACTAATTATAAAAACAGTCATCAAATTTCTCCTTTTCTGTGAGAGATCTAGACTTCACAACATTTTAACTATGATAAAGTAATAAAACATTAATAAATACAAATTGTATCCATTTTGTTCATTTGAGTATTTTGTAACAGCCCCGAACAATATGGAATTCCATATATTTTAAATGCGATTAAATGCACAAAACTAAGTTAAATTGGGTCATATTGACTGAAATATTCTTGTCTCATGAACAGAGAACCATGCCCCAAATATTTGATGTCTTTTTTGAAAATAATTTAATTATCAATATTTTTTTTTAATTTTTATCACACAACATTTTAAATAAAATAAAATAATTTCGCTTCTAGAAGGAAATTACAAATTTTGGGTGACGGTTTCTCTCCTTTATTCTTTTCTCTTTCATTTACCAAAAAAAGAGAACGCACTAAAATCTATTAAGCCATCACTGAGCTCTCCGTATTCAAACTAGGAATCTTTCTGAAAATTCAAACTGGTGAACACGCCCCCAGAATATAACGCACACCATTCTGATGCGTAATTAACACACACTCTTGCCAATAATTAAACCAATCGCTATTAGCAGAAACCTACCCTGCATACTTTACCCCCTAGGCTCATAGCCTTGAAAAACGCCTTAAATTGTCGTTATACATATCGTACAAAGGTCGCCAGCAACAGAGCACGTGACCGTCTAGGGTGTATCTGGGATTCTGACACAGCGACGCTTTAAAACCCTTGATCATGCCCTTTGAAAATGCAGCAGGCTAATTCGGGGGAAATTTAGAACATGGACATTTTATATCCTCGCTGTCAAAGGGATGAAACACTTATTAAAGCTAATGATTTATTGTGTAAAAACTAGAACTAGTTAAGATAATTTAATACCCCAAAAGATGTGTTAATACTATTATGTTCAGCGAGGAGTGAATTAGTTTATAAAGAGCAAACTATTAAAACCTGTTTGTAGCACATTAAATATGCCTGGTAGATTTTTTAAGATTAATGACATGCCTAGTAATCCTTTGTTTTATTTCATAGAGAAGTCGGGATAAGGGTGCGATATATAATTATCGTGTTTATCCTTTTCTCATGAAGTCGCTGACCCTGTTGTACCCATACACCGTACACTAGATAAGCCTCACCATTTTTTCATAGTGGTAATATGGAGTAAGGTAGGTCTTTGATGGGGCCTGTGTTTAAACCCAAGTTTATTGAAAAAAAATGAGGTAGAATAACAATGACGTAATTAAACAAAATGATCAAAGTAAAATGCAAAAGGTTTTCTACTTTAATAAAATATGTTTTCATGTATTAGTTTCTTCAAAAAGAAGTCTTAAATTTCCAGTACTTAAAACAATAAATGCCAGATATCCCTTGGATCTAGAGGCAGATGAAGCTGGTGAGGAGGAGGGGGAGAGGACAAGGGACAAATTTGGAGATCATATTGAAATAAATCAATCCAATAATTGTGAGGCTTTTATGCACATAATTTATTTAACTATTAAACTTTTTAAGTGTCAGCACAGCATTTGCCTTACTTTCATGATGTATTGTCGTGATCATCGGTAAGATTTAATCCTAAATGTTTCAAATGCTGGTGCCCATGCTAATGTTTCTTGAATTACCGCTCCTTTTACACAAATGTCTGTGAACTTCCTTTGATCTCTCTCTACTTTACCGACACCAAGAAAAAAAATCCCCCCTCTACCCACTCTTAAATTTTCACCGAAACTCTGGTTAATGCAGCGTATGTTGTGCAATTAAAACACCCCACTCCCCATTTGGTGACCCTTATTTCTCCAATTGAGTGATTTATGACCCGGACAAAGTGTCCGTTTACTAGCTAAGAGTAAATGAGATTTCCATTCACACACTAAAGGTCAGCGGTAAATTATGGAAACACATTTTTGTTATGGGTGAATTATGTAATATGTAAAAAGGTAACGGACATCCATGTACACCCTTTTGTTTAGGTGCTGGTTAGAGAGACGAGAGGTGTGGGGTAATTTGACAGCTACTGTTACGTAATCCTAATAAACAACATATCGTTTTTTTGCTTATGTGTAATGTCGAAGGTCTAGTAATAGTGTACAGTATCTCAAAACAAAATAAATACGGTCGATATATTTCACTTAGGTTTAAGCTTAAGGGGACGTAAAATCGCCAATTCATTAATCTTACCGGTGTATGTTATTGGATATTATGAATGAGATGAAAATTACATTAAATGGCATATGCATGAGGAGAGGAAAATGCGTTATCAACATCAAAGTAGATACTTAATGTGATTCTTTCACCAATGTCGGCATTCAAGCTACGGATCAGTCTTTCACATATGTTCGTATTATCGTAAAACCTGCGTCATCATTGCCTTTAGGTTTGGCTCGTGCAGTTGACTTATATTCCATGCAACAGTTTTTGGATCATTCTGATTTCTCAAACTCCAAAGTCCAATGATCACACACACCAAAAAGTCACCGCGACTACAAAATAATTACTATAGTTTTGAAGGTATTACATTTTTAGTAATGGACACTTATTAAATTTAGACGGTATCACATTTTAAAACTTGGACAGTTTCTTTCTAATGTTCATTCATAGCTGATAGTAATAGTAATAGTAGGCCTCCGTCGGTCAGGGGTTAACCATGGTTTTGCATCTGTCTTCCTACTGGTCTGCCCTGCTGGGGCAGAGTCTCATGTGGCTGTAGACACCTATGCGAGAGTAGCAGTCTCTTCTGCACACGTCACATCTGTGTGTGGTTTCTGGTCTGTCTGCGGTGTGGCGCTCCTTTCGGCGGGTCCTCTTGTCTTCTGCGGCATCTAGGAGCTTCTGCTTTCTTGTCTTGAGGTGGTGGTTCAGGGTACTTCTCCAACGCGAGCGGTCAGCTGCGACTGCTTCTCAGGACTCTGTGTCGATTTCGAGGGACTTCATGTCTCTTTTGCAGACGCCTTTGAAGAGTAGCTGAGGACGGCCTGTGGTTCTCTTCACTCTCGCTAGCTCCCTGTAGAGGAGGTCCTTGTGAATACGATCGTCCTCCATGCGTCTGATGTGTTTCAGCCAATGCAGTCTTCGCTGTCTGAGCAGGATGTGCATGCTGGGAGGCCTGCGCGGGACAGGACCTCGGCGTTTGTCACTCTAGCTTGCCAGGATATGCCGAGGATGCGTCGGAGGCTTCTAAGATGGAAGAAGTTCAGTCTCCTTTCCTGTCTAGCATAGGTTGTCCACGTCTCGCTGCCGTATAGCAGTGAACTGACAACACATGCGTTGTACACTGCCATCTTAGTCTTCACGGTCAGTTTATTGTTCTCCCACACCCGCCTTTCCAATCCTCCTGTCGATTTCTGTTTCTGAGGAAAGATTGTCACTGATGGTCGACCCAAGGTATGTGAACTGGTGGACAACATCCAGTTCATAGTCGTCAATGGCTATGGCAGGTGGAGCCTCGGTGTCTTGTCCCAGGACGTTCGTCTTTTTCAGGCTGATGGTCAGTCCAAGTCCGTGCAAGCCTGGATTCTTGATGTGTGTGAGTTGCGACTGCTGCATCATCAGCGAACAGCATGTTCCTGATGAGGGCCTTACCGGACTTTGGTTTTTGCTCTCAGATTGCAGGGCAAAGAAGATCCCGAAGAGTGTTGGAGCATGGACGCAGCCTTGTTTGACGCCGCTGCTTATGTCGAAGGGCTCGGAGGTGTTGCCGTCGAACTGCACATCCCCTTTATGTTGTTATGGAAAGATTCTACTATGGTCTGCAGTTTTGGTGGGCAGCCGATCTTCGTGAGAATCTGGAAAAGTCCGTCCCTGCTGATAAGGTCAAATGCCTTGTCAGGTCGATGCAGGCGACGTACAGGGGCATCTGCTGTTCTCAGCACTTCTCCTGGAGTAGGCGAAGGGAGAATATCATGTTTACTGTTGAGCGTTTAGCTCGGAAGCCGCACTGTGACTCGGGGTAGACTCGCTCGGCCAGCTTCTGCAGTCTTGTCAATATGACTCGGGCGTAGACTTTGCTGACGATGCTGAGGAGCGAGATGCCTCTGTAGTTGTTGCAGTCGCTCCTCTCACCCTTATTCTTATACAGGGTGACGATTTTGGCGTCTCTCATGTCTTGTGGTACGGCACCTTCTTACCAGCACTGACACAGCTGATAACGACTCCACACATAACATCTTTTCCAAATTTAAATCATACACATGCTCCAATTGTCACACAATACAGAGCTGAAACTAAACAGAAAAATTCCTGCCCAAAGGTAAAACTTGGTATATATTTATGGAAAGTGACTGGTTACGCTGTCTTGGATACCATTGGGGAGGGGCTTATCGGCTGACTGTTGCTCCATATAAGGTCAGTTTAAGCTGTCAGCTGAGACAATGGGGGTAGGGTTAGTAAAATAAGAAAAAAAAGAGAAAGATTTCAGGCATCTAAAAGTACTAATAAAATTATAAAAATGTGAATATTTTTCTCAGTTGCTTGCACATTTTGACAATTTGAAAGTTTCTTGCCAATATGATTTGAAAACTAGTATGTTTACAAAAAATAACAAATCATTCCCCACTGCATTAACGTATGTGTCTAAAGCTGTGCTGTGCAAATCTTCGTCTATTTCCTACCAGTCCGGCAACATATCTGATATAAGTAGCTCATGCTCGACATAATCTTTTAGTACCTCTCCATGCATTAAAGTCTCCTTTGATAATTATATTTGAAGGTTTAAATGAGTTTTCTTTATGTCGTCAGTAATCATACAAAATAGAACAGTCTGCATTATTTTCATTTCTACTACCAGCTGGTATATTTTAACAAAGACAACAGAAAATACCTTCTTCACTAGCAAACAAATGCCCCTTTAGATATATCCACAATACACAATCGTTTACAGATTTAACAGACGTATTATCAGACACAATATTTTTTCCAATATAACACAATACTCCACTACTGTTTCTTCGTGCATTTTTATGATGATCTAATCTTAACACCGAGAAGTAGGTTAAAGTCTGTAACATTAAGTTATCTAAGAAGGGGCAACCTGAGCACTTAATTTATTAATGTGGATACATGCCTCAACATAAGTCACCATAAATTCAAATTGTAAACTGCAGTAAACTGGTTACCTGTCAAATAGACACTCGATGAGCACATATACTAAAGGGACAATCACAGTCTTAAGCGACATATTTGAATGGTTGTTACTTTTACTCAGAGGTGATGCTGCTCAGAGGTTAAAATGAAATGAAAACTTAAGATGGGATAAAAATGTTGCTGCTAAGAGGTTGTTGCTGCTCAGAGGTGCCTTTTGGAAAGGCTTTACTGGATATGGTTAAAAAAAGTTGAGTTGAGTACAGTAACAATTCGCCACAGACCGATTGCCCATTTTTTAATAACGATTGACATCAATTGTATTTATGAGTGTTTCCCATATTTCGATGTTTAAAATCCGTTTGATCATATTTCACATTAGTTTTATGATTTTGGGGTCAAATAAGAAAATGAATACCTTGCATTATAAAATATAAACAGTTTTGATGTACACCTATAATCTTTTCACTAGCCTTCAATCGACTGTAAATAAAGGCTGCACTTAGTTTAATACTTAAAATACACATTAAATTATTTTTCTGTCTATTTTGCCAGGAAAGAAATCATTTAAATTGGCAGAAAGCACGCTTCAAAGTTTTTATATTAATTTTGAAACATTATATGTCACATCCAGCCAATTTAATGCAATTTAAAGCACTCAAAAACATGCTACTGTAGAGTCACAATGATGTTTGCATAATAAATTTAACATCGTATTATCAGTTTACCTATTACCTACCACATGGTTTAAATATTTCTTGATGCTTGTACTCTTTCTGCAAATCGAAAAAACTGTGGCTTATATGACCTTTTCTGTTTTCCTATTCTAAATTTCGATGGTTTCCGTCTTTTTTTAAATTTCACATTATGACACTTCTGACACATGACGTCATTGCTTTTGTATCTATGACGTCATTATTTTTTTCTTATACGCCATCGCTTGGGTTGTTTTATTTCAAACTTCTCTCTTATCTGGAATTTTTAGGTTGCCGAGGCTTTTATTTACTGTTCATTTTGTACTTATGCTGATAGTTAATTATGTTATTAGTTATTCGTCTCTATATATATTCCTTTTATCTGTTTTAACTCCCGATGCAGGTGCTTACTGGTAGTTGTCTCACTTTGATGGGATTATATTATTTACACTGTTTGTTTGATATAACCTTCAGGAAGTACGAGGTTGGTGCGCTCCACAAACCAGGTTTAAGCACCCCAGACGGTCCTTTTGCCGATTGACCAGTCCAAGGCTGTAACTGCTGCTTTATCTTTAAGTGTTTTATATCTCGTCTCTGTGTTTTCGTTACTTTTATATTTACCATGTTTGCCTTCGTCTAGAGGTAGTTTAGATTTAATTATCTTGTAATTCTTATAGGACATTTTATTGTTTTCCTATTACACATTGTTTTTATTTAAATGTTATTTTTAATTTTAAAAATTACATGTAACGTGGTTTAAAACATTTTAATCGTATTTGTTAGTAATTCTAGGAGCTCTCGACATGCTAGTCAGTGAATAGCGAAAAATAAACACATGTGTGAAAGAAAAAAAATGCTTGTGTTTTGATCGATTCAAACTCAAGAGAGCTGTTGTATAACAGTCGAATTATCAATCGGCGGCGCAAATACACTAATGTAAGGAAATTTTTTTTTTAAGTTTTGAATAACCAACCCACGGGACCTGTTGTATGGTAGTCTAATGATTTATCGGCCGGGGATATGGGCCTTTGTACTACGTGCTTTGTTCTACCTGTTTTGAATTTGTATAGAATGGTTTTGAATACACTCTTTGTCAGTTTGAAGCCTTTATAACAATCATAATACTTATTGATCTAAATAACGAAACTTACGGTCATAATTTACCCGGGTGTATAAATCTATATGTCAAAGACTTCTATATGAAACAGAGAGGATAAGACAACCTATATGCAATGAAGGTAAGTTAAAACGATCTCTCTCACGTTGTCATATAATACAAACATTTATTTCAGGAAAGCCGTAGGCTCGCTTACTATCATTTTTCATGGACGACTTATATAAATGTTGAATTAAACAAGCATATGATTCTTTTCATTACATGATTTAATCGCCAATATAAAATTTTACAAAAATTTTACAAACCAGTTCGTAATGAAGAAGTGGTATAAGACGATCTGCACTTCGATCAAAAAGCTGTATTACACTAGTGCAATATAACAAAAACTGTAATTGGTGTATTGAATGGAAAACAAGGGGAGTCATGTAATAAATTCTTCTTTTATGTCAAAAAAGGTACTGTTATGAGGGAAAAGTAAAGTTTAAAGTACGCTTTCCACAATAATCAGTATATTTCAAACAAAATAAATTTGTCACAATTAATAAGTGAAACCTACTAATGTGATTCCCGGTTCTTTTTGACAGATAAAAAACAACAGGCTATTTTACAAATTTACAATATTTAATCAAAATATATATACTCAGACTTTTCCTTATCAGTCACTTATAATGACATATCAATACATTAAAACATTTTTTTAAGAAACAATAACATATGACAATGTACAGATTACAATAAACTAAGTTGTATACCAATGGTGAATCGGACTCTCTCACTCAACTGCTCATCTCTCATCTGCGTGACTATTAGCTAGTTACTGCAAATTACAAAAACCAGTGCATAATAGAAGGGAACAATGATTGTTAAGAATAACTGCAATATAGAAAATATGTTACTATTACTCAAGAAGTAAACTTCAGATAAACTTATTAAACTTCTCCAAAATTGTATAAAACGATAACATGTAAGGCTGGAAAGTGTATCCTTAATTTATAAATTTAATAAATTTAATACAATAATGCAGTGAATGACGCGATTTACGTTTACCTTGACAAGCGAATACAGATGACAGATAATTCGCCACAGATAATTCACAAATCGTCTCATGGGGGAACAGCGAGAATTTCTGCGAAAACAAACATGTTGGTGTCAGTAATATCACCAAAACAACAATGTAAATGTTTTTGTTCTGATCTCTAAGAACATGCAGTATACATAACGACATGAAATTCATTAATGAATGTTTATTGGGCGCATCAATTTTTATCATCACACTTATCGCCTTTTGAAGAAATTAATATTGCACATTCATCTTCAAGCAAAGAAAAAGCTTCAACTCTTACATATCATTGTACCAGATACATCAGGGAGATGATCATAGCTAGAAGGAATTACCCAAAGGAGTTCTGATTAAGGTTATAAGTGTTACCCGGGCCCTACACCACTGTTATAATAAATGAACAAGTTCAAGGGTAAGGTTCATAGTCCAGGTTTTTAATATGTAGTGGACACTAGATGGCATCACAAATAGACATCATAGGTAAACATCATAGGCAAGCAAGCAAACAAGCCATGAAAATACAGAATGTTAAAAAAACCTTAAGTACAATGGCATCATGTAAGTATAATGACATAGATTGTAAACAATGGATCATTTATCACTGTTTATACAAACTACTAATGCCATATTGTTTCTAAAAGATCTATATGCCTTCTTAACAGTCTCTAGTCGCCATTAAAATAATATCAAATAAAACAATGGAAACAATAACATATGACAATGTACAGATTACAATAAACTAAGTTGTATACCAATTGTGGATCGGACTCTCTCACTCAACTGCTCATCTCTCATCTGCGTGACTATTAGCTAGTTACTTCAAATTACAAAAACCAGTGCATAATAGAAGGGAACAATGATTGTTAAGAATAACTGCAATATAGAAAATATGTTACTATTACTCAAGAAGTAAACTTCAGATAAACTTATTAAACTTCTCCAAAATTGTATAAAACGATAACATATAAGGCTGGAAATTGTATCCTTAATTTATAAATTTAATAAATTTAATACAATAATGCAGTGAATGACGCGATTTACGTTTACCTTGACAAGCGAATACAGATGACAGATAATTCGCCATAGATAATTCACAAATCGTCTCATTGGGGAACAGCGAGAATTTCTGCGAAAACAAACATGTTGGTGTCAGTAATATCACCAAAACAACAATGTAAATGTTTTTGTTCTGATCTCTAAGAACATGCAGTATACATAACGACATGAAATTCATTAATGAATGTTTATTGGGCGCATCAATTTTTCTCATCACACTTATCGCCTTTTGAAGAAATTAATATTGCACATTCATCTTCAAGCAAAGAAAAAGCTTCAACTCTTACATATCATTGTACCAGATACATCAGGGAGATGATCATTAGCTAGAAGGAATTACCCAAAGGAGTTCTGATTAAGGTTATAAGTGTTACCCGGGCCCTACACCACTGTTATAATAAATGAACAAGTTCAAGGGTAAGGTTCATAGTCCAGGTTTTTAATACGTAGTGGACACTAGATGGCATGACAAGTAGACATCATAGGTAAACATCATAGGCAAGCAAGCAAACAAGCCCTGAAAATACAGAATGTTAAAAAAACCTTAAGTACAATGGCATCATGTAAGTATAATGATATAGATTGTAAACAATGGATCATTTATCACTGTTTATACAAACTACTAATGTCATATTGTTTCTAAAAGATCTATATGCCTTCTTAACAGTCTCTAGTGGCCATTAAAATAATATCAAATAAAACAATGGAAACAATAACATGACAATGTACAGATTACAATAAACTAAGATGTATACCAATTGTGGATCGGACTCTCTCACTCAACTGCTCATCTCCCATCTGCTTGACTATTAGCTGGTTACTGCAAATTGCAAAAAACCAGTGCATAATAGAAGGAAACAATGATTGTTAAGAATAACTGCAATATAGAAAATATGCCGCCATCTTGAATTCTATTACTCAAGAAGTAAACTTCAGATAAACTTATTAAACTTCTCCAAAATTGTACTTTATAAAACGATAACATGTAAGGCTGGAAATTGTATCCTTAAGACAATAAACTAATCATGAACAATCCAGTAAACCTAATTAAGTAATGTATTATTGGAATGACGGTGCCAAGAATTGCACCATGTGGTGTCATGGCTGACCAAAACGTTTCTGAACATTAGCGACCTTAGCTGACCCTAAATCTGGCGGGAAAATTAAACGCATGAATAATAACATGGTAATGGAAGGGAGATAACTTCAAAAATAGTATAATTCGAGACAAACAGATTTATCTCTCTTACGTGAATAAAATCTCATCTTGGCTACATATCCCCCCTCTCTAAATGACGTCCCGTCATAGTCGTGACGTCATTGTTCTTAGTCACAAAAATATTCTACCTATGACTACCATAGATACTACATTCGGTTCAACTATTCTGAACAATACCTAGTCTATACTTACAGAATAAAACATAATACAAATACAAACACTAACTTATGTTAATGTTTCTATATCTACAACCTTTTCTCCCCCTCTCCAAATAAAAACACCTTTGCTTCCTTATTCTAAAGGGATTATCAGAATGTTGTGGTGTATATATATATATTATAAAGCTAAAATTGTCCTCATTAAGTCAGTTTCAGTTAACAACAAATGCTAAATTAAGACAAACAAATGCTAAATTAAGACATAAGTGCTTTTTAAATATCATTTTAATAAAATCTAAAATTGTCCTCATCAAGTCAGCTTCAGTTAACAAATGCTAAATTAAGACATTAGTGCTGTCACTATTCTCCTTGCTGAATCAACATCCATATGGTGCAATGCACCTGCAGTAATAAGGTTCTCCAGTGCTCTAAATCTGGCATCATATGGTGTTGCATTTACTATTCCCCATATCTGGACGGCATCTTTCTTTCTCTTTCTGATCTTCTTGGTGGGTCTGGTGGTAACTTCTTACGTCTCTTTGGCAACTCTCTGACTTCTTTCCTGTGTGTCTCCTCTTGAGCTTGTTCTTCTATTGTCGTTTCTGTCTCAGTTCTTGTGTAATTGGTCCTTTCGTGTCTTCCTGCAATTTGATCCTCTTGTTGCTCTACCAGTTCTATATCTGTCTCTTCTTGGAAATCTGGCACCTCCTTCAGTGTTGTCTAATCTTTATCCTCTCCTGAGTTTTCTTCAGAGCTCTTACTCTCAGGTACTGATTTAGTGTCTGACTGTTTAACAGATCCCTCTGTTCCTACTTCATCTCTAGTTTCTCTCTCTGAGTGTATGATGTTAGATCTATGGGCGTCCCCACTTAACCTTATCTCTGGAATAAGATATCCGACATCCTCCTCCTCATAATCGGCAGTGACGTCACTTTCATGGTTTGATGCATCTTTTTTTTTCTCTGTTTTCTTCTTTACCCCTTTTTTAAGTTCATTTCCTTCTACTACCTCTCCTTCTTCAACTATTTCTTCATTATAATCCAGGTAGTTGACATGATGTAATGTCTTTTCGGTGGCATCTGTTGATCTTACTTTATATACTGATATGTCTTTTCTGGGCTGATCAATTACTTTGTAGATTTCTTCTTCATATTTCTCTGCTAGTTTATCTTTTCCTTTTCTGTGTGCTAAAAGTTTCACCAATACGTTGTCTCCAACCTCAATCTTTGCTTCTCTGACTTTTTTATCATAATGTTTCTTCTGTTTGGATTTGGCTTTACTCATGTGTTGTTCTACAATCTGTTTTGTCTGTTTTAACCTCTCCTTAAAGTCTTTAATATACTCTTGTGTGTTTCTAGAGCTAGTGTCTGGTTCTCTGGCTTCCTGGAACAATGTGTCAATGGGCCGTCTGTGATTTCTTCCAAATATTAACTCATAAGGGGAAATTCCAGTTGTCTCATGAGGCGTACAGTTGTAGGCATACACTAGGGAGTTGATGTATTTCTTCCAGTCAGATTTCTGTGAATTCTCAAGTGTTCCTAGCATATCCAACAAAATGCGGTTAAACCTCTCTGGTCCTGCGTTTCCTTGTGGATGGTACACATAACTATGAAACTTCTTCATGCCAGTGATGTGACAAAGCTCTCGAATGATTTCCGACTCAAAATTAGTCCCTTGATCCGAATGCAGACGAGTTGGTATGCCGTAATGGACTATGAACTGGTTATAGAAGGTTTCGGTTGTCGTCCTCGCAGTCTGATTCTTTGTCGGAATGGCCATGGCAAACTTTGTAAAGTGATCAGTGATCACTAAGACATTACCAAACCCTCCCTTAGATGTTTCCAGTGATAAAAAATCAAAGCACACAAGCTCTAAGGGGTAGGTAGTATGTACATTGACCATTGGCGCTCTAGCGCCTGTAGTTGTCTTTCTCCTTAAACATCTGTCACAAGAAGGTATCCAGTGTTCTATGTCCGTTGCCATTCCAGGCCAAAAGAACATTTCTCTGACTAGTCTCAGAGTTCTCTCTTTCCCTGGGTGACCTATATCACTGTGAAGGCCCTTGAGTATATCTTCCTTGAAGTGGTCTGGGATGACTAACTGTTCCAATGTTTTGCCATTTTCTTCGACTTCTCGAAATAAAATCCCTCATCTAATTTTCAAATGTTTGAAGTTTCAGAAAATTTCTCTGTAATTGCCCAATTCAAAGCCAACAATTCTAATTTATATGCCGAATAGTTCTTTTCAGATTTTGACAATGCTCTACTGCATATGCGATAACCCTCTTGTGATCTCCTTGCTCTTGGTACAGCACAGCTCCTAGACCCTGAGATGATGCGTCCGTATGTAGTTCAAATGGTTTCTGAAAATCTGAAAGTATTCCCTTAAGTTCATCGAAGATCTTCTGCTCTTTATCTGTCCAACACCAATCTTTTGTGTTCTCTTTTCTTGATTTCTTCTTTCTGGTTGGATGTGAAACAAGTTCAGATAATGGTCGAGTAATTTTGCTGAAATCCTTAATAAAGCGTCTGTAATATCCTGCAAACGACAGAAATTAATGAAGTTCTTCAGGTCTCTTAGGTGTAGGCCAATTTCTGATTTTATCAATTTTGGATGGATCTGTCTCGATTCCTTCATCACTGACTACATGTCCAAGAAAATTTGTCCTAGTTTTAAATAAAAAACATTTGTCCGCTGCGAGTTTCAGATTACATTCTTTGAGACGTGTAAAAACTTTATCAATGCGCTGTAAATGTTCTTCAAATGTTTTACTGAAAATGATCAAGTCGTCGAGATATATGACACAAATGTTCATATTCAAATTGTCGAGACACTCCTCCATAAGCCGCTGGTAGGTGGCAGGACTGTTTGTCAAACCAAACGACATCTTGTTGTATTCCCAAAAACCAAGTTGGATAAGGTGATTGTAATATCCAAATTCTTTCCATATTCATACTTTATAACTCAAGGTGTCACGTCTATGTAATCTGGTATGGATGAATCTTCAGTCTCTTGTATAATAGCTGTAGTGACAGGATGATCTATCTCTTTATCCAAGTATGCCTTCACCTGAATTGTCTCATTAGGTTTCAGTATAACTTTATGGGGCATGGCACTTCTGACAATGGCTATTCTGTTTTTATTTTTGTTAAGTGTTTTTTTCTCGCACAACCATAGTCCTAAAACAAAGATACCATGAGATAGGTAAATCGGCTTTTTGTAAAAATTGGTTTCCATGACTGTCCTTACACCTTTGAAGAAGTTCCTTCAAAATGTTTGTCCCTAGGATAACAGGTGTTTTAGAAGAATAATTTGTATTAGGTGCTACTAAGAGTAAACATGTCTGTTGTGTGGAATCTGAAAGTCCTTTGGTAATTACTAAATCTGTTTCAATGTATCCTAAATAAGGTAATTTCTGGCCATCTGCGCACTCAATGTTGAGTATTCCTTTAAGTGGATGTAATTCTGTTGTTTCTAATTTGAGATCTTTGAGATCAGTGCTCATGTTTGATCCCTTAACAAGGGCACTTATTCTTTTAAACCTTTTTGTGGTCTCTTTGGGCAATCCCTAGCCATATGTCCTTTCCCATTACAAATGAAACACACTCCTTGGATTGTCTACGATGCCAAAGGTCTGTTTGGTTTATATTCCCCTCGGCCTCTTCCTCCTATATTCCCTATAAATCTGCCTCTTCATCTAAATCGTCTCCGGCCACCATAGTATGTGCATTGTTGTTGTTGTTGTTGCTGTTGTTGTCTATCTGTGTCCTTCTCTTTCTGTAGCTGATCAATCTTGTTGTGAAGTTGCATAACAATATCTTTTAATTGCTCCATCTCACTTTTTTCTTCCTTCTGATCCTTGTTGTACTGAGCAGCATGACATGTCCTGGCTTTTGGCTCAGACTCTGGTGTCTTCAAGTCAGCTTCCAGTTTCCTTAATTCCATTTTAAATAAATAATAATCAGTAATGGTCTCACTTTTGTATAGTGCAATATGTCTCAATTTTGTATTAAGGCCGTGATACAAAGCTTCCTGAAGAAGACGATCATCCTTTGGTATTGCACCTAACTGTATAGCTTGTGCATAAATCTCCTCTAGCTTGGAGGCAAATGTGTTAATACTATCTGCACCTTGTGTACATGCATAAGATTTTCTGAGAATAGTCTGCTTGTTATCTATGTTTCCGTAAGTACTGTTTAGCTTCCTTATTACTTCCTGAACTGTGGCATCCAGATCTAGTCGCCTAATTATTTCACCTGATGTTCCCTTTGCAGCTCTCCTTATGCCAAACAGTATTTGTTTTTCTGTGAATATCTTGTCAGCCATTAATGCCTCAATTTCAAACTTAAAAGTTGCCCAAGTTACTTCACCCTTGTCCTTTTCTCCATAAAAATATGACAATTTTGGAAAATGGAAGTTAACTGGGGTCTTTGGTCGAACATCCTGTTCGAACATTGTCAGTCATCTTTAGCACTCACAAGTGTCCAATAAATCTTTAATTATCACTTGTTTATGAGCGAATAACACTAATTTAATGATAGATTGTTACCTTGATACTATTGTGCTTATTTATAACAAATAAGTCAATACAGCACTAAGCCAATCAAGATTTGAGATAACTACCTTCAGTTAATGTAGCATATTCCAGTTAGTTCACTAAAGCACTAATGATTATTCAGATAGTTCACTATAGCACTGAAAATGATTCGGATAGTTTACTATAGCACTAATAATGGTTCAGATAAATCACTACAGCACTGAGTATATTTGATATAGTTCCATTTATCACTCACCTATTTCAATAAGTGTAATGTAAACACTGAGTATACCTTCTGTACACTGTAGAATTGGTGTTTGTTCTTTATTAAATTAACAAACTACCAATAAATCAATTCACTTTCTTCAAATCAGTTACTTATGCACCAAAGTATAATTAATTCACTCTTGCTCTAAGCATTTAGTTCACTTAGTAGACTGTTGCCCTCAAATATGATAAATCACTAATCACTTCTTTTTTTTAATGCTAAGTATTTACTTAATGTCTAAGAGCACTGTCAGTTTTGTCTGTGCACATTAGTTAATGCACTGCTGATTCAATGTGAGATAAGTCAATATAGCATTTACAGTATGTAAGGTTGTTGTTGTTGTCAATCGCATCACCACATGATGTTCAAGTGAAAATTTTATTTTCAATCACCAGATAAAGTTGTCTGTTTGTAATTGTAAGTATTAACTTTTTCCTCCCCTCCACAATAAAAAATTAATTGTTTGTATTTATTTATTTTAAAAGAAAATGACAAATGAGCAAATCTAGTCACAACAATAGCTATTTTCACTATAGGTATGTCAATCAATATAGGTATCTGGATTTTGTATGATTATAAGGGATTATAGAGGTATATAGGTTTGTTTGTTGTTGTTTTTTTTTCTCGAAAATTTATTTCATGTTATTATTTTTATATATATCCAGTATTACCTGTTTAAATAACAATATGCATAAATTATACCCAGATTAAGTCTATCACTACACTGCTGTGGTGACTACAAACTACTACAGTTTTACTGACCTGGTTACCTGTACAGTCAACATCACTATGTCAAAGTTCACTGATATCATTCTTCAACTAAGCAATAAGTAGCAGGTGTTTATGACATCACACAGGTAAAAATCAATTGGCCAATAGGAGATGGGACCAAAATTAGTAAATATTAGTAAATTAGTAAAATATGTACCAAAATTAGGTCAAATTATTTTTTGTGAACTGAATTCAATATAGCAGCATACTATAAAGAAGACTAAGAGGTAAGATGCTTGCTAATAGTTTGGGGTATCAGCAAAGATCCTTCTTTAGTTAATGCTGGGGAAATTAATTATGTATACAATGTGATTTTCTTTCTCACACTTCTTACAATATCACACTGGAACATATCAGAAACTGCAGTTGTTTGTTTTACAGACTGGAATAACAGATTTAAACTTATTACAGAAACAGTATTGTTTATACTGTGTACTTATGAATAGTAAATTACCAGTGAAAAACATGCAATTTATGAATACATAGACAAATTCATAGTACTCACGAATAAGAATATATATATATATATATATATATATATATATATATATATATATATATATATATATATATATATATATATATATATATATATATATATATATATATATATATATATATATATATATGTACGAGGTACAGTCAGACAGTTCCCGGACTTGTCCATTTAAACACATTATTGACGTCGGATCGTCATAAAATTTACCATGCATGTATTTCTATTAAATTTAATATAGATAGGTAAAAAAACGTAGATTTTAAAACGTATTTGACTTTATTGTTTCTCATTTGGCATGTCCACAACCCTAATACGGAGCACTTCAGAATCTGCCTTATTTTGCAATGAGATGACTTTTTTCTTCTTGAAGTTTCTCAAAATAACGGCGCCAAAACGTCTTGATTTTTTCCACATGACGTTAACGGAAGGTTACTAGTAAACAATAACAAAATTTCAGCGTGATCGGTTGATGTATCGCCATTTTGTGAAGTATAATTTCCGCCGTGTAAAAATTCTGAAGCAAGAAAATGGCAACGTTAAGTGAACGTACGGAGCAGCGGACAGTGATTAAATTCTGTGCGATGTCTGGCATGACCCCGACGGATACTTGGAAATTCATGAAACAGAAGGATGGTGTTATTAGTTGTTCCAGGACTTTGAATGGCACAAACTTTTCCGGGTCGGATATCGAGGATAATGCGCGAAGCGGAAGACCTGGAAATGATGCGCGCTCAGCCAAAAAGCTTAAGGACCTCTAGCAACTGATCGGCGCAAGAATCTTTTGCACGCACTGTTGTATACAACAAAGTAGCACCTGCAATTTACCGTACTTTTAGCGCCCGCTATTGTGCAGTAGTCCCTTCTTAAGATCCCTGCACACAAGCTGTTTAAGAAAAAATTACAATGGGGACGGTGTGCAGGGATCTTACGAATGCAATTAGGAAAAAAGCGACCAGGCTGCGACATTGAAAATCTAATATTTCATCAAGACAACGCTCCGGCGCACCGGGCAGATGAAACACTATTTATCATTGACTTTTAGGATATGAGAGGTTAGACCTTGCCCCCTACAGCCCCGATCTCGCGCCACTAGAATTTTTCCCAAGACTTAAAACAGACTTAAGAGGCCGGAGGATTGATACCGAAGAAGAGATAAAGTATGCTGTTTGGTTGGCAGTCAGAAGCTTCTCATCAGAGTGGTACGCAGACATATATCAGCAATGGGTACAGCGACACAGAAAATGTGATAACTTCAAAAATAGTATAATTCGAGACAAACAGATTTATCTCTCTTACATGAATAAAATCTCATCTGGGCTACATAAGCATGTGTTGTATCGCACTGAATACATAGTAACCATTATTTCTAAGTATATATTTACAATAATCTGCTTACTCCGTTAAAACTTTCTACTGCAATTTGGAAATAAGTGCACAAGTCTGGGCTATTACTAGTATGTTTAAGTCGCTGTATAAATATTTCAAAACAGTCTATTATTAAAGCAGTTTTCTGTCTAAAGTGCTTCCTAAATTTAAGGGCATCGTTCAACACTCGGGCTATTAAAGAAGGTGCCTTAGGCGTACATAAGAACATGAATCACTATCAAGACAGTTCTTGAGACAGTGGAGGAGAAAGTTTGGAATCGGTCTTAATTCTATGCACAAAATACTTTCATGCTATATCAAAATTAAGACTTAACAAAACACTCAGGTTTGATTGTAGCATGCCAGTACAAATGAACTTTCGCATGCCATATGTCTTATAATAATACCTTCTGATATTATCATGTTTGATAGTTTGGGGGTAACATAATATGTCATTTTTTGTAAACAAATACACCAGCCTAAGCGACACAATATTGGTCATTATTGCACTTTCGAGTTATAATAAGTGATGACAGATGCATTGGTCTGATTTAGGTTAAGTGCATAACCCCATTCTTTTACTCTAAACAGGACAGACTCACTCTTGCATTGAGGGGCGTCCAGTCTTCGACGAACTTAAAAGCAGTGTCTATATCATTGAGAATAATGTTCATATTTCAATCTTCATCTATCCTACTATTTCCGATGTTGCTTGTTTTTTTCAGAGAAGGATGTCAGTCATAGAAGGAGGGTTAAAATATTCCGAAACCATGGAAGGAGGACGGCCAAAGCTTGTTGGATTAATGGACCCTCGGCAGAGGTGTGATAGATCGAACGGCTAGGAGTCAGACATGTGCTGGTTGTCAAAACCTGTCTACCACATTGGCTTTTTGACCAAGACAATAAAAGTGCTGCGATGTGTATGCTTCTACTGTACCAAGACACAGTAAGTTGGAGATTTCTGAAACTTAGCCCCAAGAAGTCCTTATTAAATGGTAAACATTCTTTTGCTTGAAAAAAGCTGTATCATCTACATATAACAAGGCTCGACATTAACGGTCGTCCAGTTACTTGGGACATCCCAAAGCCTGGTGCAGACAATTCAATTTTGCCATAGGTTGTCAGATCGGCCAACAAGAAATGCTAAATTATCAATTTATTAAATCATATGCTTGGCTCATTTTAATCTGTATATTCAGTGTTGGTTCTTTTTGCTGCATCTTGACAGCTAAGCGAAAAAAAAAACTAGTAACATGATGCGCATGAAACATTGTCTGGTACGCCACCCGATTTCCATTTTCCTCGGCTCACATTTGCCAATATTAGCGAGCCAATGTAAATCAGTAAAAAACTAATGAATTAACGTGTTTGTCATTATCATTTTTTTCAGATTTATTCTCTCTTGTAATTTAAGATATAGATAGTTAAGATATTGTAGTTAACTTAATGCAATTAAAAATCATTAAGATTATTTTAAACAACTGAATATTACAAACTTAATACGGCCTGAATACAAAATTGCAATCATTGCCTCATATCTATTTACGTCGTTTACATTCATAATGCTTGAAAAAAATGCTGGAAAATGACGGGTTTGTTGAAGTTTTATATTCATGACAAAATCATGTAAAAGTAAAGAAAAGCTGGTTGAATTGTAAGCAAAATTGGATTCCTCATTTGTACCAAAGAAAAAGTATGAATTGAAAAGAATTTTTTTCTGCCTAAATTGGCAGTCAGACAAAGAGTGATTTCACTTTGATGATTTAAAGTGGGCAATGTTTTTCACTGTGAGAGGTTTGTCGAACCTGTAACCTTAACAAAACTTAAATTGAAATAATTTCATCTGCAGTATGTCATTTTTTTCATATATGTACATACTTTTTATATATACTTCTGTTCGGGCAATTTAAAATCTTGGTCTGGCACTTTCTGGAAGCCTTGTGTAGGGACTTTGAGTTGATTAGAAATTATTTTAGGCTTCAACCTTTTAAAAGTATAACTTATATCTCAATAAACTGTTTTTGCTAATGTAAACTGAGGTAGATTTGTTGCACATGTTTTTAATTTTTAGAATTCTGCAATTCTGAACAGCCATGCTTTCAGCATATAAACCAGGTTCTCAACACTTATGTATATTGTTTTTCTTAATACATGCAAGATATTCAGACTAGTGTTTATGGATTGATAAATGGGGCTATTACAATCATGTATTATAGACAGCAAACACACAAAATACAGGTTCATGATGGAAATGGCATATAAGATAATTAACAGTTTTCATGAATTTTGATCAAGTTTTCACTAAACGTTTTTAGTTTTTCTCGATAAATGTCAGATATCGCGAAACTTATTATATAATGTATTTATAATGATTAATAACATATTACAAGATTCCATGAGTATTAAAGATCTATATGAAACAATAATTGCAACAATGTTTTGCTTGTACATATTTCAAGTTTCAAGTTTCAAGTATTTTATTGCATGTAAGGCCACCGGCCCATATACAAAATGGAACAAATTAACAATAAACATAGGTAGTGAGGATACAAATAATATCATTAAATATTATGTCTACAAATGTGCATAATTATCATCAACACACATTTATCATAAAACATGATCATCAAAAATGATAATTTTGCCAAGAAGGAAAAAACCCCCTTATATTTAAACAATTATGAATTAATGTCAAAACTGTTGTTGTTTAAAGCTTTTTTAATAATTAATCTAATCTGTTCAAACTTTTTTATTGTAGTACAAAATGAGTAGTTGACAGTTGATTTTTACATTCTTCCTAACAAAAAATCCTGTCTTTTTTCAAAAGCATAATAAAGATACATAGCAAGGTTACGAATAATTGAATCATTTCCGTTAGACATTAAATTCCTAAATGCTAAGGTATTTCTGTGTTCCAGAATAAAATGAGGCATATACATGATACGAAGACTTTCGTACAATGGGCATATGAAAAGAAAATGAAATTCGTCTTCTAAGCCACTCTCACAATAAAAACATATTCTATCCTCTCTTGCAATACCACAATATCTACCTGTTTCAACCATAAAGTTATGTGAGGAACTTCTAAACTGTAACAATGCTTTTCTAAATTTCAGAATATCAACAGATGTAACATATATCTCTAAGCCGAAGGAATGTTTATATTCTATATAATATCAAAGTTTATTGTTACTTACAACACGGGACCTCCAGGTCTGAATAAACTGATCTTTCAGTCTATTGATAAAAACGTATATAAATTGATTTTTATTAGCTACATTTTGTGATTCCCATACATATCCAAAGCCATTTTTATATAGAAGACACCTAATATCAGTTACCCAATTTGAATATCCGATCGCGTCATAATGTTTGAGCATTTTATAACAACATTTAGCATATCTTGTATCAGGTAGCTTAAGAATACAAATCCAATAAGACAAACACGACTTAATTGTATATATGTACATCGGATATCTTCCCCAATCACCTAAGATGACATCATTACAGGTACTATTGGTAACATTTAAAAAAAACGTTTACAAGCATATGTTTGTAAATTTTCAATACACACCATTTCTTTAAGTCCCCAAATTTCAGACCCATATAGAGCAATAGAGCTAACTTTACAGTCAAAAACCTTAAAAAATGTTTTGAAAGGTATGTTTTTTAATTCTCCAAAAGAATTAAACAAATGATTTAAAACTCTCTTCGCTTTATCGCACATATTTTCAGTCAACCTTATATAGTGATAGTCTGTTTGTAAAACATACACCTACATAACAAAATTGGTTAACAGTTTCAAGTTGAGTTCCATTATAAAACCATTTTTCTCTTTGTGAGATGTGTCCCCCTTTCTTAAAAACAACAACTTTGGTTTTTTGAACATTTACAGTTAAAGAGTACGTTCTGCAAAATGTGTCTAAAATATTTAATTGTCGTTGTAAACCAACGATTGTGTCAGAAACAAATGCCACATCATAAGCAAACATTAAATGTGATATCTCTTCTGATTCGGGATACAGCTGTATACCTCTGATGCCCTTTAGCTCAAAAATACGAGAAAGTTAGTTAATAAACAAAATAAAGAGAACCGGGCTAAGACTGCAACCTTGTCCAACGGGGCAATAAAAAGCGTCTGTATAAGAAAGACCAACATTATTTTCATGAGAGAATGTCTTAGCAGTTTTTGTTTTAAGTACAGCTTTAACCGACCTATATATAGACCTAACTGCATTGATTAAGTTACCCTTGATGCCTTGGTTCGACAAGATTTTAAACAATAATTCTCTTTCGACGGAATCAAACGCTTTTTTGAAATCGATAAATGCCACATAAACAAATTTCCGTTTCATAGCTAGACATTTACTTATCACAGAACTAAGCACAAATGCATTATCAATAGTTGAATAACCAGGCCAAAAACCTGCATGAGCTTCTGAAAGCTTTGAAAAAGCATCTGTGAAAAATGATATTCTTTTAGTTATAATTGCAATATATATTTTACTCATAATATCCATGATTGCAATACCACGATAGTTGTCAGGTGAGTTAACGTTGCCATTTTTATGCAACGGAACAAGTACAGATTTAGTCCAAGAATCAGGAAATTCTCCTCTGGAAAATAATTTATTCATAAGTTTACACATGAAAGGCAAAATGGCAGCCATAGAAAATACAAAGTGTTGTGGTCTGAGATCACCCGATACAGATTTATTAAAGTTAAGTTGTTTAACGGTCGCTTCAATTTCCTCATCAGTGATAGGGGTATTAAAATAATCACACTCGCTAACTGTATTTTCCTTTTGAAATATAGAAATAAAATCATCATTAGACTCCTGAGAGCTTATTGGAAGAGCAAACAATGATTTAAAATGGGCATACCATTGATCTAAGCGAATATTTGATTGTTGAATAGGTTTCTTTGTCAATGACTTTATTTGTCTCCAAAAAGATTTAGAATTGCCTATTAACGTTTCTAATCTAGAGATAAACATATTTTCGTATTTATTTCTTTTTTTCTTACATATCTTCTTAAACGTTTTTTATATGTTATATAATTATTTAAATCATTTTCACTTCGGCTGGACCGAAACCTTTTTAAACAATAAATTGTTTTTCTTTTTTGGAGTCTACACTCATTATCAAACCAACTTTGTTTGATAGAATGTTTTCTGTTTGTTTTTTTTGTACGTTTTATAGATTCAGAACACCCTTTTATTGCATTTTCAAATTCAGTAAGAACAAAATTTATGTTAACATTTTTATCATCAATAAGATCATCAATTTTATCAAATTCTCCAGACAATACTGTGTTGTGTATATCAGTAGTATAAGTGCTTATATTCGTCTCACTCCAATCATAGAACGTGTATGGTGTAGCACATGCGTCAGTCGCCACTCTTTTAAGAGACTTCATAACCAATGATATTGGCGTATGACAACTTTCGGGTCGTAACAATATATTAAAATCAATTTGGTTTAATAAACTGTTTGATACAATAAAATAATCAACCACGCTGCTACTATTTTGATTTATAAAGATGAAATCACCAACATCTTTATCATGACCAACCCTACCATTGACAATAGAACAACTATACGTTTTACAAAACTTCAAAAGATCTTTCCGGCCTTGTTTATTGTATTGTCACGAGACGATCTTGGCAAGGCGCTATTATATTCAAATATATCCCTAAACTCATCAAGCTCAGACAAAAAATCATCATTGGATTCAATATAGTCTAGACATTGACTAGTTCTAGAGTTTAGGTCACCATTTATCAAAATGTTCAAGCCACATAGATTATTTTTAATAAGAATATCTTCAAAAGCTACCCATGGTGATATATGTATATCATTGTAAAATGGCGAGCCTTCTGGAGGAAAGTAAAGAGCACAGTTTATACAATTATTATCGAGCCCAAATAATGATTTGTGAATATCTAATATGACGCCAAAGTCAAAGTCATCACAAATTCGTCTGACATGCTCGCAAATTGATTGACGTACAAATACAGACACTCCGCCCATCATTCGACCACCTGCAATTGATGTTTTTTGCATTACATTCGAAATGTGTAAAGTCTCTTACTTATTTATCACAGTAAACAGAATCACTGCTCCATGTCTCTTGACATGATATAATGTCAAAAGATGCAATTAATCCCACAAAATCAGATGACGAGACTTTTTTTTTAAACCTTCGATATTCCAGCATAGAAAACAAACATTGCCATTAAGGTTCGTTAGGCCTCGGCCACATCCCTAGTCAACTTGTGCAGAAGCAGAAGCAGCAGACATAGTAGCTCCAATAGTAGTGGATGCCTTACGATTATGGATGTCTGGATGACTCGAAGAGATTGCTCTCAGACGTTCACGATTATGATCATCTAGCGTTCGGACACCCTGTCTAATATTGTTGTCTCCCTTCCTGCTTGAATGTGATCTCTTTGGGAAGGTTAACAATTTGTCCGTTCTTGTAGTAACCAACTAGGTCCTGCTTATTCATATCTTTGATTTGCTGCCGTTGCCAGAAGCTTAAGTCATTAGCAATACTTCATGATGCTCAAACTTTGCAACAATCATTCTGGGCTTTTTGTTAGTTGGATCACCTACGCGTGTAGCACTTGAAATGCAATGACTGGTTACATTGTCAGCTGGATTTGTTGAGCCAAACAATTTGTCGTTTAACACCGACAGAAGTGGATAGGTTTCCGATTCTATTTCATCAACGCCAAATATTCGCAGTGAACACTTCAACTTTTCAGCTTCGATTTGATTAATCTGCCTTTCTAACTGATCCAACCGGTCAACATCTCGCTCATGTCGCATTCCCATTTGGTCCATTTCGTAATTAAGCATGTCATTTTCGTATCTCATTTGACCAATTTTCTCTTCAAAATTTCTCATAGTAAAATCAGTCATATTGTGTTTTTGTTCAATCCTATTTACATTCGCTTTCAAAGAACAAATCTCACTTTTTAATGCTGAAATATCTTCTCGCACCTGCTTGATTTCATTTTTTACTATTTCCAGGTCTTCTGTCATTTGTTTATTCAAATTGTTAATAGCATCCAAAATAATCTGAGTATCAGTTGTGGGGCCCGGGTTCAACTCTACATCTCCAGATAGAATCAAACGGGTTGCACCATATGACCCGTACTGTCCACCATACATTACCTTTGTTGGGATTAAACTTGTTGTAGTCATCTGATAATTGACAGTCGTATACACAGCTTCACATGTATTTTCCATTGCATAGTGTGTAACGATATCATGATGGATTTTCAAAACACATAATGTACAGAAGACAATGAGTGTCAAAACCAATCCACACGCGGACGTACGAGTGTGCACATCAGTACCTTTGCAAAAAGGAGTATACTTGTAAGCTTTGTTCCGACGTACTTTTAAACAATAAACCTTTGTGAAAAGACCTATTCTCGAACGATGTTCTTCCGCTCCAATACCCATGGTTGTTCAGTTTATTTTGTATTTTGGTTAAAATACCCTTCCGTAGATTTTGTTTTATATTTATATTTTTACAAGTCTTTGTTACTTGCTCCCATATTGTTTTAACCTGTTAACCTGTCTCATTTTTACGTCGCCTTTGATGCTTCGCATCAACGTCTTTTCTTGTCTACATAAAGATATGCTACCGCTATATTCAATTTCCGACCCTGCTCGTGTGCAACATTCGGAATGATTAAAGGGATAAAAACCGAGGACATCGAAATATAAATTCTAATTTTAGATATATGTGTAAGTGTTAAAATCTTTCATGACAACTGACAAAAATGATAGTAAATGTTTTCATGAAAATATGTTTTGATGATAAATAAGAGTAAACAACAGAAACTAAATAACAGGTGTGTGGTGGCGACATAAAACACTGACACGCAAATGGAAAATCCCCGCATTTTTCATTATTACCATATATGGTAATCTCCATATTAAAAGAACACGTCTTATGCGGAACGTTCGGCAACGGCCCTAAACTCCTTGCTTAAGCACCTGTTTGGTCAAGGTCGAACCCGCAAAAGTGTAAAAAAGTTTTAGCATTTTTCGTCGCAGCGACAGACACAAATCGGACGAGGCAAACTAAGTGAAGTTTCCTAGTTGTGCTGAGAATAATTTTTTTTATTACTGTTAAAGTTTTTTATTTTTGACTCGTAAGCCCGATTTAGGGAAAATATTCCAACGTCGAATCTGGTGCGCCATTTTGGATTTGCATAATCGACAGAAATGGCATACACCGGTGATTCCAACGCTCCTTTAAGGGAAGTCAAGCGAATGCAGTTTGGCATTCTTGGACCAGATGAAATTGTACGTTTAAAAACTATACTGCTTTGCTGAAAATTTTCTTAAAACACTAAAAATATCATTTTTGTTTTCATCAGGTGGGCGGGGTTATAAATAACGAGATTGTTGTGATTAGCTGTTAAGGTACAATAGCTTTCGAGTGAATGCAGCATCAGTAGATTTAAAGACGCATACAGTATCAAATTTGTTTTGGCCATATCAACATCTAATAGTTGAATTAGCATTTGTCCTGGTAAGTCGCACATGTCCCCCTTTATACCAAGTGGAATGTGAACACACTTACAGGTAGTCGGTCTCTCTCATGTAACCCTTTACTACAGCAAGAACAAGGCCATGTTTTTTTATATACAATATAAATTATTAACAGAAATTATTTAAAGTTGTGATACCAATTACACAAAAGCAAAAATTAGCAAATGTTCACATCTAAATTTGATGTTTTCCTAAATTCAGCAGTTGTGTTTTTTAACTCTTAGCTCAGTATTTAACTAGTTTGTAGATATTTTCTGATCATTAAGAGCTCAAGGTTGTTACTAAAATAGTTTATAAATACCGTTTAGCTTAGTTGAAAAATATTGCAGACAAATCTGCTGAAAAAAACATTGAATTCTGACAAAAACGCCATACCCAGTTATTAGTAACGTCACACTACCCTGATCCCAGAACTGCCAAAAAATAAAACACTAGATTACCAGGATTTGGGTATGAAATCAGCAATTTGTTATCACTAATATTATTAATGCACATCGACATTGAGAGGATATCCTTCACTGGACAACTCAAACAATTTAAAAGACTAATTACTGTAATTACCAGTGTTTGGTAAGTGATGATGTATCCATGTAGATTTTAAGCTAGCATGTTATTGTGTTTTTTTTAGCTTGAATTTTATGCACAAAGAAAACATTTCATGATATCCGAATCTTTACTTCAACAGAACACACTGGTTTAATTGTAGAATGCCAGTACAGTCAAGTTTGAACTTTCACATGTCACATGCCTTATAATAATACCTGCTGATATTATCATGTTTTATGGTTTTAGAATTGATTTGGTGTGAAATACAGCTCAATTTTGACTAACAAAAACCTTTGTGCATACACATGCAGCTAAAGGTTCAGCTTACAAGTACTATCAAGGTTAAATCATGCTCTGTAGCCCTCAGATTTTCGAGCATGCTATGGCACTCATGATTTGGGAAAAAAACCATCTCAGTGACACAATTTTGGTCATCTTTGCACTGTCAAGCTATAATTAGTGATGAGAGATGCACTGGCCTGCTGTAGGTTAGCTGCAAGTCCTCAGTCCAAGTTTTACTCTAAACAGGACAGAGGCACCCTTTGTTGAGGGGCGGCCAGTCTTTGCCGAACTTAAAATTGGTTCCCATATCATTGAAAGTATTTTTTTTTATTTCACTCTTCATTTACTCAACAATGTTTCTGATGTTGTTTGTTGTTCTTTTTTCAGAGAAGGATGTCAGTCACAGAAGGAGGGTTAAAATATTCCAAAACCATGGAAGGAGGACGACCAAAGCTTGGTGGATTAATGGACCCTCGGCAGGGTGTGATAGATCGAACGGCCAGGTGTCAGACATGTGCTGGTAACATGTCTGAATGTCCAGGACACTTCGCTCACGTTGAATTGTCAAAACCTGTCTACCACATTGGCTTTTTGACCAAGACAATAAAAGTGCTGCGATGTGTGTGCTTCTACTGTTCCAAGATTTTAATAGACACAGTAAGTGGAGCTTTCTGATATTAAGCCCCAAGAAGACCTTATTTAATGGTAAACATTCAGTTGCTTAAACAAGCTGTATCATCTACTTATAACAAGGCTCAACATTAACGGTCGTCCAGTTGCCCAAAGCCGTGTGCAGACAATGTGTTTTGCCATAGGTTGTCAGATCGGCCAACAAAAAAAGCTAAATTATTAATTTATTAATTCATATGCTTGGCTCATTTTAATCTGCATAATCAGTGTTGGTTCTTTTTGCTGCATCTTGCCAGTTAAGCGGAAAAACTAGTAACGTGATGTGCATGAAACATAGTGTGGTACGCCACCCGATTTCCATTTTTTTCGGCTCACATTTGCCAATATTAGCAAGCCAATGTAAACCAATAAAAAAACTAAGGAATTTACGTGTTTGTCATGATCATTTTTTTTTCAGAGTTATCGTCTATTGTAATTTAAGATATGTAGTTCACTTAACGCAATTAAAAAATCATTTAAGATCATTTTAAACAACTGAATATAACAAACTTAATAAGACGTGAATGTGTGAATCGAAGAAAAAGTATGAAAAGTATGAATTGAAAAGAAATTATTTTTTTCTGCCTAAATGGCAGTAAGACTAAGAGTGATGTCACTTTGCTGATCTAAAGTGGACAATGTTTTTCACTGTGAGAGGTTTGTGGAACCGGTAACCTTAAAACTTTAATTGAAATAAGTTTATCTGTGGTATGTCATTTTTTCATATAGGAAGATACTTTCTATATATATTTTTGTTCAGGCAATTCAAAATATTGTTCTTGCACTTTCTGGAAGCCTTGTATATACTTTGGGTTGATTTCAGATTATTTTAGGCTTTAACCTTTTAAAAGTATAACTTATGTCTCAATAAACTGTTTGTGCCATTGTTAACTGAGGTAGATTTTTTGCACATGCTTTAGTTTTTAGAATTCTGCAATTCTGAACAGTCATGCTTTCATCATATAAACCAGGTTATCAACACTTAAATATACTGTTTTCAACAAAGCATGCAAGATAAAGAAAACATACATATTTTGCAATCATCCCCCCATCCCAGAATTCTATGAGAGTGAAGGAGATCTTGGCTCGGTCAAAGGGCTACCCGGGCAAGCGTCTGGCCAACATTTATGATCTGTGCAAGGCTCGAAAGGTGTGCGAGGGTGGAGATGAGCTGGACACCAAGCTAGAGAAGGAAGATAAAAAGTCAGGAGCTGGTGGTGATTCAGAGAAAAAGGTAAAGCAAAGGCAACACATAGAACTGGCTCTGTATATATACATTGGCCATAACTGCAGTTTCTTTTACGGATATTGATGCATTATAATGTGTGTTTTACATACCATTGACAAATATACCCATCAGGGTCAATGTCGTCTGTAAGGTCATTGCATTTTCCTTGCAATTGTCAATTTCAGTGATATTTTTTTCAATAACGTTATTAAACTGCATACATGCCATTTGTGTAAAATGGACCTTTCAGACCCTTGTGTTTGTACATTCTTTCCAAATTAGCATGTTAAAAACGAAGTGTCCTTTCCAACTCTTGACATTCTACAGTTACAGGAGTACTAACAAGTTTGTGCTTTCCCAGACAAAATTAACTGAGTATGCATATATTGTAGAACTGAGCAGTTTTGTTTTATTGTATGATGAGTTTTGTCTGCGAGTAAAACTTTGCATGAATCTTTTACTTTAGTAAATCTCTTTACAAAATCATTTCTGTATAATAGTCATTTTTAATAACCATTTTCTATGGATTATCAGTGGAAGCAATGTGGAGAACATTACTCATGTAAATGACCAGTTATATTAACATTAAGACTGAAGCAAGAAGAAACACATAAAAAATCTTTGTTTAAGGGCCATGGTGGTTGTGGTCGTTACCAGCCAAACATACGAAGAATGGGTCTGGAACTGACAGCAGAGTGGAAGAAGGTCAATGAGGAAACACAGGAACGCAGAATCTCTCTCACTGCTGAGAGGGTACATGAAGTGCTGAAACGCATCTCTGACGAGGAGTGTTTGATTCTAGGTAGGATTGAGAGGGATTCGTCTTCTTTTATTGTTACACATCTCTTCTAAATAAGAGTGTTCAGTAACAGCCAAGAAGTTAAGTGTCATTGACTTGTAATCTGTAGTCCCTTGTCTAGTTGGGTTCAAATCTCAGTTGGGTGTAAAAACTTACATGCAAATTTTGCATTTGTTTTTTACAATATAAACCTAAAACCATCTCAAGAACATGTGGGCAAGTGTGCGTCATATTAACGACCCTCACCCTCTTGCCCCTGCAGGTATGGATCCCGCCTTTGCACGTCCTGATTGGATGATCATCACTGTGATGCCAGTTCCACCATTGTGTTTGAGGCCAGCAGTCGTTATGTATGGTTCTGTTAGAAATCAGGTAACATATCATTGTATGATTACATCTGCATTGTACATCATTGTAAAAAATTTCAAGAAAAAGGTCAAGTCTACTGTATCGTGTATGTACCTATCAAAGCAAGGGCTTTGGATTTGTCTCAACTTATAAGTGATGCCAGTCTAGTAAACTGTTCTTAGAAATGATACTATGTTGCTTAAAATCAGAGTTTTTTTAGGAACAGGGAAAGGTGCTGGATGCTTGTCAGAAGAAAAAAAGAAAATGCACGACAATTTCATACTTTGGGAAATTCAGTGTTATATTCTTTATATTGCTTTAACTGTCATAAACAAGTCTATTTAGCCTACAGAGACATGTCCCTTTGTTTCCAGAAGCTGTTTCCAGTAATTGAAAAAAAGAGACAGACATGACACCTTACATTAGTGTATTTTTCAACAGATGCCTCAAGCCTTTCGATGTTATTGTGGGTCTCAAGTCTCCTCGAAAGATTATCACCTAACACTGTACTATACGAAACATAGGATACATTAACATTATTTCTTGATGTTAAAAGTTTACAACATTTACACCTATTCGCATTCAACTACTGTATTCGGCACCGTATGCAGGCTGTCCAGCACTTCTTGACAAAAATTAGGGTTAATTTTAGGGCTAAAATATAAAAAAATAGGGAAAATTGAGGGCTAAAGTTAGGAACTTAGTAACAAAAATAGGGAATATAAAGGTATTAAATGGACTTACCTTGCTCATTTGGCTAATCAGAAACTAACATACAGTATTTTACTAACATGAAAAATGTCATCCAGGGCTTCAGTGTCCCAGCAGCTGTAGGCTGTGACCAATTGAATATACTGATGGCATAATAAAACTTAACTGAAAAGAACACATTAATAACAATGTGTGGATTTGGGTACTAGCTATACACTTGTCAGAGTCAATGAATGTCCGGGACAATAATTATGGCCTCCTCATCTCCCCTTCTAGTCATCACATTTCATCACCTTAACATATTTTTTCTTGATTTATTTCAAATATTATTAATTTTACAATTTATATTGCAGAAAAAACTGCTGTAGAAGGTACACATCTGCAGTTGCACCGTAAAGTGTAACTATACATGGTTCATGTTAATTTCTTCTTATCAGATTTAGCTGGAGCACTTATCCCTTTAGACATGTCTTCAATAAGCATCTTCTGCTTTGCAGCAAGCTCCTCTTTGCTCTTTCTGTTTTTCTTCATTTGCTCTCTTGTCTCCTTCATTTCCTTACTAGCCACACCAATAAGACCTTGTGCAATTCCAGCTTTATCAAAGTATTTTTTCTTGATTGCCTTTTTCAGTCTTTCATTGGCTTCACAAAACAGTTTTTCTGCAGATTGTAAATCTTGTCCTAGCTGCTTGTCCAGCTCAATCATGTTTTTTTTCTTTTTCCTTCAAGGACAATTTCCTACCTTCTAATTCTTTCCTAGATTCTTCTAACCTTTTTTGTTCTGCTTCTGACTCAAGTTTAGCCTTCTTTGCCTGTTGCCTCTCAATCTCCTCTTCTTCAATTCTTCTTTTGTACAAGGTGTGAGCCTTTCTTCCAGCTTCAAGCAATCCCTTTGTAATGTTCATATCTGCAACACCTCTTGGGCTAACTTTGACAGCATCCTTTACCATTCTAAGGCCATTAATGGAGGATTCAGAAAGTAGTGTTCTTTCATTGCTGAGCATCTTCTTATTTTCTGACAGACTCCTTTCCACTTCTGCATTTCCATGGGCAAAGCATAAAACAACTTTCACTAAGGGCCCTAATACTTTGTATTTTGGTGAACTGTCACAGCTCTTGGACTGGAGTACTCTGTTCAAATAATCATCCACTCTAATATCCTTCTGTGTGTCATCAATTTTCAAGCTGTCTGTTATATCTTGAAGTTAGTACATTTTCCATTCGTCTGTTACGTGGGAAATACTACTTTCTTCAACCATCTGGGGCACACTTTCTGCAATTCTTCTGATTTTGCATGTCCCTCTCTCAGATTTCTGTTCCAATGGATGCAGACATTTCAGATCCGGAAGCATCTCATTGTCAAGAGGAAGCCTCTTCTGTAGATACTTAGTGACTGTTTGATAGAACTTTCTCATGCTCATCACCTCTGTTTTGCCAGATCAGGTTTCTTCCAAGTCGCTTCTCTGACTTTCAGATGACTCAATATTAAATTCCGTCAACTTTTTCACAGTCTTCAGTTTATCAACTACTGTTCCCTTCAAGAATTTGAGCATAAAAGATTCATCATTTCTGAGTGAAGGATGTGAACTAATGGATCCTCTCTCTGGAACAACCTAAGAAACCTATCATACAGAGTAGACAGACTCAGCAAGAAGTTGATCTGAATCAGAGTGGTAGGAGACTTGAGCATACGACAGATCCTGTTGTACCTTATGTTACTTTCTAGCATCTTCAAAGTTCTAGAAGCTGCAGCAGTCTTGGGCAGTGTGGTAAGGAAGTATTGCACAAGAGGCTCCCAGTTCTTTACAATACGTTCCAATGCAGGAAGCAGAGACAGCCACCTTGATTCAACGTGCCGAATGAACAGTTCCTCGTCAAAGCCAAGGGATGCTTCCACCTCCAAGAAATCTTCTCTCTTGCATGGGGAATGCTTGAAGAAGTAAAATATATCAATGGCCATTTCTTCTGCTTCCTGTCCATACACTTTCGGGCCTTCTCTGAGGGAGTTGTGAACAACATGCATGTTGCAAGGAATGGATGGCAACAGCCCAGGCAACCCCTTCGACTGCACATGTTCATTCACTTTATTCCATTTGGTCACATTTGGACCATCAGAGCCTAAATTTTACAGTTTATCCAGAGGCAACTGATATCCTGTTTCCTGCAATGTTTCTAAAATACTATTTGCAACATCCTCCCCTGTTGCATGTCCAAACATAGCTACTTTCAAGAAATGTACAACAACCTGTCCTTTATCTTCGGACCAGTACCTCATAAGAATATCACACTGTTTCCTTATTTGAGAGTTGGCTGTTTCATCATATTGAATGACATATCCTGGCGAGGCCAAGACTTTAATACAGAGGTCACTTCTAAAATATGGCCCCAATCCATCTGATATGAGGGAAGAAACTTTACTTTTACTCATGGTTAAGTTTTCTGCAACCACATTACCAGGGAACATCTTTTTGAACAAAGAAGGTAAATCATCACATGACCTGTATGAGTAATTGCTATGGGACACTTTCATTCCCCATAACAGTGCAGACTGGGTGACAAGATCCTTGGTACATTTATCAAGACAGGCTACTGTTGCTGTACTCGACTTTGGTTTCGTTGTGGATGGACCAGGAAAGTCCTCCAGAGAGCTACAGGAGGCAGTAGTACTGCTAGAAGCAGTAGCTGTCTGAGATACTTCGAAATGAAGTTGAGTAGATGAAAATCTGGCTTTTACTAATGATTGGTGCTTCGCTCCTCCAGAATGAGCCAGAACTTGCTTAAACCCTGAGTTGTCCACACTGAATGATTTTTTACATAAAGTACAGAAGCCCTTTGTTTCACAGTCATCTGCTTTGCACCACTGTCTAATGAGATATCCTTTTTTGTGTATCTTCTTTCTTCAATCATCCTTCACTGAACTTAGTCTTTCCATGAGGCATAATTATTCATGCAGGTATATTACTGAAAAATTGAATGAAATATGGTTAAAAACAACATAAACATAAATACACACCACAGAAGTATAGCCTATTTACTTTAATTTTTTGTAATACACATCAAAGATTTGGTAATATAATGAAGCAAACAAAATGTGTATTCTTCAAACTCCTCTTAAAGTACTCAGGAAATACTTCTGTGTCCATGCTGCATTTTAGTAAAAGAGCATGAGCTTATTTCCCTCAGATAATCTTCATTGGGAAAATGGCTCAGAAGTATTGCTTCTAAAAACATACCTTTAGAACTACATGTACATGTACATCTGTTGTCACTCCATGTCACAACCAATAACAAACTGAGTACTGAGATCCACTTGTCAACTGCCTTTACTGTATATGCTGAATTACAACTACAGACTACATGTAAACACACATTAAGTATTGATTTAATTATAACATCTTTAGAAACTGGAAATCTTAAAAATAAAATAGGAATTAAAGTCGAAAAATAAGGGCTTTTTTAGGAAATCCCTTTGTTTTTTTCATTTTTCTTAGGAATTTTAGCCAAATTGAAAAAAAAATAGGATTTTTTATGAATTTTAGGGACGCTGGACAGCCTGCGTATGACACAAATATACCAATATTTACATATGTATGTAACCTTTTGTGACGAACTATAATTTAGACATGTATACTGTGAGTCATAAATTTGTTGGTTGAAATGACAACTGTCTGTTTTTAGCTCACCTGAGCACAACGTGCTCAAGGGGAGCTTTTGTGATACCGCTTCGTTCGGCTTCCGGCGTCCGTGGTCAACATTTTAGCTTGTGAACACGCTAGAGGCCACAGTTTTTATCCAATCTTTATCAAACTTGGTCAGGATGTTTGTCTACATGAAATATTGGATGAGTTCGTAACTGGGTCACGTGGGGTTATAAAGTAGGTCACTAGGTCAAATCTTAGAAAAAAGATTGTGAACACACTAGAGGCCATATTTATAGGCCAATCTTCATCAAACTTGGTCAGAATGTTTGTCGGCATGAAATCTTGGATGAGTTTGTAACTGGATCACGTGGGCTCAAAAAGTAGGTCACTAGGTCAAATCTAAGAAAAAAGCTTGTGAACACACTAGAGACCATATTCCGTCGTCAACTTTTTAGCTTGTGAACACGCTAGAGGCCACAGTTTTATCCCATCTTCACCAAACTTGGTCAGATTGTTTGCCTGCATAAACTCTTGGATGAGTTTGTAACTGGACCACAAGGGGTCAAAAGGTAGGTCACTAGGTCAAATTTTAGAAAAAGCTTGTGAACACACTACAAGCCATATTTATTGGCCAATCTTCATCAAACTTGGTCAGAATGTTTGTCTACATGAAATCTTGGAACAGTTCGTTATTGGGTCACGTGGGGTCAAAAAGTAGGTCACAAGGTCAAATCTTAGAAAAAGGTTGTGAACGAACTGGAGGCCATATTTATAGGCAAATCTTCATCAAACTTGGTAAGAATGTTTATCTAAATTAAATCTTGGATGAGTTCGTAACTGGGTCTCGTTTGGTCAAAAAGTAGGTCACTAGGTCAAATTTTAGAAAAAGGTTGTGACCACACTAGAGGCCAAATTTATAATCCAATCTTCAGCAAACTTGGTCAGAATGTTTGTCTACATGAAATCTTGGATAAGTTCGTAACTGGGTCACGTGGGGTCAAAAAGTAGGTCACTAGGTCAAAGCTTAAATAAAGCTTGTAAACACACTAGAAGCCATATTTATAGGCCAATCTTCATCAAACTTGGTCAGAATGTTTGTCTACATGAAATCTGAGATAAGTTCATAAGTGGGTCACTTTGGGTCAAAAATTAGGTCACTAGACCAAATCTTAGGAAAAGTTTGTGAACACACTAGAGGCCATACTTATTGGCTAATCTTTATTAATGTTGGTCAGATTGTTTGTCTTCATGATATCTTGAATGAGTTTGTAACTGGGTTACGTGGGGTCAAAAAGTAGCTCACTAAGTCAAATCTTAGAAAAAACTTGTGAACACACTAGAAGCCATACTTATAGCCTAATCTTCACCAAACTTGCTCAGAATGTTTGCCTGCATAAATTCTTGCATGAGTTCGTAACTGGGTCAGGTGGGGTCAATAGGTAGGTCACTAGGTCAAATTTTAGAAAAAATATTGTGAACACACTAGAGGCCATATTTATTGTCCAATCTTTATCAACCTTGGTCAGAATGTTTGCCTATATGAAATCTTGAAAGAGTTCGTAACTGGGTCACAAGGGGTCAAAAAGTAGGTCACTAGGTCAAATCTTAGAAAAAGCTTGTGAACACACTAGAGGCCATATTTATAGGCAAATCTTCACCAAACTTGGTCAGAATGTTTGCCTCGTGAAATCTTGGATGAGTTCGTAACTGGGTCACGTGGGGTCAAAAAGTAGGTAACTAGTTCAAATCTTAGAAAAAGCTTGTGAACACACTGAAGGCCATATTTATTGGCCAATCTATATCAATTTTGGTCAGAATGTTTGTCTACATGAAATATTGGATGAGTTCGTAACTGGGTCTGCTGGGGTCAAAAAGTAGGTCACTAGGTCAAATTTAGAAAAAGCTTGTGAACACACTACAGACCACATTTATTGCCCAATCTCCACCAAACTTGATCAGAATGTTGGTCTGAATGAAATATTGGATGAGTGTTTTATTTGGTCAATTTGGGTCAAAAAGTAGGTCACTATGTCAAATCTTAGCAAAAGCTTGTGAACATACTAGAGGCCCTATTTATGGCACAATCTTCAATAAACTTGGCCAGCATGTGTGCCAGTATGAAATCTTACATATGTTTTGAAGTGAGTCATGTGGATTTAGTAGGTTAATTGGTAAAATTCTAGAAAATGTTATCAACCTAGTGGCCACACTCATGGTCCAGTCTTCACTAAAGATTTCCCAAATAACTCTTAATTACTTGATGCCAGATTTGAGCCTACTAAAAGCCTGTGTCATCAAGTGAGCGATTAAGGGCCATCATGGCTCTCTTGTTCTTTCTTTGGTTTGGAACTATCGTTTACTAGTTAAAAGTCAGTAACTGATACAGTATTACACGTGGAGTGTTGCTGTTTAGCTTACTAAAAGCAACTAAAATTGTATCAGATGTTTGTTCCTAAGAAAGCTGACATTGGGTAACATGTCTGTTAGCATCCTGAAGTCATTATCAAGCTTTTTCTTATATAATAAGACAAAAAACTACAACAACAGCCCATTGCATTCCATAAAGGGCAATACGTTTCAGCGTGGACGTCAGTAATAATTGCTTTAAAAAATATTGCTTTACTTGGGAGGCCTGGGGTTCAAGTCCTGATTGCTATGGTCAATTACCATTCATTTTATGTTTTTAATTATTCCATCTTCTTTCCCTCTCCACAGGATGATTTGACCCACAAACTGTCTGACATAATAAAGGCCAACAACAACCTGAAGCGTAATGTACAGAATGGGGCTGCAGCCCACATCATTGCTGAAGACACTAAGAATCTTCAGTTCCATGTGGCTACTCTCACAGATAATGAACTGCCAGGATTGCCTAGGGTAAGTTAGTTGATTAATTAGAACACATTTCAATGTTTGTTATGGAAGGTATGGTTGATTCCATTGTCATGAAAGAGGGGTTGCAGCTAGTCATCACATAGCACATTAGTAATCTCCCAGATGTTATGTTGTTCTTCTTTCCAACCCCTCTATGCATACTTATTAAACGTAAATATGTTGTTTCTCACTTTGTTTCGATTGATGTAACTTATATTGCATGAAGATATTATATTACATTCTGTTTTTTACAGGCTACACAAAAGTCTGGACGTCCTCTGAAATCCATCAAACAGCGACTAAAGGGTAAGGAAGGTCGTGTCCGTGGTAACTTGATGGGTAAGCGTGTGGATTTTTCTGCCAGAACTGTCATCACACCAGATCCTTACCTGCGTATAGATCAGGTTGGTGTCCCTCGAACAATTGCCCAGAACATGACGTTTCCAGAAATCGTGACACCATTCAATTTGGATCGTCTTCATGACTTGGTGCGTCGCGGTGCTTATCAGTACCCTGGTGCCAAGTATATCATCCGAGACAATGGTGAGAGGATAGATCTCCGATTTCATCCCAAGGCCAGTGATCTACAACTGCAGATCGGTTATAAGGTATGCAGGAGGTCAAAACATGTAAAAACAGTCTGTATTTGATGTTATTTAAAAAAAAGCTTATTTTAAGTCCGCCTTTTACTATCGTGTCCTCTACTTAAAATTACTTGGGCCCCATACCAATTGATTTATTGCTATAAAAATTAAAGTTAAGGGAGTTTTTTCACATGAGCTGCAGAGTACAATTTTTTTTAAACTGACATTTATTTGGGGTCTTGCTCCAGAAATAAAACTGTTTATATGATCAACTTTCTGTAGCTGCAATTTATTTAAACAAAAGCCAACTGTTACTGTGTGTAGGTGGAGCGACACATGCAGGATGGTGACTACATCGTGTTCAATCGACAGCCCACCCTCCACAAGATGAGTATGATGTGTCACCAGGTCAAAGTGCTGCCCTGGTCTACATTCAGGATGAACCTCAGGTACACAGTCCATATGTAGTCTATAAACTTCAAGGGTCTTGGTCACAGTTGTTTTTAAGTACATAGAACCACAGGATCTGCACTTTAAATATATTTAGTTTTGCTTTTTTGAAGACAAACTGAAATAATGCACCCATGGCATAGTGGTAGAGTAGCTGACTTGTAAATCCCCTGACTGCCTAGCAAGGGCTCCCTCTGCGGGGCTTCGAATACATTCAAGGCGAAGGACAATATGGGAAGATCATTCAGCTGACCAGTGGTGCGCCATTTGTTCTGCCCAGACAGTTGTCTGTTTTTTCCCCCACCAAATAGCTGGACGTCTGTATAATGATAAGTTGCGGCAATAAATTTCAAAACAAAATTTATTGTCATCATGTAACCCGTGTCATGTTAGTTTTTTGCAAACTATGATTCTCTTTATTTTAAGATTGTTAGGTTAACCTTTTTAATAATTTGCAGTTGCAATTATAGTGAATTTTGGTTATGTTGGAATAAGGCAAAATGAATGAAACATCAATATGATTTTTTTTATAAAGAATAGGTATAACTCATATTGTTACAATTTGACTGAGAGAAAAGAAAATTAATTTCTGACTTCATTTTTTATCCTTTCAATGTTTCAATATATTAGTGTAACCACTCCATACAATGCTGACTTTGACGGAGATGAGATGAACCTTCACTTGGCCCAGTCACTGGAGACAAGAGCTGAGATATCCCAGTTAGCTTCTGTCCCCCGTATGATAATCACACCGCAGGCTAACCGGCCTGTCATGGGTATTGTACAGGACACCCTCACAGCGGTCAGGAAGATGACCAAAAGAGATGTCTTCTTGGAAAGGGTATGAAAAAAGTGTGATTGTTTACCACTGTCATGCTATATTTTTCGTTTGTGGTTATATATAGGAATGAGCTTGTCGGTCTATCGGTTTTCATGGTTTCTAGATGATAATTCATGAAAGGCTTGGTAGAGTTTAACATTTTTGGTACACAGGTGTAACCACGTACGATACAGGTCAACTTCGACTTTGTGGCAGGTGAGATCAAGGTAAGTAAAAATAGAAAAATGGTTTCCAAACGATAACTCTCAAAAATCTTTACATATTTAAACATTGGTTGGTACACATGTGTAACGTCACAAGATACAGGTCACCTTTGACAATGGGGCTGATGGAGGTCAATGTCAAGGTCACTGTTATTGAAAAAAAAAACACACACACAAAACACATTTTTCCACTTAATAACTAGTTAGGAATGAGATATTGTGGTGGACTTTACTGCAAAGGTAGCCTCTGAGAAGACGACAATTGTAATTGAAAGTGGGGCCATTAAAATTCTATTGTTATCGGCTTTTAAACATAGAACGACAAGATCGTGTTCTAACTAATGTTTATTAAGTTCCAATAGCAACCACATATATAAGAGAACTAATTATAGATTAACAATGGAAGCTAGTATTAAAGAGGCAATCTGTGCGTGAGAACATATTACTTGTAACTGACTCTACCCAGTGAGACATCTACCTTATATGTATACTACACATAGCATGCGGTATGAAATAGACTGTCTACAATAACATAGTCATAACATAACATCTCCCTCTTTTAAAATTAATGTTCAAATCAATATTTTTTTTATAAAAACACTAAGAATATGAACATGTCCCTTTAATATAAGTCATTCATTATCAATTTCACACCAGCAATAATTTATTCCTAGATAAACCCAAGTATCAAATATCAAGTAGACACCCCTGTTGATTACAACGTTCAACTGGTGTTAATGTTCTCCAATTAACATCGCCTGTTATGTGCTGTGCTGATATTCACATTGTTTATAGATCCATCTCCCAAATCTATTGATATATACCTGAGGGTCATGTTTATTTACAATTTGCTCTGGATGTGGTGGAGTCTGCGGTGGGTCTGATATTTCACATTTGTCATACATTCCAGAATTGTTTTGGGGCGGCATAGAGGGTGTGTGCTTATCATTATTGTAGCACTCTGCAAAGTTCTAAAAATCAAGCAATGGTGTTTTAACAATTGGTTCATCTGTTTCCATGAGATGACGTCTGTTACGTCTGTAAGAAACGCCATCTGGGGTTTGAACATGATATGATCCATCGCTGTGTTTACCTGTAACAATAACTGGTTTCCATTTCTTATTTGCATTTTGCATCCTTGCTGAGTCCCCAATACCAAGTTTAGGGAGTGACTTTGCATTTTTGTCATAACACTTCTTTCCCTTCTTGTTTTACTTCCTCTTGGGCAATGAATTTTGGCATCAAATTTGACTTGCTAGTTGGTGCAATTGATCTAAACTGTCTACCCATTAATAATTCGGAGGGAGTGTAACCAATATCTAATGGGGTATTTCTGTACTCAAGAATACCAAGGAGAGCATCTCTCTTTGATGATTTTGCTTTTGTAAGGATCCGATTGCAGATTTTAACATATACCTCACTGAATCCATTTCCGAATGGATGATGTGGACTTGAAGTTTTATGATTAAAATCATAACTCTTTGCGAATTCGACAAACTCAGAGCTACTGTAACACGGTCCATTGTCTGATACAACTAATTCAGGGATTCCAAATATTGCAAATATACCTTTCATACGATTGATGACTGTATTGCTTCTCAAGTTTGGCAATTCTTTAACCTCAAAGTAGTGGGAGTAGTTTTCTACTACAACAATGTAATTCTTGTCATTCCAAGAGAACAAATTTGTGGCAACAATTTGCATGGGATAGTCTGGTGTCTCATGTGACATAAGTGGTTCCCTTGCATTAGAATTTCGATGTTCTAAGCAAATTGGGCAGTTAAGCACTAATTGTTTTACATCACTTGAAATCCGAGGCCAAAACATGATAGTGCGAGCTCTGGCTAAGGATTTTTCTACACCCATATGACCTGTGTGGATAATATCGAGCATCCTTTTTCTCAAAGCTTGCGGCACAACAATTTTGTGACCTTTCATGATAATGCCTCCAACAACAGTCAACTCATCCCGATAATACCAGTAATTTGATACTTGTGAATGGCATTCCTTTTTTGTGTTAGGCCAACCAAATAATATCACTTGTTTTAGGTGCTGGTTTGTGTCAGTACAACGCCTAATTTCTTGCATTTTTCTGTCATCTACATGTGAGTTAGTCATGACCATATTGACTTGCAATTCTGCATATTGAGATAGTTCTGGGCAAGTGTCTGATAATGGCTTTCTTGACAGCGTATCAGGGACGGGAATCTCTTTTCCCGGTCTGTATCTACATTGAGCCTATGCCTTTAAACAGCTGTGGAAATTTCCGGATAAGTGAATGCTTATTCATTAAAGATTCTGTACTGTGGGATTCCACCGAATATGAGACCGTAATTAGTCCAAAATCTATGGATGTCTGGAGGCTAAACAGGGGTGGTGACCATGTGTCTACAATATGGAATTCTACCTGTTTTGAATGTCCATGCCCTGCATGGAAACAATTGAACTGAACTGTACCCCTTGACATTAATGGCGTCCCATTGTATGCTGAAAGGCGTACATTGGGACGTTTCAGTGAGCCCTTCACACCAGTGAAATGATAAAAATGTTTACCTGTGAGCCCGTGTCCAATTTGAATTTAATTCTTTTACGATTTGGTCCTACATATATTTCAGCTAACACCTGTCCATTGACAACTTTAGATTCTACTCTGTCAACAAACGCATCGTCGTCGCAGGGATCTATTGTGTCCTTGTTCGTTTCTAATATTGTGTACTGTGCTACGTCGGCACAAAACTGCAAAGTGATTCCATCCTTTGCATTCACGACACTGTCGACCCTTCGCTGGACATTTGTTGCGGCGGTCATATTTCCTCCCGCATTTGCCACATGCGTTGGATTCGTTCGTTCCCGGCGTCCACGATTTGGCAGCACCCGACGTACCCGAACTACCCGGTCCACGGTCCGATCCCCGGTGTTGGGCGGCTTCTGATTGGTTAAATGCTCTGTGCGGCTTCCTTGATAACCCATTGCGCGGTTTTCCTATTGAATACGTAAATAAGACAAGGTCCCATCAAAACTCTAACATATATTTAAATTTTATCTACCAGTAGACAAAGGCAAACAAGGTATTAAGTTTGATTTGATATTTTCTATCAACTTTTCACTTTTCATATGTTTCAGTTGTTCCTGGGCGTACTCGTTCGTTTGGCATATCTTTACAGTCTTATCGAGTGTTAATTTATCTTCTTCCGTAACTAATTTTTCTCTAATCTTCTCAGAGTTTATGCCAAACACAATTCGGTCCCGAATCATATCATCTCTGTAGTCCTCTCCAAATGCACATTCTACTGCAAGAGTTTTTATTTTTGTTATATACGATTCAATAGAAATGTCAACTTGCCGCTCATTATTGAATTTTTAACATGCGAACACTGGGTTCGATCTCGGCTGTACATAGCCTTGGAAAGCGTCCGCGACTTTTTTCAGAACTTTCTTGTCATCAGCTGACAAGTCAAGTGTATTGAACACTTCTCGGCCTTTCTCACCGATCCACAACAACAAATATGTGACTTTCACATCATCTGTTTTTTTCTTTAAGTGCGCCTTCAAAAATCAATTCGGAATGCTGGCGGAACCCTTTGAAGGTAACTGCCAGATTCTGACTGTCCCAGTCTATTATGGGAGTAGGGACTCCCGTTAAATCCATGTTGCAGGAATTTAAGTTCAGAATTATTTATCCGTCAAATATTCTAATTCTTAACTCCAACTCTTAGTTATCACAAAACTTATATATTCTGACACCATCTATTGTTATCGGCTTTTAAACATAGAACGACAAGATCGTGTTCTAACATGTAACTTGTAACTGACTCTACCCAGTGAGACATCTACCTTATATGTATACTACACATAGCATGCGGTATGAAATAGACTGTCTACAATAACATAGTCATAACATAACAAAAATCAAGGTCACTGTTACAAGTGTCTTTGTTTCTTGCGTTACTTTATGCCGTTGATTCTAAGCTTACCAGTTCAACAATCCAGCAACCATGTGTGGGTATTAATCCCCTTTAGTTAGTTTAAAAACACATTATAAGGCTCAGTCTTTCTGTCACATGATTCGTAGTAATTGAGACTGCAGCAAAGAGTACAGATCCTGATCAGATGCACCCCGATCAGGAGCTGGCTTCTCAGGATCTGACCTATCTGCTTTAGTTTGATCAAATCATGCTTAGCAGACTATGATATCAAAAGAAGTCTTCTTGTTTGTTTTTTTTTCTTTCCAGAATATTAAGGACAGTGCTTCATTGAAGCAAATGTGTCCCTGGCCCACACATTTTTGTTGTTTGACAAACTGAAAATATCCTGCACAATTGATCATGCTTAATATCTCATGTGCAACAAGTCTTGGTTATTGAAAGGTCAAAGTCACATGGTTGCGTAGAAGATAAACTGAGTTTGGCGCATTTTGGGAGCAATAATCAGATATGTTGATTCTCTTGTTTTTATTTCTGTTAGAAAGATAACAAAAAGAACTGTCTTCGATACAGTATATATTATGTTTATTTACCAGTTGGAAAGTTGCTTTGATTTTCTTACACATTCTGGGGTTTGTGTGTTGTTTTTCTGACAGCATTGGATTAATTTTTTTGTACCCCAAAACTATTTGTGAAATAGCAATACAAAAATATAAATATTTGTTTACTTCTGGAATGTTGTTAATGTGGTACAATTCCAGCTGGATAAATCTTAAATCAAAGACAGAAAATGAGAATTAATAGTTAATATTTATCAAATGGTAGTTTTGAACCCTAGTATTAGTTTCTCCTTAACCATTTTATTTAACCACAACTAGGGTCAGATGATGAATCTGTTGATGTTTCTACCCCTGTGGGATGGACGAATGCCGCAGCCAGCCATCCTCAAACCTCGTCCATTGTGGACAGGCAAACAGCTGTTCTCCTTGATCATCCCTGGCCGTGTGAACCTGATCAGAACACACAGCACACATCCAGATGACGAAGATAAGGGGCCATACAAATACATCTCACCCGGAGATACCAGGGTAAATGCTGTTTTAACAAGTAACTAATGACATTGACAACAAGGGTAAAGGCTGTTTTAAGAATAACTAACGGCATTAACAACAAGGGTAAAGGCTGTTTTAAGAATGATTAACGACATTAACAACAAGGGTAAAGGCTGTTTTAAGAATATCTAACGACATTGACAACAAATTCTTCTTTTCAAATTCAATATTTGTTCCTAATTAGAATCCTTTAATGTGCATCATCAATTGAAAACATTTTATCTTTTATAATGATACATTGTGCTGCAGGTGTTGATTGAAGATGGAGAGCTGATTTCGGGCATCTTGTGTAAGAAATCTCTGGGAGCCTCGGGCGGGGCCTTGATGCATGTGGTCTTCCTAGAAATGGGATGGGAAAGTGCAGGTTTGTTTGTTTGTTGTTGTTTTTTTTGCATGCATTTTAGAGACAGAATAATGCTCATAGTAGTGTCGTTCAGCCATTATTGTTTAAGGAAGGTTCCAGACAAATTTAGGTGTAGAACCTCCTCTAATGGTCAGCTGAAAAACCTCTCCAGTGAAAGGTTTTCATGCTGACTTGGCCTTGAAGCTGCTGATTGAGACAATTGGAACTTATAAGTCAAACTATACAAGTGCTCACCACAGGGACTGATTGAAAAACAGGTACAGGAGAGATATAGAAACCTAGTCCTTGTTGCTAAAGAGATGAACCTAAACCTTGGACAAGATCATTCATTCAAATGTTGTGGATTATATCACACATATATTATATAGTTTTAATGTCAATTTATTGTAGACACTCATTAAAACACATTATGACAGGTCCAGTAAGTATCAATGACATAAATCAGAGTAAAGGATTTAGTATAAAAACAATGAACCCAGTTATAAACATGCTACTCACAAATTATCGTATGTAATGTTTAAGATGGTATCTGACTGCCTTTTAACACACATTCTTTGATAAAAAGTGGTGGGCCACCTAAAATCTTTAATAAATTTAAAATTTAATGGACAAATCCAGTTGAAATTGCATGAATGTCCAGGGTTTTTAAATTTCATTTTTGATGACTGAAAGCATGTTATAAATGTCATACATTACATGTTCATGTATTTTTAGGACTGTTGTATGGTAACATTCAGACGGTGGTCAATAACTGGCTGTTACTCGAAGGACACAGTATTGGTATCGGTGACACCATTGCCGACCCCCAGACATACATCGACATTCAGGACACTATCAAGAAGGCCAAGGTAATGGCAGGATGGATTACAGTGGTGTCGCGATTTCTCAATGTCTCGATTCTTTAAATATTGGCAAAAATTCGAGCTCAAAGCCTGGCCCCTTGATTCTGCCCTTTTTATTCTATTTTTAAATTTATTAGAATTCTCTCAAATACTCTATTTTGTTTCGAGGTCCTTTCCTGGTCCCTAAATAATATACCTATTATGACACCTTGTCAGGGGAATGCAGGCCATAATTGTAACGGTGAGCCATTAGGACTGCATGTGTGTGTAGACGGTAACTCAAATGTGCCAATTTTTCGAGGTTTCTAGTCATCCCTGTTTGACATTGAGGAATCGAGACAGCACTGTAATCAGAATTACTAGTAGCTTGAAAGAATTTACTTCCTGGTTGTCTGCTGAGAAATGTTAAATGAAATGAGAGGAATTTTAATGATTTTAATTAATTTTTCCTGCTGTTGCAAGTTAATAAATGGACACTAGCTGATACTTTTAAAATGCCAAGCCTTGTAACACAATAGGTCGGACGGACTTGTGTTGGTGCTAACTTTATCAATGTGTTAACAAATTAGTGTAAACAAAGGAGCTGTACCACTGCTATGTGGTATGTTTTTGGCCCATGATTGAACCTGTGGTCATGCCTGGAGTTAAATATGAATCTACTGCACCTTCAGGACCAGTGGTCAACCATGAGTCTAAATAATATTATTGGACTTGGTAACATTTTACACTGATGTACTTTATCTGCTTCAAGAGAACATGTTCTGTGGGTAACTGTAAGATTATTGTGAGGAGGTAAATCACACAAACAAAATATTTCTGATGCAAAACTTTTTATCTTTTATTAGTTGGATGTGATAGAAGTGATAGAGAAAGCCCACAATGCTGAATTGGAGCCTACACCAGGTAACACCCTGCGTCAGACTTTTGAGAACCAGGTGAACAGAATCTTGACCGATGCTCGAGACAAGACTGGCAGCAAGGCCCAGAAATCTCTGTCTGAATTCAATAACTTCAAGGCTATGGTGGTGGCTGGATCAAAAGGATCCAAGATTAATATCTCACAGGTAAGAAAATTCACTACTAAACCTATTTGCTTTAAGTTAATTTGGAAGGAAATTCTCTAGACTATTTTGTTGTTAGAACAAGTGCTCTGGTTGTAGCATTTCCCAGGTGACATCTTGTGGCTGTTCTTATCTTTCAGTCAGGAACCCTCAGATCTTGATTTATTGCCTTGTTCTTTAAAAAGTTCCTAATTGACATGTGTAGTAAGTAGAGTATGATGCCTAGTTGCATATCCTGTTGGTACGGCAAAACTGGCTTGATTTTTACTGATAAATGACCCTTTGTTATATTCACTAAAAACAGTGAAGCGATAAACCAGTTGTGGGGCATGTATTAATCATTTTGATTTAAGTTTTTGATTCTACTAAGATTGTGTTCTTTATTAGAATTGACTGTTTATTGGCCTATCCCTTAATTACAGTGCAAAATTGTCTAGGGTAAAGAAAAATGAAATTGAAAGTGAAATGCAATTCAGTACAGAAAATGAACAGATATGAATAAGATTTTTTCTTAAGCCTGAGGTTATTCAAATTATTTTTCAGTTCAATATTTTCATGCTTTTATTGGTTGTTGTTTTATAATTCATTATTATTGTGTTTCCATATCAATTCTTATCTTCACTAGGTTATTGCCTGTGTGGGTCAACAGAACGTAGAAGGAAAGCGTATCCCATTTGGTTTCCGGCATCGCACACTGCCTCACTTCATCAAGGACGACTATCGTCCTGAGTCAAGAGGGTTTGTGGAGAATTCATACCTTGACGGTCTGACGCCATCGGAGTTTTTCTTCCACGCCATGGGAGGGCGTGAAGGTCTCATTGATACAGCCGTCAAGACAGCCGAAACTGGTATGTATAAACTTTCGATCTTTTCTTTATTGTCCCAAAGGCAGGGTTGGAAAATTGGGTCTCAGTTTGTTTGCATCCGTGTGACATTAACCATTGTAATGGGGGATATTTGAATTGACTTGGAAACAAATAATTTTTTAATTGCTGCAATGATTATTTCTAAAACTTAATGTGATTATTTTTGTCCAAAGTATACACAAGTTAAAAAATATTAATGTTTAACATTGGTATCAATAAGGCAAAACATACTGGCTCGTAAGAATAAAAGGTAATATATCGACATAAACAATTTTGTTTCAGTTTATAAAGTAGACCGAAAAAAATGTTAGGAACCTATATTTCATAGATTTACTTCAACTTATGACTTGACCTAGAAACAACAAAAGCTCTGTTCTTGAACTTGTGTTTAAGAATAACAACATCCATAGTATCCTTGTATCCCATTAACTTTAGTTGAATAACAAATTGAAGAAATCAAGTATATGAAACATCATCTTGTGTCAGATAACTTAGCTTGTTCATGTGACACCTAGTGAACATTTGTGAAACAAGATGCCAAGACTGACATGGCTAAAATTGTCTGTGTAAGAAAGTGTAATAATATTTTGTTACAAACATTGTGTGTCTGTCTCCAAACATTGCATGTTTGTCCCCAAACACTGTACTTCCCAGAACAATGTGTGTTTCCCCCAACATTGTGTGTTCTCAATCCTGTTATAGGTTATATCCAGCGTCGTCTGATCAAAGCTATGGAGAGTGTAATGGTCAAGTATGATGGCACCGTTCGTAACCAGGTGGAACAGTTGGTGCAGCTGCGCTACGGAGAGGATGGCCTCGAGGCCACAAAAGTAGAGTTCCAGTCTATGCCCACACTCAAGCCTTCCAACAGAGCTTTTGAAAAGACTTTCAAATTTGACCCATCAAATGAGAGGTGCGTATCTTTACAATCTTTTATTTTGATGCATTTACTAAAATCTCATAGTACAAGACCAGCTTAGTTTCACAAGGGAGGTATCTGGTAAGTATTGGGTTTAACCTTCCATTAAATGGTTTTCAACTAAAGGTTAAATGTTGGACCAATTGTAAAATGCTGTAAAAGATTTCTTAATAAATAATCAAGTCGGTAAACTTATTAGCAGATTTTATTATTTAATTTTATTTTCACACAGAAGATTATTATATTAAAATAGCATTTTAGTTAAATGAGTCCAATATGACCTTAATTGTAACTGCGATGATCAAGACAAAATATGTATCATGCATCAAAGTGTTTTAGATCAGAACTTTTTTTGACCCCAGCAATAGTCGTATTTGTTTTTTATCAATTTTACTTTACATCCCAAAACAGGCAACTGAAAAAGAGTCTGACTGAGGATGTAATCCGAGAGCTGCTCTCGGATGCCCACTCTCTGTCTGAGATAGAACAAGAGTGGGAGCAGTTGAAGGAGGACCGTGATGCTCTACGACAGATCTTTCCCTCCGGCGATAGCAAGATTGTGCTGCCCTGTAACCTTCAGAGAATGATCTGGAACGCACAAAAGATCTTCAAGATCGACACACGCAAACAGACTGATATCCACCCACTGAAAGTGGTAGAAGGTGAGTGTATAATAATAAATATCACAATAATTAATTTATTACCATACAAGATATCCCTTTTTTTTCTATTATTTTTTTTTCATTGGTAAAAACTGAGTGCATACAACAGTGGTGAAAGGCAAGTGTGTGTTATCTTGAATAATAGCTGAGTCCGATAACACAAGAATAAGCAGGGATTGGCATATACGCTTGCTCTTGAATCTATGACAAATGTAGATGGAAGACACAAGAATCAGCAGGGAATGACATATACTCTTGCTCTTGAATCTATGACAAATGTGGATTGACAACACAAGAATCAGCAGGGATTGACATATACTCTTGCTCTTGCATCTATGACAAATGTGGATTGATGACACAAGAAACAGCAGGGATTAACATATACTCTTGCTCATGAATCTATGACAAATGAGGATTGATAACACAAGAATCAGCAGGGATTGACATATACCCTTGCTCTTGAATCTATGACATGTGTAGATTGACGACAGAAGAATAAGCAGGGATTGACATATACTCTTGCTCTTAAATCTATGACAAATGATAATTCACAACACAAGAATCAGCAGGGATTGACATATACTCTTGCTCATGAATCTGACAAATGTGGATTGACAACACAAGAATAAGCAGGGATTGACATATACTCTTGCTCTTGAATCTATGGCAAATAAGGATTCACAACACAAGAATAAGCAGGGATTGACATATACTCTTGCTCTTAAATCTATGACAAATGAGGATTCACAACACAAAAATCAGCAGGGATTGACATATACTCTTGCTCTTAAATCTATGACAAATGAGGATTCACAACACAAGAATAAGCAGGGATTGACATATACTCTTGCTCTTAAATCTATGACAAATGATGATTCACAACACAAGAATCAGCAGGGATTGACATATACTCTTGCTCATGAATCTGACAAATGTGGATTGATGACACAAGAATAAGCATAGATTGACATATACTCTTGCTCTTGAATCTATGACATGTGTAGATTGACGACAAAAGAATAAGCAGGGATTGACATATACTCTTGCTCATGAATCTGACAAATGTGGATTGCCGACACAAGAATAAGCATAGATTGACATATACTCTTGCTCTTAAAAATCTATGACAAATTAGGATTGACGACACAAGAATAAGCAGGGATTGACATATACTCTTGCTCTTAAATCTATGACATGTGTAGATTGATGACACATGAATCAGCAAGGATTGGCATATACTCTTGCTCATGAATCTGACAAATGAGGATTGATAACACAAGAATAAGCAGGGATTGACATATACTCTTGCTTATGAATCTGACAAATGTGGATTGACGACACAAGAATCAGCAGGGATTGCCACATACTCTTGCTCATGAATCTGACAAATGAGGATTCACAACACAAGAATAAGCAGTGATTGACATATACTCTTGCTCTTAAATCTATGACAAATGAGGATTCACAACACAAGAATCAGCAGGGATTGCCATATACTCTTGCTCATGAATCTGACAAATGTGGATTGACGACACGAGAATAAACAGGGATTGACATATACTCTTGGTCTTAAAAATCTATGACAAATTAGGATTGACGACACAAGAATAAGCAGGGATTGACATATACTCTTGCTCTTGAATCTATGACATGTGTAGATTGATGACACATGAATCAGCAAGGATTGGCATATACTCTTGCTCATGAATTTGACAAATGAGGATTGATGACACAAGAATAAGCAGGGATTGACATATACTCTTGCTCTTAAATCTATGACAAATTATGATTGACAACACAAGAATCAGCAGGGATTGACATATACTCTCGCTCATGAATCTGACAAATGTGGATTGACAACACAAGAATCAGCAGGGATTGACATATACTCTTGCTCTTGAATCTGACAAATGTGGATTGACAACACAAGAATAAGCAGGGATTGACATATACTCTTGCTCTTGAATCTATGACATGTGTAGATTGACGACAAAAGAATAATCAGGGATTGACATATACTCTTGCTCATGAATCTGACAAATGTGGATTGACGACACAAGAATAAGCGGGGATTGACATATACTCTTGCTTTTGAATCTATGACAAATGTGGATTGATGACACAAGTATAAGCAGGGATTGACATATACTCTTGCTCTTGAATCTATGACATGTGAAGATTGATGACACAAGAATAAGCAGGGATTGACATATACTCTTGCTCTTGAATCTTTGACAAATGTGGATTGATAACACAAGAATAAGCAGGGATTGACATATACTCTTGCTCTTGAATCTATGACAAATGAGGATTGATGACACAAGAATCAGCAGGGAATGACATATACTCTTGCTCTTGAATCTATGACAAATGTGGATTGACGACACAAGAATAAGCAGGGAATGACATATACTCTTGCTCTTGAATCTATGTCATGTGTAGATTGATGACACAAGAATAAGCAGGGATTGACATATACTCTTGCTCATGAATCTATGACAAATGTAGATTGACGACACAAGAATAAGCAGGGACTGACATATACTCTTGCTCTTGAATCTATGACAAATGAGAATTGATGACACAAGAATCAGCAGGGATTGACATATATGCTTGCTCTTGAATCTATGACTAATGCTTTGCGAAATAACCTACTTCATACAGTTCAAATGTTTGTTAAAATATTTTAAAAATACATGGCTCTTATAGATCGGACATGTTAGAGACGCTCAGGGCTAAGGGGACAGCATTACGCCTGACTCGTCGGTGTCAGTATAAAGGACCGGCCGGGTTCAGTCCCTGGTCACCTAATAAGTGCCCCTGTGATATAATGATAGCGATGATGCTGCACAGTATCGGCAAAAATGCCGGCAAATCCCAATCCCATCCCTGGTAGAGACCTGTTGAACAAGTTGCTCTTTTTTCAAGTAACAAATCCTGTTTTGTTAACTTGAAATTTCTCAGATTGTCAACCCCAGATAAGCATTCACCAACTGATACATGAATATAAACCTCCATCGTAAATTGAATTATTACTAACGATTACCAAACTAAAGTTAAATCATTACAAGTAGAAATCTTGTAAAAATCCCACATATTTATATTGTTTTTCATATAAATTTTAATTGCAAAATGTTGTCTCAACTTATCTTTTACAAAAGTGGGAATAGTATATGCACTGGTATTGCATACAATATGTTATTCTTTGTTCAGATGTTCGGAACCTATGTAAACGGCTGACTGTTGTACCTGGTAATGATAGGCTGAGTATTCAGGCCAATGAAAATGCTACAATCCTCATGAAGGTGCTGATCCGAGCTACGTTCAGCTCCAAGCGAGTCATTGAAGAATTCCGACTCAATAATGAAGCCTTTGATTGGCTGATAGGAGAAATAGGGACCAAATTCCAACAAGCCCAGGTAAGATATATATTTAGTACCAGGAGTAGAGTCCCTTGGCCATTTACTATGTGGGTTTGAATCCCTGATGGGTCAAAGAACTTAATGTGGTTAGGTCTTCTAGCTGAAAGGCAGTGCAGCGTTAGTTCTATCTAAACTTTTTTCTGTTGACCTTACCTCTGCTTAAATAGCTGGACAACGCCATATTAGAAGAAAGTATGTAATTACAAATTGCATCAAAAGTAAAAGGTTTCTTACATTATATATTTTTATATAATCTTTTTTAGATATACCTCTTCATTATTATCATTATTATTATTATTATTACTTTTTTTATCATGTATCTGTTTGTCCTAGTTAGCAACCCTTTAGTGCGAGTGGTCAGTTATGTTTTGTCTAGTAATGTGTGTCCAGTCTGGTGTGTCCAGTCTCTGTCCACTGTGTCTTGTCTGTACTGTCTTGAGTGAGTAGTGTGGTAGAACTGGTTTGGTAACTTATCTTTCTAAACAGATCATAACAATCTAAAAATACAAACCAATCAGCATGCATACTTCTTTTCAGTCTCAGAACTAACGTCGTAATTAAACTTCACTTTGGGCTAGGTCTTCGACCAGCAAGCATATGTTTTGCTAAGATTTTTTTTTAAAATCTAGTATAACGGTACTTTAGTAACTTCTGCCAGGTTTGGTTTGTTTATTCGTTATTTCTAGTGAGGTTTTATTGTAATTTGATGTTGGCTTTATATAACCTCAATTAATAATAGTAATAATCTTGACATGAAATAAAATAACTATTGGACCTGCACCGGAACTGTTATTTTTATAACCCCCGGTTAACAATGGCGATCCAGGCTTTTCAAACCGGGCGCCCCCAGATGTGTACAGTTTACTTGGACCACCTAACAGCGAGTCCAGAGGAGTTGCTGAGTAGTTCCTGAAAGGAGCGGTACCTAGAGTAGTTCCAAAGAGAAGTTCCTGCGTGAGGTGATAAGAAAGCAACGGTAGTGTGTGGGACCTTGGACTTGGAGAAAGTTACCTTCCAACAACCAGAAGCTACAGTGCTAGTGAGTTTTTTTTTGTGTGTGGCCAAAATGTTTTTGTGCTCATGAGCGTACGCGAGTGAAGTGTATTTTTTTAATTATTGATAACGGGTTTGACCATTCAGAAGTCGACCTTGTTGCAACCTCTTCGTTAGTATCCATAAATTGTCTGCTCTGGATTCAACGTTGGATTTCTTCGTTGGAGAGACATTTTTGTGATGAGTTTTGGGTGGTAAACTGTAGGTACTTACTTAGTACTACAAGTACAAACATTTCTAGCCAATTTTACAGAAAATTGTATTAATTTGCTATATTATTAACTTTTTATTGTTTTAATTCTGTCATAAGTCAAAATGTAAAATTGAACATAAAGCAATGTTTTTAGTCTTTTGCTAAAAATGAAGTAGAGTAGAACTGTTAAGAGGTTTTAACCTTGTGAAATTTAGACAAATTTGCATCCATTTCAATTTGTTTTCCTACAAGCACATGTATCCTGATAAATATTTGTTTGGGTTTTTCCGTGTTTCTTTTTTTAGATCGGTAAACATGTGACCAATCTAGCTAGAGCTTATAAGGTTATTTGAATAACTACTCCGTTGAAACTAAATTTTTGTTTAGGTAAATTTTTTGTTAACATAATTAAATCCTTTATTTTATTTTAAGTAAGAAATATTGACATAAGAAGATTTAAGCAATCTATTCAAAATTGTTTGGTTGTTAGTTTCATTCATTCAAGGGCAACATAGTAACTCTTGCTTGACTATTGTATTTTTCGTAGGTGATTTTTTTCACTCTGTCAATTACCTTTTGTCATTAAATTTAGATTTGATTTCTGTGTATCAATGCTTTATGACTTAAGTTTATGCATACACGATTTGTTTTTTTTTTTTAAATAGTATTGAGATACATTTAGAATAATTTTGCCTTTAATGTGTTTTTATGTACTTGATTGTTTATTTTGCTGTTGTTTATTTAGGTATTTCATTTTGTTATACGGGCTGTGGATAATTGCAAGGAAAATATTTTTTTTGCAAATAAGTGACTTTATTTTGATTTTAGATTTAACTTTGTTTTTCAGCTTAATTATGAGATAGAAAATTTTCTTTGCAGCTCAGTTGATTTTACCCTTTCCTTTTCACCCTTTATTTAATTAGCACTTAACCCTTACTAACATTTGTTATCTAATTATGTGTGTGTGTGATACAGGTTTTATATGTTGCAGTGTAGGTAAGCTTTTTATGTTTTATTTTTACATGTTATATAATTCAGTGTTGATTATTTGTGTTTTACATATCATCAGTTTATGGTACATTGTATTAATAGTATTATATCAAGGTATTGAATATTGAGTAAACGCTCAATTCAGAATTGGATGTTGGTAAGTCTGGAGACTGGGTTTGTTTGCATTTTAGGTTTGATCTGGTAATGAGATGGCATTCATATTTTCAGCTCGTGTATGTTCAACCAGAGTATCCTCTTCAAAATTTCAGTTGTTCTTTTTCAAGAATGGTCTCAATTGAATTTGTTATTTGTGGTGTTTCAGTTTAAGTTGTTTTTAATTTGTGGGTATTGATTAGTGTTTAGTTTCTTTGGAATTTGATATATGGCAGAAGGAGCATTGAAATATTTTGTACCCATTGGTGAATCTACACCTTTAAAGAAGGTTTTAGATGCTTCATATAAGCCAGCACCTAAAGGTCGGGGTTTGACACATTTTATGAAAACAGAACAAGAGGAGTCACATCTTTGTCATATAGCACCGATAGTTCCGAAGCTCCCTTTATTTTCAGGAGATGAACCGCTGCAAAGAGTTGAGTGTATTTTTGTTGAATGGAGATATGAGATTAGGTGTTGTATGGGGGACTCTGACATTTGTTGCAAGCCATCAGGAGATCTGTAAGGGGTACTGCTCGTCGCTTAATTATTCGTTTGGGTGAGACAGCTTCTGTCACCGACATAGAAGGCAAGCTGGATGCCATGTTTGGTGACATCTCTACTCATGGCATGATTATGCATGAAATTTTTTAATGCAAGGCAGTTGCCGGATGAGTCAGTGACATCGTTTGCTTGTAGGCTTGAGACCCTATTGCATTCAGCAGTACAAAGCAATCGCATAGTTGCAAGTGCTAAGAATGACATGCTGCGTCATGAGTTCTGGACTTCATTGTCAAATGAGAAGTTGAAGTCTCAGACTAGACACAAGTATGACTCCATCTCGGAGTTCAATTCTTTGCTAAGAGAAATTAGAATAATAGAGAAAGAGATAATGCTGGAAAAAACTGCTTTGAGCAAGAAGATATACTTGAACCCGGTAAGTGTCAACAATAATGATCGTTTCAGTAAGCTGGAGATTGCTTTAAAGAGATAGATGTAGAAAAGCGAATAGAAGCCAAGTACGAGCCTAAGTTAGACCAGATTTTGAATCGGTTAGACAGTGCTGGGCAACAGGCATCAACATATCAAACACCACAACCAAAATCACTTTAATAGTGGTAGAGGTAGGGGAGGTTTGTATAACCGTAACAGTTATTATGCAGGAAAGAGAGGGCAGCCAAAAGAGTAACCACCTCAGTTGTGGACCAGACTAAGGTTGGTGACTCCGATGGTCCGGCTAATGACTTAATTTCAAAGTTAGTTGGAGAATCGAACCAGAGTAGGGTAGTTATTAACAAAAGAGAATTTGTTTGTTTAATTGATACCGGTTCCATGGTTTCAGTTATAAACGAAAGTTCTCTACATACTTTTATAGAGCATCCAAAAGTACTACCACTGAACAATTTAGGTTTCATTGGCTGATGGAGCAAAACTGGACTATATTGGATACATAGAGTGCAATTTATCAGTTCTCTTGTCTGATTTTAATGTAAATGTTCCAATTTTAGTAACTCCAGATAACCGATTTTCACAATCATGTCCGGTTATCAAAGGAACCAATGTAATTAGACTATTTAGCATAAGTTTGATCCACCAGATTTGCCATTACAATGGAAAACTGCGGTCAACAGTTTGACATGCCAGTCCATTTCTGCTAAACTTTATGGCAACAAATCTTACAACCTGGGTCCAAACCAGACAACAACTCTGACATGTGTTGTCAAAAATGTTGCTCATGGTATATCCCATGTTGTGACAGAGAATCCACACAGTGGTACGCCAGGTTACATTGTTTGTCCAAGGCTTGTTAAGATGACACAATCTGGATCTTTTGCCAGAATTGTTGTCAAGGTCTGCAATATTACTGCAAAACAATACATCCAAAAACTATTGTTTGCAAACTCACAGAAGTTGATGTGATTGACAGTTGTGACAGTTTAGCCTCAGAGTTGCCTCAGAGTCCAAGGATGCTGAAAGCAATGATTTAGGTGTGAAAGTCAATATAGATAACCTTACGCTCCTTAGGGTTCATAAGGTTTATCAGGTTTTAGGCAACTGGAAACATGTGTTTTCTACTGGACTTATAGACACTGGTTGCACTGATCTTCTCGAGCACTAGATTGTATTAGAGGATGACAGGCCATTTAAACAACCATATAGAAAAATACCCCAAGCATGTATGAGGAGGTACATCAACACATTAGACAGATGCTTGATGCAGGAGTGATTAGGGAGTCAGAAAGTCCCTATTCCAGTAATGAAGTTTTATTGAAAAAGCGTGACGGCAGCCTTCGCTTCTGCATTGACTGGAGACTGCTGAATTCAAGAACCAGGAAGGATGCCTATATGCTTCCTAGATTAGATGATATAGTTGACTCTCTAGTTGGCTCTACTATGTTTTCAAAACTTGACCTAAGATCGGTTACTGGAATGTGAAAATGGAGGAAAAAAGCATCCCGTACACAGCATTTTCAGTTGAAAACATGGGTTTCTATAAATGGACTCGCATGGGTTTTAGAATTACTAATGCTTGTGCCACATTTCAGCGTTTGGCTGAACGTACAATGGGTGATCTACACCTGTGGGAATGTCTTGTGTTCATAGACGTTATCCCCATTTTCTCAAGTAACTTTGATGAACATATCAGGCGATTAGAAGCTGTGTTTTCTAAGTTGTCGGAACATGGGCTCAAGTTAAAACCCTCAAAGTGTGAACTTTTCATGTCATCAGTATCATATCCGGGACATACCATATCTTGTGCTGGTATCCACACAGATCCAGGGAAGACTTCAGCCATTAAGAAGTGGCTAGTGCCTAACAATATTAAGGAATTACGTCAGTTCCTTGGTTTTTCTGGGTACTACCGACGCTTTGTGGAAAACTATGCAATCGTAATTAAGCCTTTGAACAGATTGCTTGAAGGTCATTGTCTCAATTGTAAAGTGGTCAAGAAAAAGCAATGAAACGTCGGAAAAGTCCTACAAAGTGGATTTGGGCTTCAGACCAACAAACAGCTTTCGATACTCTTGTCGATAAATTGACCAATGCACCGGTCTTAGCCTTTGCCGACTATACAAAACCATTTATTCTGCACACTGATAGTTCTGGCACTGGTTTAGGAGCAGTCCTCTATCAGAAGCAGGATGATGGCACAGAACGCGTTATCGCATATGCCAGTCGAAGTTTGAGACCCAGTGAAAGAAATTACCCAGCTCATAAGCTTGAATTTCTTGCGATGAAGTGGGGTCTCTCTGGGGTAACTCTTTTGAGGTAGTTACAGACAACAACCCACTCACGTACGTGCTTATACTGCAAAGCTTGATGCAACTAGTCATCGTTGGGTAGCATCATTAGCTAATTTCAATTTCACTCTTAAGTACAGGGCGGGAAAGTTGAATTCGGATGCTGACAGGCTGTCACGCATACCCGTGGTATTTGCAGATACCATAAAGGCTATTTATACAGCCGCTACAGCTAACGTGCCCTTGGTCACGTGTGTGTCAGCTGGTTGTCTGCCTCCTTCGGCCGAAGAGGTTGATTATCAGTATGATAGCTTTCAGAAGGTCAAATGAAAAGTAGTGTAAGCACAAGACAAAGTGATAGCTAATGTTTTAAAACTTCTTGGTAGTGGTTGTCACCCCAGGGAGGGAGAGTTCTGGCATTAGCCTTGTCAGGAACAGCGATTTCTTAGGGAATGGAACCGCCTCACTGTTGAGTCTGGAGTGCTGTACAGGATCACTACGCAAGATGGTCAGCCATGCAAACTATTAGTTTTGCCAGTGTCCTATCGCAAACTTGCATTGAAAGGGGTACATGAGGATGAAGGGCATCCTGGCAAAGAAAAATCACTATGGTTGGCTAGACAACGTTTCTACTGGCCTGGTCTTGAAAAAGATGTCAGTGCCAAAGTGGGAACATGTGGACATTGCATACGAGGAAACTTCTATTCAAACAGCAAATTGGTCAAAATCAAAACTTTTACACCACTAGAGCTGGTTTGTACAGACTTTCTATCATTAGGAATGTCTAAGGGTGGTTTCGAACATGTACTGGTCATAACAGATCACTTTACCAGGTATGCTTCAGGCAGTGGCCTGTAGAAACCAAACCGCTCAAACCACTGCTAAAGCATTGTACGATCACTTTTTCAGATATTACTCCTTTCCTGAAAAATTACCCAGTGACCAAGGCAGGAATTTCGAAAGTAAGGTTATTCGTGAGCTTTGCAAGCTAGCTGGCACTGCATAAACACGTACTATACCGTACCATGCTCAGTCTAACCCATCTGAACGTTTCAATCAGACACTTTTGAAAATGCTCCGAACTCTAGAAGTTGACCAAAAAGCTGATTGGAAAACCTACATAGGTCCTCTTGTTCAATTATACAATGCTATAAGAAGTAATGCAACTGGGTTCTCTCTCCATTACATCCCAGACTTGCTATTGGTGCATATCTTGGCACTGGTTCTAAACTAAATTACACTGATCCACAAACTTATGCTTCAAAACTTAAAAGCAGATTGAAATATGCTTTCAAGTTGGCAGCTGATGAGTCTGCAAAACAAAGAGCTAATGGAAAGTTGTACTACGATCGGTGGGCCAAGGCATCTTTGCTTGAGGTCAGCGACCGAGTGTTAGTTCTTTTTGTTGGCCACAAGGGAAAGCATAAGCTAGCAGACAGGTGGGAAGAACAACCCTATGTGATTGTTGCCATACCCAACCCAGAAATCCCGGTTTATGATGTGCAACATGAGGAGGGTCGGGGCAAGATTCGAACCTTGCAACATGTTGTTGCAGTTCAATGTCCTGCCACCTGATCCACCCCCTAGACCTAGGAGAAAGCAAAAGAGTTGTTCTCATGTAGAACTAGAATCTGATTTATATTCTAGCTTAAATTTAGGGGTTTGTTATTCCTCAGAGACGTAGGTTGTATAACCACAACAGGGGTTGCTCTAATCCTACCCTGTCTACTAATAATGTCAGTAGTGATATTACACGTGGTTCGGTTAATTTGTCTCTCAAGGATCAAACTCATAACATCTCTAACAATCAAGCAGTCCAACATACTGGTCCGGTAGATGATGCATCACCAACTAGAACAGAACAAACTCCAGATATAAATCCTAGAGTTCGGAATTCGATTATTTCTTCACCTGAAGAATCAGTTTAGCGTCACTCAACCAGAGTCCGTAAGCCACCTGATCGGTTTGGTCAGTGGGTTTGTCACTTGGTAACGACACCAAAACCAGTTAATTTGGCTGATGAAACAGAATATTTTGTTTTTATTGTAATTACGATTTTTCATTTTTTTTACTAAACTACTTTCAGTGAAGTTGATGACATTCGTATAGTTTTATTACCATTACCAGTATTATGATTGGGTCATAATATGGAAGGTTTACTGTTTTATACTTTTATACTATGCCCAGATATATTTTGTATCAGATGTTTTTTAGTGACAGTATACTGCTTGATTATTTGCAGTTATTGATTTATTTATTTCTGTGGTTTTGGCAGAAATGTGAATTAAATTGCTTTGACTTTATAGTACTGTTATGTTTGTTAAAAGCAGGCCAATCATATTGTGTTTTTTTCCCAAATATTGAGCCAAGTATGTGTGAAGGATGTTACTACTTATAGTTATGAATCCTGATAATTGATGTTGAAATGCCAGGAGTCATTTCCCTCCTGGGAGGAATTATGTTACCCAGGCTTTATTATTATCATTAGTATTATTAATATTACTATTTTTATTATGTATCTGTTTGTCCTAGATAGCAACCCTTTAGAGTGAGTGGTCAGTTATGTTTTGTCCAGTAATGTGTGTCCAGTCTGGTGTATCCAGTCTCTGTCCACTGTGTCTTGTCTGTACTGTCTTGAGCGAGTAGTGTGGTAGAACTGGTTTGGTAACTTATCTTTCTAAACAGATCATAAAAATACAAACCAATCAGCATGCTTACTTCTTTTCAGTCTCAGAACTAACATCTTAATTAAACTTCCATTTGGGCTAGGTCTTCGACCAGTAAGCATATGTTTTGCTAGAGATTTAAATTTTTAAATCTAGTATACCGGTACTTTAATAACAGCTGCCCTGTTTGGTATGTTTATTCGTTACTTCAAGTGAGGTTTTATTGTATTTGTATTTGTATTTTGGGTTTTACGGCACACCGACACTGGATAGGTCATACGGCGCCGTAGGTTTTATTGTAAATTTGATGTAATCTTTATATAATCTCAATTAATAATAATAATAATCTTGACGTGAAATAAAAAAAATATTGGAACTGCACCGGAACTGTTATTTTTATAACCCCCAGTTAACATACTGATAATGCTTAACATCTAAATATTCCATTAACAATATAAAATATGTGTTGAATGATGAACATATTAGTATGATACTCAATGATAATTACTTCAGACACTCTAATTTTTTTCTGACAACACATTTGTACCTCCCATTCTGAAAAACCATCTAGATAAACTGAATGTATATATGTTCTTGTTGTTTTTACAATGATTTATTACATACTTTAAAACTTTCTTAAATGGCAGTTTTGCAGAAACATGAATAGATGTTCTCTTGAGGATATGTTTACTACGCTTTTATTCTTACATTGCTTTTTCCACTCAAAACCCCACAGCGTAAGGAGATCAAATACCCTTCAAAACTTACTTGAGGAACTTTGTCTCAAGTTTAAACTGAAATGTACTAAGACTTTGATACACATTTTTGTGTATGTATATATAAGCTGTTTACTATTTACAATATGTCTATTTGGGGTTCCCTACGATCAAACAATCAAATCATACAATGTGGAAAGAAAGAATGCTATTTATTTTCCAGATGTGAAAATTTAATGCATGTTAAAGGGTCATTCTGTACCATATTTTCTTCCTCTTTTTTTCAAATATAGTAACATTATATTGAAAATAGTGCATACATTTTACATATGTAATTAACATCATGCCATTGTTAAATATGTAGGTGTTGATCCAATGATAAAAACAAATGGGGAAATTGCTTCTGGAGGGAAAAAAACATTTATAAACAACTGCTTTTATTTCCAGGCACATCCAGGAGAAATGGTTGGAGCCCTTGCGGCCCAGTCATTGGGAGAGCCCGCCACACAGATGACACTTAACACTTTCCATTATGCCGGTGTGTCCGCCAAGAACGTCACCCTCGGTGTGCCCCGCCTGAAGGAGATTATCAACATATCAAAGAAACCAAAAACACCATCCCTCACCGTGTTCCTGGTGGGGCAGGCGTCCAGAGATGCTGAGAAGGCAAAGGTATGGTAACATTTTGATGTCCTGTTAATTATAGACCATTCTCTGCTTTTTACCCTGGGTCAGACTTTTTTCAAATGCTTGGTGTGCTCTTTCTTTCACAAATGTTGACTGTTGATTTTCATTAATGAAGGTAGATACACATGATTTTAAACACGGATATTAGTGTTATTATACTAAAATTCAAACTATTCAGAGATATGGTTTTGGGTAAAACATTTTTGCTCGAATTTTATATCTAATGGTTGTCTGTCCAATTGTTGTTGTTAAAATTGTGATAGAGCAAGTCGAAACTGATTTTCCTTGATTTATAATAAAAGTACGGTCAAAACTAAGAGATGTAGAGAAAACAATCATCTATATTTGTAAGCATTGCTTTGGAAAATATTTTATCGCTTTGTTTGTGAGTGTAATTTTAAATGAGACATCTGCCAACAGATGTTACCATAACAAGGTATGTTAAATGCAATGCACTCATCATGAAACATTAACATGGATCAAATTATGAGTCTTCTAATTTATTGTGTCTTTAAGGTATATAGTGTGTTTACAAATATTCATTGAGTGCACTTTTCAATAAAAGACATCTGCCGACATATGTTAAGAAAGCAAGGTATGTTAAAAGCACTCTGCGTGAACCTTTGACATTGTACAATTACTTGTTTTATATTGTGTTTTTGGTTTTATTGTACTTAGTGTGATGGAAAATATAACTTGCTTGGGATATAAGTTGTGAAGATATATAACCACAATGTCTACAATTTCTATGATAAGATTTTGAAATACATCTGGCAAAAATGGAAGCAAAATGTGGAAGCCTGATACGCTAATAGTGTAATTCTCACTATATTGTGTTGGATGAAGACTACCTTCTGTTATGACAGATACTGATTTTTACTGTCAAACACTTGAATTTCTTACTGACAACACAGTCAAATATTTTATCTAGTATTCAAATATTGCTTTGTAATATATTGTTGATGTGTGTTTTATCTTTTTTTTGCTTTGTTTTTATTTTAAAAATACATAGTAGCAATACAATTATGGCCAATATAGTGAAGAAAACATGGTGCAGTTTTCTAGTGTGTGTTTTTTTGTTTTTATTGTACACAGTGTGATTGCAAATATACCTTGCTTGGGAAATAATATATAATATATATATCTTGTGAAAATATATAACCATGACGGCTTCAATTTCAGTTATAAGATTTTGAAATACATCTGAAATAAAATGGAAACAAAATGTGGAAAGCCGATGTGCTAATAGAGTGAGTGTCACTATTTTGTGTTGGATGATGAGTACCTTCTGTTATGACAGATAATGATTTTTACTGTCAAACACTCTAATTTTTTACTGACAACACAGTCAAGTTATTTATCTAGTATTCAAATAATGCTTCATTTGCAATATATTGTTAGTGTCTGTTTACATCTCAGTTTTTGTTGTGTGTATGTGTTTTTATTACATCGTGACACAGTTATTAAAGTGACATCCTGCTGTTTTGGTGGAAGACAACCCCAGCTAAATGTCTGGGTAGAACCACCAGCTGGAAGAACTTCCATCATTTAGACTTCACCTATGACAGGGTCGTTTTTTACATATATACCTTGTGTAATTAGCAGTGTTCATATTCTACTACCTGTGTCTCTCATTATTCCAGGATGTGTTGTGCCGTCTGGAACACACTACGCTGCGTAAAGTGACCGCAAACACGGCCATTTATTACGACCCTGACCCTCAGAACACAGTGATTGCGGAAGACCAAGACTGGGTCAATGACTATTACGAGATGCCTGACTTTGACGTAACCAAGATCTCCGCCTGGCTGCTGAGAATTGAGCTTGACCGGAAGAGAATGACGGACAAAAACTTACCATGGAGCAGATCTCAGAAAAAATCATTGCAGGTAAATATTTACCAAATAAAGAATATGTAAATTTACTATGAGTGAATGTTGATAGTGTTGTGTTTTTCTCTGTGTATCCATGATGTGGTACTGATGTGTGACAATATATGTGTTATGCAAGCGAAGCTTAGTATGCGAACATAAGTTTAAAGTAATAACAGAAACCATTTAAGTGCAAATGTTTTTCTTTTAATGAGTTTGGTTAGAAAGAAGAAAACTGTTGTTTGCTGTTCTTTTCATCATACTTTTATTAAAACAAGATGGGAAAGACGTGTTGGATGATGGATATTATACTATGAAACTAAATGATAATGTAATTTGTTTGAATATTACTCGAGCTGGTATTGTGGATTGTTGAAACATTAGTTGTTATTTTAGATAAAAAAGGTGTTTGATGACGAAATTTCTTGCATGATGACACCTGATTTGCCTTCATACACAATTTTTTTCTGACGACAACTACAACTACCTCTTATTCTGCCTAAACGGTAATCTGTTTAATTGTTTACGTTTGTTAATGCCCAGTGATGAACTACTTTTCAGAGAATAAACCTAAATTCATCCATGCATGATTCAAACACTTATCATGTGTGTTTTTTTCATGTTTTTGTTTTGCTTTAAACTTTAAATTGCTGACTCAGAAAGAAACCTCAATCAATCTTTATTTTTGTTAGATCCAGACTGGTTGTTTGACTATTGTTTAAAAAGGAGTGATTTAAATACTTGATTTACATTTTGATAAAAATGTTTTGGAAGACTTTCTTCGGATGATGACCTCCTAAATTCAGATACTCATTTGATTTGACGATATCCTTGTACCTCTCATTCTATCGAAACGGTTATCTGTTTAATAGTTTACATTAAGGTTAGTGGTGCTTAAAACATAAAACGGGTTTTATCAACATTATAATGATCATAATTGTATAAATTGATTGATTGATTTTAAGTGTTTATGTTTTAGCAAATATACAGGAAATTGTATATATTTTCCTTAGTTAGCAGTAGTGTTTTCAGTTTGCCAACATAACATCATGACATACACGCAGGCAATACCCCGGTGTTACCTCCAATTTTCTCTGGGATCTTCATACACCAAAAATGAGCTTAATGTCACCTGCAATATCATAATTGTATGGTGAGATGTAAAAAAGTATATATTTATAAAAACATATTAGAGTTAGAAGAAAACACAAAATAGTACTTCAACCTCTACACAAAGTAACGATAAACACAATCGTAAGAGAATCAATGCTGATTAAATGTCAATAACTATTTTTTTCACTGAGGACATTAAGTTCACTTTTTGTTAGATAAAAGTTACAATTGAGGTACTTTAAGGCAGGTAAGAAAACAAAAAATTGGTCTTTTGTTGATCATATGTATAGATTATGTGAAGATCGTCATTTTCTTGCTTTAGTGAGGTCTTAAATTGTTGATGAAAATATATGCTATCATGGTTATATTAATAAATTGAAACCTTAAATTGCATTTCGACATGTGTATAATTTTCATTGCAGGTTTCGGTGATGATCTCAATTGCATCTTTAGTGATGACAATGCCCAGAAGTTAGTGCTGCGACTGCGTATTATGAACTCTGAGGATACTTCAGAGGTAATATATTTATTAAAAATTTCATTATACAGTTACAAACTAAAGATTGAAGAGGTGTCCTGGAATCCCCATATTAGTCTGCCCATGTCTTACTGTTTTTAATGTAAAATTTATTACGATGGAAGACGAAATCACCATGTCAGTCTCACTATATGTCATTGTCTTGGAGAAATCATAATCAAACATCATAAATAGCTTGTGCAAATGCGACGTTGAGCAGCTGTTTGGGTGGAAATGGGTGTGGTGGGGAAATGTCTGTGAGATCTCTGTTTTGGACATATTTCTGCACCTAGCAATGTGTGTTTTTGTATTTTCTGTTAGTTTATGTCTGGGTTCATTATCTAAGACGAGAATGTGTTCAACTATTAACCAACATTTATAAAATATATATTGTCTTTTCTTATCTTACTTCTATATTGTCTTGTATTTATATTCCTTAGCTTATAGCTGATCTCTGCTGTATGTATTGCTTCTTCTTTTGTGATCTCTAAATTCTTCAGCACAATAGACACATGTCATGCATGTGTGATGAAAAATCATTTATCTCTCTTCCATTAGATAATAAATATAAAGCTTCTGACTGAATGTTTAAACTACAAAACAAAAAAAAATCGCTTACAATGTTTCTGTGACGCATATACTAAGCGATTGCAGTCACCAACTTGTAACTCCTTATTGTGGTGAGTGGAGAACCTGTGGTGATCCAATATGACTGACAAGACATATACGCGGTCTTCCTACGCCATTAATAAGAATGAACTTAATCAACACTGTTTCTCTGTAAAATTAAATTAAATTAATTCGTTCCAGGAGGAGGATGTCGCAGATAAGATGGGGGATGATGTGTTCCTTCGCTGCATCGAGTCTAACCTTCTCTCAGATATGTCCTTACAGGGCATTGAAGCAATTGCTAAGGTATTAAAGGCCATCTTCTCGTACTTTTCTGTTAAAGGAGAATCAAACAGAATCGTTGGTGGCTTTTTTATGATGCACTTTAACTATGTTTATAAATAATGTTCTGAACATCTAGATACATTTTGTTGAATGATGTTAACTTTCTTACGAATGATGAAACCTTCTTTAAGACACTCTAAGTTTTTATTGACATCGCAATGCATATTATCATAATATTCTTAGGTTTGTAACATTTATATCATTTCGGTGTACCACTGGGTCAATTACTGGCACCATCTGTTGTAGACATTGTTAAGCATTAGAAAAAAGTAAAAAGATAATATACAAGTCATTGACTGTCTTGCAGGTATACATGCATCTACCACACACAGATGACAAGAAGAGAATCTTCATCACTGAGGAGGGAGAGTTCAAGGCCGTTGCCGAATGGATTCTCGAGACTGATGGTACAGCCTTGATGCAGGTCCTCTGTCAGAGAGATGTCGACCCAGTACGAACTACAACCAACGACATTGTCGAGGTGTATAATGTAAGATGGCTGATCTGTACTATGTTTTGACTGTTGTTTGAATTATGATGTGTGTCTGTGTCATTATTTTAAGTGTAGGTTGGTGCCAACAACAAAAATACGAAGAACTAAAATAACAAATCATGATTATTATTCTCATTCCTCTTTATTCATGGATGATATGCTCAACAAAATTAGAATTTTATTCTTATTATTCTTTACTGAAGTGCTTTGTATGGAGTGATGTAAAACTTAATCTGAGAGATAATGAAATTATCTTTAGGCCACACTAATTTTATTGAGACAGCTTTTTATGGATTTCTTTTTTCACTGCGTCTTATTTTAATTAATGAAAAGATTGTCTAACAAGTGAAATGCAAGAAAACAACAACACCATTTACTAGAGATGTCAACGAATACCATTTTTGCCATCCGGATAACCTTATGTTACGGCTATGTATACATGTTAACGATGATATGAAATTATTATTACCTTTTTACAACATTGTATTTATGTTAGATAAAGAACTGGCGTGTTTATCAAAACTAGCACTGAAAGGTTTTCAATAATTGTCTTTGTATTGTGACGACGAATACGTGTGGAAAATGACGTGAAAACAGCCAGGTGAACAAATCGCGGCATACAAAGCCACAAATGTCCTGCTACTAAATCAAAACTACTCTGCTGCAAAATGACAAATTATAGAGAGTTTACCTTATTTTAGCGTGGGCGTCTGTGGACAAGCCGTTAGGGTCGCGCCGTTAGGGTCGCTGACCTGAAACTCCTCAGCCCTTGAACAAGTGGGTTCAAGTCCGGGTCTATTTACCAGCTAACCTGCGGTGCACCGGTGGTTCTACTCAGATATAAGTCTTGGGTCTTTCTCCACCAATAATTAGTTGGACGTCAATATGTGTCGGTGCGATGTAAGAAAAAAAAAAGCTATTTTTAACTGTTGGCTGTTGTGTAAAAAATAAATTTGAAGGAAAAGTTTCAGGTTTCTTTTGTGGAATTCAGAAAAAAAAGTTTTCAAAAAACAACAACACAACGACAACAAAACGTAAAATAAAGGCATATACAAATCAAGATTTCAAAACGATTTTGCACAGTTGATGAGAGATTTTACTGGAAAACCATTATCGAAGTTATAGTCTGTATGAATAATATCAATTCGTGACGTTAGGGTAGTCCTACTGTAATAGTCAATTTTTATAACTGTCATAAACCAAGGATTTCTTTGCACGATTGTTATTACCGGGATAAAAATATATTTAAAATGATTTTATAATAATAAATAAGATCGAATCAGACTTATTTGCCCTTGCTGAAAAAACTTTATCTTTTTATGAAATTATTGTCAATAAATACTCCTTAATCTATTCCATTTAATAACATACCACATGCAATCAAAATTAAAACCCCGTTTCTGTATGCTAGGCATTCAATATAACCTACTAACAAAAATGTCTTTCAAAATTTACAAGCTTGGAAGATACAAAGTCATAGTATGCCCCCCACTATGCCAATAAAATTGTTGTATGATTGGTTTAAATAAAATATCTTTTATACTTAGGCAATATTTAGACAAAAAATCATACACTGTTTCCAGGCAAAATGTGTTTTGAAAATCATATTTAAAAAAGGTGACAAACTTGACAAAAATCCAGTAATCATTCTTAAATACTTTCCTTGTATTGAAATGTATATAGAATTAAACTTATTACATGAAAGATATTTTTCAATGATTAGAATGACTGCTTTGCACAACTTCACACCTTTTTCCTTTCGAAGACTATAAAGGCTTTTCCATATGTTTTTCACCACAAGATTTCAGTCAAATCAGTTTTCATCATCCCCTTTAAAATATATGATTCATTGAGCCATGAATGATCTTACACCCTTTACCCCACTTGCATTTTCCGTAAACATGGAACTTCCCGACCTTTTTCTTACACAGTATCGGTTTCTGGCTGGCTGCTGGGCATAAAAAAGACAAATTACTTTTTACAACAGGTCATGCTTGTTTTGATATATAAATAAGGTGACACAATCGTCTGCTTATGAATGATTAGTAATCAAGAAAGACTCCAATTAATATCTATGTACATTCTGTTTTTGTTTGGTTTAACAAACCCACGAACAATCTTTCAATTATCCAGGGACAGTGCCAACATAAGGCAGAGAGTGCTGCCTTCACAGTGGCAGAATTTTGTAAAAACCTGACATGATACCACATCCATTCATTCACATTATCATTATACTGAGCCAACCAGTTGTGAAACTACCCATATAAGCTTAGAGTAAGCAAGGTAGCCTATACAACTACCACTTTATATGACTTTGCTATGTAAAAGCCTGAGATTGAACTCTGGCCTTCTGGATATGGATGTGATGCTCACCCTATCGCACTACCAGGGTATTTAAGTAGAACAACTGCAGATCAGCATAACGACATCCACAGATACAAATTCTTGCCCTCGATGAGACTAAATCTCATGCAAAGTGAGGTGTAAAACATTTACACTTTTAATGCATTATATTTCAATTATAGGAAAATTGTTAAGATTTTCATAAAATAGTCTGAAGAGGTTATAGACTTATAACAGCATAACACTGTTAGGTGTCAAAGTGGGGAGATATAAACTGGAACTATCCCTAAAAGCGACTCTTATATAAAAAGGGTTATACAACAATATCAAACTGTTCGAATTCTCACTTTGTCATTCAGTGTCAACTACACAGGACATCCCAACACTAGTTCTACAGTAAAACTTATAGGCTAGTATCAGTCTTGACCCTACATTTGATGGTAGTCTGTAATAAGGTCAATGGTACGGTTAGGGCTTAAGGTCTGATGATAAATGGCAGAAACAACCTAATAATTAAAGAAAATATGGCACTTTTAAGTTACTGTTCCTCATAATTTCCAATTATATAAAGTGATATTATACATATCAATTCATAGCATGAAAAAATATATTAAATATGAAGTCAAACTTTTGCGTATACAAATGTATATTTATATCAGTAAATACGAAGGACAAACATACATAGGTTTGTAATAAAATAATCTAGTAATTCAAGTTTCCAGCCCAAAACCCCAAATCCTCTCACTTCGGGTATTCAAGTACACGTCTGGTCAAGAACTGTCAGGTGAGAAGGGTGTTTGAGCTGACATGTAGTGCATTGGTGGTTCTACATTACATGCATACGTACATGCATACATATTGTCACTGCAAAAAAATAGTAGACGCACTTCTAGATCATCTGCGAGACCTAGGCTTATTCTGCTTTTGCCTCCTTGTTCTCTTGTTCAGCAATGTCACTGCAACAAATAAATTGCACAATTTGTTAAAGTAGGGCAGCATAAAAGCTATCACAAGTATACTTGGTTATCTTTAACTAATGAGGCAATAACTGAATAGGTTGATGATGATGACAATGAAGCATACGGTACACTGAAACAGAAAATAGAATATATATTTGTACTTGCCTTCGGATTTTTCAAATAAATTGTATTTAAACAGAATGATGATATTAAATGTATTTTGTATATAAGCATATCTAATCTATACTGAGATATTGTATGATTAGATATCTGTACAGTGTAAATCACATATTCTCCAATTTCTGGTACTAAAATAACGGTGCACTATATATTCGATCAGCTTCTTACATCATCTCCTGTTCATATCCTTCTTATGCAGCTGCCCGGGTTAAGTTCTATGACAGGGACTGCACATCCTCTCCTGCCTTTATCTCTATGCTTATGGTCTTGTAATTAAGCTGTTGACTTGCACAGGTCTTCCAAGTGTGTCAATCATAGCTAAAATCAAAACAAACAAAATTGATTATTATTACAAGTTAAATCTAAATACTGAAACAAAGCACGCACTTGTTGTCAGCCAATGGAATTACGGCATCGTATTGTAGTTGAAGGAATATTTAATGAAACAAATTGTAAAATTCATTCAATTTTTCTACATTAAATAATTTAGTCAGTTCAGTTAATATAATTCACCTGTTTTTTAGTAGATCTCATTTCAATTAGATCACTAGTATTCGAATCTATAGCTTCTTTTTAATTATCAGACAAGGCTTAAACGTGCGAAACATGCAGATGGAGGAAATTATTTACAAATGTAACAAATGCGAAATGCTTACCTGTACCAAGTTTGGTGTTAGCAGCAAATCAAGACATGTATCTTGACTTTACATACAGTGTGTAGTACCATAGGCAACTCTGTTGATGTGAGCACAGCTGAACTTTCACTCTTAATATACCAATTTCCATTAAGATAATTCTCGATCTCACCAGAAAATCGCACTATGCAACAATGCCATCGAGCCCAACTTGCATGCCTTACAGAATTTGAGATTTTCCAAAAGAATGTCAAACTCTACGATTCAGCGTCCATTTTTTCAAGTGTCATTCATAAATTATCATATCTAGCGTGAGTTTGTTGTGTCTTTCACTATTCTGGGTGTAGCTGTGTTTACTTAATACACTGTGTTCACCTCCCCCTTTTCCTTTTACCATTCGAAAAAAAAGCAACCACAGTGATCGCGAAACTAGTATTTGACAGCTACCTTAAATCGAAGAAACAACAACAACGTTAAATTTTTGAACTATTGGGATTTCTTTTAAGAAAATTAGTTTTAGATATATGATAAAATAAGAGCATTTCTTGATGCAGCTTTAAAACACTGTAGACATCTTTTATTGATGTTTCCCGACATTGGTCGATGTCGACCGTCATTTCCTAAGTTTCTTAAAAATTGGCGGGAAGTCATTGCAGTAGGACTATCTTAATATGTGTTTAGTGACAGTGAGACAAACATTTTGACCGACTTTAGAAAAACAAAGTCGCTGAAAACGTCGAACGGTGTCAAAAAATTGTGGATATCGAAGTGTTCAATGAATCATAAGGAAGATTGTGTAAATGAATGTTAGAAGCTGATTTGATGGTTTTTAAAATAACGAAAACAATCTGTAATTTAAAAAATAACGTGAGTCTGATTAACTGTAATAAAACAGTATGATCAATTGAATATGTTACATGATTTACACGCTATCACGATCGGCACTTAAGACGCTTGGTAAAGATAGATACATAATTAGATTCAGTAATTATCATAACAATAACAAGACACATGTATTTATTGCCGCTTGGCACTTGTTTCCGCAGCTGCAGGCGTTGCGGGACCGTGTCAATGCGGGAAAGAGATAAGGGTGAAGTGGTTGTGCGCGATGATATAATTTACCACAGAGTGATGGAATCGAAAACCAAATTATTATTTTTAAGCTATGTTCATTAAATAAAGTTAACCGGATAGCAAATTGCTTTCCGAATACCCTTGCGATATATATCCGGTTATCTGGTTAACCGGATAAGCATCAAAACCTCTATTATTTACGTATATCTTGCATGCCATCATTATACCAAGTACGGAGAGCAGCTATGTGATAATATAAGAATTTAAGATCTTGCAATATATGGAACAAGTGTCCTAAATAAACCACTTCTTTTCTATCAGCTTTAGTATAGAAGCTTCGATTAAATTAATTAATTAAATTAATGAAGAGACAAAATCGATAACCCTATGATGAACATAATTGTGACAGTCATGTTAAACATTGTCTTTCCCCCATCACAGAGTCTCGGTATCGAGGCTGCACGTAAGTCTGTGGAAAAAGAAATGAATCATGTGATCTCGTTCGACGGATCTTACGTCAACTACCGCCACCTGGCACTGCTATGTGACGTGATGACAGCCAAGGGCCATTTGATGGCCATCACCCGTCACGGAATCAACAGACAGGAAACTGGAGTTCTGGCCCGCTGCTCCTTCGAAGAGACGGTGAACAGTTTATGTAGATTGTAAATACAAAAATGAAGCAATATTTCTATAAACAGTAAGAAGACGATTTGTGTTTATAATGAATAGACATAAAAGACACATTTATATTGATTGTTGACACCACTTAACACCCTTTAATGCACTTATTTGCCAGACAAAATTAATTCCCGTTCTATTTCTTTCTTTGATTTTGCTTTCATTTTATTTATTTCTTTAGGTTGACATTCTAATGGAAGCAGCTACCCATGCTGAGACTGATCCAATGAAGGGTGTCTCAGAAGCCATCATGTTGGGTCAGCTGGCCAAAATTGGTACAGGATCATTTGACCTGCTTCTTGATGCCGAGAAGTGTAAAGATGGCATCGAGAAACCAACCAACATGGAACCAGGCATAGGGACAGGTGCGTTACTTAGAGTGATTGTTGTCAATCATTTGTCTAAGAAGTTTACAACATTCAAGATAAAATAATTGCTAAAGATACTTAGATTTTGTGTATTGTTGTGAAAAGTCAAAAGGAAAGCCATGACATGATAATATACATTGACTACTTTTGTCAAACACTATGTTACAGTGGTTTAAATTATAAGATTTGCAAAAATAAAGTACCAGTTTTCTTCTCAGAGTAATTGATCTTTTCCTCGTATTCCAGGCATGTTCCTAGGTATCGGTAGTGGCATGAAACCTGGAGCTGCAGGCTTCTCACCATCAGCAGCCAGTGAATATAGTCCTAGCTACTCTCCAACCTCTCCAAACTACAGCCCAACATTGCCATCGTATTCACCTACCAGTCCTTCATACAGCCCCACAAGCCCATCCTATTCCCCCACATCTCCCTCTTACTCTCCTTCATCTCCAAGCTACAGCCCTACCAGCCCAAGCTATTCACCAACCTCCCCGTCCTACTCTCCCACTTCCCCATCATACAGCCCTACCAGTCCTAGCTACTCCCCAACAAGCCCCTCTTATTCCCCCACTCCCCCCTCTTACAGCCCAACATCCCCATCCTACTCTCCCACATATCCCAGCTATTCTCCTACCAGCCCCAGTTACTCACCAACCAGTCCATCATATTCACCCACCTCACCATCATATTCCCCAACATCCCCGAGCTACTCTCCATCATCACCTAACTACAGCCCTTCGTCACCATCATACAGTCCCTCAAGTGCAAGTTCCCCACAATACAGCCCCACCTCCCCAACCTACTCCCCATCAAGCCCCCAGTACTCCCCTAGCCCCCAGTATTCACCAGCCAGCCCATCATACAGCCCCTCGAGTCCACGGTACTTTCCTGCATCTTCCTCATACAGTCCACCCAGTCCACAATATTCACCAAGTTCACCAGCATACACACCAACAACACCTAAATATTCACCCACTAGCCCAACTTACAGTGCTGCTGATGATGATAGTGACATTGATTAGAGAACTGGAAGAGCTTCTGAGAAGATTGCTAGTTTCTACTGTGCTGTTTTGTGTCATAGTGTTGCAGGAAGGAGGACACCCCAAAACAGGTTACTCCCCTCTTGCAACTTTTGGACATTGAATTGGTGCAAGGAAACAAAAGTATTGTATTTGTGTAAAAACTATTTTTTGTGTAAAAAAGAGCTGTTGCTCTTGACAGGTAGCTGCAGTCAATTTATAGAAACATAAACAGCATGAACATGATGCTGTTTGAAGCTTGTTTATGTGATAATGATGAAGGCTACACGAAGACGTAGAAATAGATGTAAAATGTTTGACAAGTGAAACAACAGGAAAAAGAACCCCAAGAGACAAAGCAAACTTCAAATGTTCTTCACAACGCTCTTCACAACTTCATTTTCTGACTTCTAGCATAAAATTTTTAGAAATTCCAGATTAATCTTACATAAATGCTAGAGGTCTTCTGTAGAAATGTATATATGTACAGGATTGTGTTCATAAATATTGGGAAAATATGCCTATATTTTGACATGTTTAAGATTTAAACTGATGGAAACTTGATAGTTATTTGTAAATAATTAAAATAAAGAAATTGTTCACTTGTCTTGTGTAAATAAATTCAGATTTTTAAATGATTTGCTCTATTGTCTCATTTTGTAATATTCATTATCATTCAATTCACATTACTGTAGATCAATGCATCTTTATTATAACATGTTTAGGTAATTGTGTTTCTTAAACAATGAGGTTGCATTTGTTAGTTTTATAATAATCAGTAAAAAATGAAATTTTTCTCAATAGTTATTATGTTGTCAAAGAGGGTTAAAACAAATAGCCTAAATTATTATTTTCTCATCCCTTGTATAAAGTTAAGTGTGGCATTTATACGCATTTTGTAATATTCAATGTTAGATTGGTTGATGATTTGCACTAAAAATGTTTTCTGCACCAGTGCTTTAGTAGACAGTAGATGCTTTCTTTCTGTCCTGTGTTACTAATACAATTACTTTTACATCAAACTTAATTGTTTGCTTAATAAAAATTTAACAGTTTGTTGCTGCATAATAATCGTCACAATAATGCTTTATTTACTTGATTTTGCCAAAAATCTTGGGGTAACAATAAAATGCTTTTTATTATTGCTTATTTAAAAATTATTTAAATGCTACTTTCAAAATGTGAATGGTAATAGAAATGTTACGACATGGAGTCATCAGTTAATGGGCGGAAGAAATGCAAAGGGAGGTAAATGTTGTTATAATAATACGATTTATACATAGTTGTCACCCTTTACTGTTAATGAAGTTTGAGAAACATCAAAACAATAAAATAAAGCATTTACGTTTGTCTGTTATCTCTTCGACAATTGCATAAAAGAATTTCCCTTTTTTCTATGTATTAGTCAACAGTCGTGTTGGACATTATAGTGATATCTAGTTAATATCTGTAAAGAAAAAAGGCCCAGTACAAATGTTTTGGTAGGACTCCAGGCTCACCCAGATGTAAATTGTTCCTACTTGACTCGCAACCCAAACAGACTTAAAAGTAAAATATGGGCGCCTCATCTTTTTCTGAAAGTAAAGTAGCCAAAGTGGTACGAATTGTTTCTTTACCATAACAAAGGACATGATTCCCAGTGTTTTTGAGTTTAAAGCCTAACACAAGGGGCTGACTTTAAAAGAGGTCTACAAGCCATTACCAGTATGAAACGATGGAAACAAAACTATGTGTAAACGGGTGTTTTTTTTTAAAGAAATTACGCTAAATAGTGTTGGCAACAATACCATTTAAAATGACAAATATGGCAAGAATTTTTCAAGCGGACAGAATCACCCCGCCCCAGTGATACTAAGGATTTGCTCATATTGGATGTGCAAATAAATGGAAACCTGCATATGTTTTGATAAATGAAATAATCGAAAGCAAAACAGAAAAAGTTCCATTACAAAACTACTTTTTCTTCGGCGGGGGATTCTGTCTGCATTGGAAAATTCACAATGTAGGGTGGGGGATTCTGTCAAATGTCAATATGACCAAAAGGGATTCTGTCGGTTGGAAATGGATTGGGAGGGTGTGTGTGTGTGTGGGGGGGATTTTGTCCAGCCCCCAGGTAGGTAGAGCCCATTGATCAAACACTGCCATGTTTTTATAGGCGGGGTGCGTTCATTTTGTATTTCTCACATATAACTTAATTGTGATACGCTCATGTGTGGAATGAAAAAACAACAACACGGCAACAATATGTATATCTTGTTATTAATCCGTCAAAATAATGTCAAATGTACGTACCTTTTCACATTGATTCGACGCCAACTCACCGTTTTAATTATTTATTTTATTAGTGCTATGGGGGACAATAGCATCTTAACGACATGAGTTTTTTTTAAAAAAAATATGTCTTCAGCTAAAAGGTAGAAAAATAACCGCCAAAATATATTTTTTTAATTGCAAAACAAAGTGTCCCTAAAAATAGTTTTTTCCCCAACCAGATATTTAAAATATTAAACCAGAGGTTTAGAAATATATCTGTGTGCAAATAAAACTTAAAACTCACATCTTTTTCATATTCTTCAAACAGTCCAATACATGTTAGTTAAGTTTGATTATTTACCTAGAAAAATAAGTGGGTTGGGATGGGGTGGGATTAGCCGGCCTTTTTTCCGATGATGTGCAGCGACATTCTATAATTATAGCAAAGGGGCACTTTTGAGGTGCCTAGGAACTGTACTTGGCCGGTCCATTATACTGACACCGACGAGTCAGGCGTAATGCTGTCCCCTTATCCCCGAGCAAACAAAAAGTGAAATCACCTTTATTAAAAACAAATGCTTTTTGGCGACCTTTGGCTTGCAGTATATGACTTTAGAACAGGGGCTTTTTTAATAAGAATCGTAGCACTGAATTTTTATATTGGCTTAATGTGTCAACTGATGTTACTGTTACAATTTGTATTTGCTAAAGTCACTTATAGTTGTTTTGCTTAGCATATATTAGTAACAACGTGTCGTTTTGTTAATATTTGGACTAACCATTGATTAGAGAGAAGGCTGATACTGGCTGGTTTCAACTGTGCAGTTTTAAACCGTAGTTTCACAGGAAAGAGGACATCCAGAAACAGGCGCCTGCTCCATTGCAACCTCTGGACATTGCATAGATGCAAGGAAACACATAATTTGTATTGATGTATGCTCTTGACGTGATTCTGTTTGAAACTTGTTTATGTTATAATTATGAAGCCCAGACCAAGACGTAGGCAAGTGAAAGAATAAGAATTACGACCCCGAGGGACAAAGCAAACTTCCAATCTTCTTAACGACATCATTTTCTCACTTCTAGCATAAGGAAACATAAATTCCAAACATATTGTTTTTCTTGTATAAATGACATAGAAATGTAGAAATGTTTACATGAACAGGATTGTCCTCATAACTCGTAATAAAAATATGCTCACACTATGACTTGTTTAAAATTTAAACTGGTGGAGAAGCGTTTTCACAATACGTTTTTGGTATGGCATAGACCAGTTGTCCCGCCTTAATCACATACCTTGCAGACAAGAAATATTATCAAATCTTTTAATACATTTTTACCTTTTAAATACAATTTTAACGACTCGGATTTAATTACATGAAAGGTCACACATCTAGGGTCCCGTTTCTAAGATTCTAAGGTGGTGGCTACGATTTTTGGATTTCTTTTCCATGCCTTATTGTGAAACATTTGGTCAGATATAAGGTATTTTTCTTCACTTTAAGAGAACGAGGTTAAATAAATTTCGCTTTATTCACATTTTGGTATGTAGTTCTGAATAATACAAATAGTCTTATCATACACTTAAAATTGTTAACATGGTATATAGGATAAAATAACTTCATGTAATTATACATCATGTTCCTTAGAACTAAAATCGTGTGCCAAATCATTGTTAAACATATTCAAACTGATACAATTTATTGAAATAGTCCGACCACCAACTTCCGTTTTGCCCCCTTTTACCCACATTGCCCGATGTGTTCTGAATGTCCTTACTCTTGTACAACATCAACAACTGTCTATCCACCCCTTCAAAACTTTAAAGCCGCGAATGCGCGCTACTTGATCAAAATCGATGCCATTTCTATGTAAGTGTTTTAATTTTGTGTATTGTTAATAAAATAAACAAGTTAAATAAGAATTTTATATTTTGCGGCCGATAAATATTTAAATGTCCAATTCTATGTCGATTCCTTTACTAAAACTTATCAAGATTTCGACATAAAATGGCAAAACGTACATATCTATTTATATTACCTATGCACACACAAAGTTATTTCAGGAATAAGGATCTCAAGAGACCAAAGAAAGCTTCATGTTTGTTCAGTAACTAAATATATTGTTGCTTACTTGTAAGTTTTTTATTATCAAAATAATAATTGTAAGAATTCAGACTGTTTACTTTAAATAGTGATAGCTGCAAATAAGGTAAAATAAGTAAAATATGCTACTAAATGTGTTTATTCAGACTATTATTATATATTTTTCAATGAATAAAAATGTACAGTGTTTTGATATATATTCTTTAAGTGGTTTAAATTGTACATCTGGTCCTTCAGACGACGTTTGCAAGTTGATAGTACAAATAACCGCTAAATATTAATCTATTTGCAAAGTCAATAGAAAGTGTTTTAAATTTTGACATCTAGGTGCACTGTACTCGCTTTAATGAAGTTTCTAAACAATGAAAACAACATTTACGTTTGTCTTATTGTTCGTCCACTGTATAATAATTACCATTTTATGTATTCTAGTCTCACAGTCATGTAGGTCATCGTGGTGATATCTAGTTAATATGTGTGGATGACTACCATACACAAATTTCTTAGCAGAACCATGGGCGCCTAATGCCAGATAAAATATCTCACTAAATGTTAAATGTTTGTTCCAACCTTGACTCACAACACAGAGAGGCTAATGTAAAATATTGTCACCCCTTCTATTTCTGAAAAGTAAAATAGCTAACGTGATCCGAATTGTTGATTTAAAATACAATTGAAATGGTTCCCAGCCTTCATATGTGATAAGCGTGACAATGTTCACATAATTATGACATTAAAAGAATCTGCAGTCCATCATCTATACATAAAACAATACAAATACATATAAATAAAAAAAACTGATAAGGCCTGTTTTACTCTTACAAAAATAAGACAAATAATTTTAGTTTAAAATATGATTTAAAATGACAAAAATTGTCTTGAGAAGCGAGGGAAGCGGTTCGAAAACAGACTGCAAGAACATGTTTTGTCTTGTTCATACTATATGGTCGTTAAATAAATTTAAATTAATTCAACACACACACACACATGACACTTAAACAATACTATGATTTATAGCCCCATCATTCGTCATTTTTATAATGTTAAATTGATTATCTTTTTCAGAGACATTTAAAATTACGATTACACAGACATTAAAGGTTAAGAAAAATTGTCATATCTTAGATCTTAATAGATATATCATATCAACAATTTTCATAAAATTTAAAATTCATTCTTAACAGAAGGTTATGTCCATCGTTTGTTCTTTTATTAGAAGAAATACAGCAAGGCCAGCGCATTTCACATTTCAAATAATATTCTCAAAGAAACTAATCAATATAACTTTTATAAGTCTAACAAATACACAGTTGGTGAATGTCAGTGATTAAATATATTTTAACCTAACAACTAAAAATATTTTGTGGAATTAAGTTGATCTGGTTAAAAGCTGCACGGTGGCTGTTATTAATTCAAAATGAGTTTCTATTTCTAGGGTTACATTTTTAGACTGCAGTTTCATTTTTTTTTAATAAATGGATCAGAATTACAATCGTGAAAGGTTTATCGGGATGAATTCTCTGTACAAATAGTTCAGCTTCTTTAGAGCAATACACTACACAATCACAGAAAGCACACCCAGAAACCGTTGACTGACCTTGGGCTTACATGTAGTAGAATGATTTTTCTTCAATTTTATTTCTTGGTCATTATTTTCTAAGAAAAAGTTTGGAAGCTCACATGCCTGCTGTACTGACAAATCTCTGACACTATATGGACACTTTATCTCTATTAAACCTGTCTGCCCCCTGTCACACAATTTTCTATCTGGTGTGGCACCTAGAAATGGAAACTCATTGTTTATGATGAAGCCACATTAATGTATGTGGCGGTTTTGGACACTGCGCCAAGTATATACCCTTAACTTTGGACTCGTTCCTTTTCCCATAAGTTAGTGATGAGGCATTCATTGTCGCTAAATAGCCTTTGAAGCATTTTTCACTGGGTTTTGACTTTCTGTTCAAAATGTCCCAAAACACTGAAAATGTTATTCGGTATTTTCTGGCCTGTACCCAGATTCCACTTAACAGGTGCTGGGTTTATTTCATTCAAATCACCACATGATGATGCTGGACTGATATTAACCGACTCAATCTTGCGAAGATTTCTAGCCTGAAATGAAAAGCAGCATATCATAAATAAACTATATGCATGCTAGCATCGACATTGTAATACCTTTTTAAAAATTAATGAAATTTAATACTTTTCGGATGTTAATTCAGAACTGTTGTATCACTTTGAGGCACAGCGTGAAGATTTTAAAGACAGCTGATAGAGAAGACTGATGAATGTGACAAGCTGAAGAAGAAAGTGGACCAGCTATAAGACCAAGTTCAAAGACAACAGCCCTTTAATGTTGAATTTGTGTCAAGAGGAAAAAAACTAAACTAAACTAAACAGGCCTAACATATGTTCACTTTCTGTTTCTATTTTCATTTTTATTTCCTAACTTAAGGTTCTGGAACTGTAATGGTGACCTTTTACAATCCTTATAATGATACTGTTTCTTGAATCTATACTATAAAACACATCGTATGGTGAATGTTTAAGGAAGTTTACCGTTTGTAACTCAAGTTATGTGCTTTTTTATAAAGTGACCCTTGATTTTCAAATACACCGTAAATCGTGCTGGAACAAAAAATGAAAAAGTACATTTTTTCATATTCTACTGTTCTATATTCAAATTTTAATCAATGTTCCTGTTGCACATTCATGTCATGATAAATCAGAAGAATAAGATTACACTTTGGACAAATACTTATAAAAATACAGAGCTATGCATACATGTACCCCCAAGCAAAAATCCGAGTTTTTTTGGGTGTGTTTAAAAATTTACTCTATCTATAAAAGCAAATATCTCAAGTTTGAAGCTATTTAGACACATGCAACTAGTTTTAAAAATTTCTGCAATATAAACTGCCCATACTATGAGATTTTAAAGGCATTTTACCGTTCCTAATAAAATTTATAAGAATTTGTAAAGGTTACTATAATGAAACTGCAAGAGAATTTATAGCGAAAAATAACGTCAAAATGGTCAATTACAGATTATACTCCTTTATACAAAAAATCACCTACAGTTGGTATTGGAGATGGAAATATGTATGTAAAACTCTGCATTATCACATAAAAACCTTCTCTTTACTGATTTTGGCTGGCTTGAGGGAAATATTTGAAATTAACCACTTTACACGTTTTTCGTTAAAAGAATCCGACAGTTTAGGAATAACTGAGTCATGCACTCTTTTGGTATTACTGAAACTTGGTTGTCTCTCACAGTTTTAACCCTTGAAGACATTTAAAAGTCCATCCTGGCCATCCCGAGAAAATATCAGACGAAGGTGAGCGAGCGTCAAACCATGTCGCCAGCTCTCGCGGTTAACATGCGAAGGCATATTTAAATCGCAAACACAAGATGAAACAGTGTATTTTTCACCTGTACACAAGGAACCAACACACTAGTTATGATCCACTTCAACTTTACATGACTTTATTGTCGGTAAACCACTATTTTTACAATATCGCCCTCGACGATCACGCTGTCGAGCTCCCGGTTCCGCAATTTTGTGGAAATGGGTAACCCAATGACGTCATGGAAAATCCCTATCACGTGGTGAAAAATGAATAAAAATAGCAAATACGAAACTTGACGACGAATGCTATTCAAATCAAACCGGATCATGCCGAGTGCCGATGTTTACCGAAGTTAGTTACAGTTCCAGAACCTTAAATGAAAAGCTTAATCACAAAGAGGAGTGATACTAAATGTTTGAGCAATAAAAATGCTGTATTTCTTACGCTTTGTAGATTGCGCCATGATTTTGGTCTTACGGACATGGCAGTCAGGTTCTGTTTATCAACACAATCGGCTAGTGTTGTATTTAATACTATTTTGGACAGAATGCATTTTAAATTTGGACAATTATCTATTTGGCCACATAGGGATCAAATCATATCTCAATTGCCTGCAACTTTTAAGCAAGATTTTCCTTCAGTTTTAGCAATCATAGATGACACAGAGTTCAAAACCCAGACACCGAGTGCATTAGGGCTCCAGAGTCAGTTATACAAAGACTATAAGACTCATCATAAGGCGATTGTTTGCTGCGACCCAGGTGGGTCTGTAACTTTTATCTATGAATTATTTACTGGTTCCATATCAGATAAAGCTATTTGTGAGCAAAGTGTTTTTTCAGCTATTAAAAGACTTAAAGAAAGCTGGTTTCATACACCCTGGGGATGCTATAATGTTGACATTGCTGTAAAAAATTATTTGTAACAGATAATTCTAGAGCTGGTGTTTCTAGTGATGCTTGAATCTTTACTGCTCTGTTTGAATGTTACTCTCTGGAGAAACTAGGTCTCTTGGTCTGTGCATAAAAATAAAAGTACTTGGCAAAGTAATTCATTTATTTCATTAGGCTTGAAACTGAAAATTGTAGACTTGACTGATGTTCATTATAATCTCTTTGTTTCCTAGGCTTTATCATATTAAATATTTGTACCTGATATGAAAGTATAGAACTTAGTTGAACTTTTCCAAATGGACTGTCAACTGTACGTCTGTCTGGAGACACAATGTATTGTAGGGGAGTTCCTTTGGCTTGTTGTAAGTGTACAATGTCCTCAGTTGTAACTTTGGGTAACCTAAAATAAAATGCATAAACACTGATAAGCAAACTGTACCCCCCCACCAAAACAGACATAATTTATTGTTTCTTGGTAATGATCACATCTGTGAAAAGTCTGATTACTGTTTTTATTATAAATGTACAATGTATTACAGTTTACATGTAGAAGCAATGTACATATACTTTTTACTGATTCATATAATTAAACATTAATAAATTGACCATTACTCTCATGCACTTACATGTTGTCCTCAAAATGTTATTATGAATGTGCAATAAATTAAAGTAAATCAAGATCAATTTACTCTTTAATATTGCAGTGTTTTATTTAACATTAATGGCAAAACACCATTTATCCATAATCATTTCATATGTACTTACTTGATGTTTGCATCAACCTGGCAGAGAACAGGCTTTTGTTTTCTTGTAAGTGAAGGCTTAGCCACTACAATGTGGTTGATTGGCGTTGCTGCTACTTTTTCGCCAAGTGGCACATACCATTGTTGTGGAATACTTGTGCAGGACAGCCGATCTGATATTTCTTTGAAATCGTGGAGCTTAAACCCTTGAATTGATTTAATGAGCCCCAGCACATGGGAACACTGACCAGACAATCTGAAAATATAGACAAAATATGTTAAACTAGAGAAAGCAAGTAAAAAGTCGGGTAGCTGGGGCTATTTATTTACATTCTTAATTTTCAATACGAGTACCAGTATGGATATACAACGGCATGATACATATGATTAAGAGAGCAAAAATGCATGCAATAATTCATAGATCTATTGCAAAATCTAAACATACATAAATATACTATTCTCACATAATTAATAGTTTTATATTATACATGTCTACGTGCAAAATCTAAACATACATAAATATTCTATTCTAACATAATTAATAATTTAATATTATATAATTCATTTTATAAATATGGACAGATAAACACTCCGGGAAATAATAAGAAAGCTTTAACATGTCATAAGTTAATTAATACAAGTAGAACTATTCAAGGTGTGTTTCGGTTATCATACGATCGATGGATTACATAAACGCACGATATAGATCTACTCAATTAAACAGTATCCCCTCACCGATTTTTACATGAGCATAGAATCTATATTAGCCATAATCTGCTAATTACATAAATAAAATTCATACCCAACTTTACATGTGCAGTATGCATCGGAAATTAACCACCTGGTTCCAAAAAAGTTCAATGCGTACATGTTGGAGGTTTCTCCGATTTTCGCATCGACCTCCAACATTTGGCACGTAAATTTATCTTAGGCAATTTCTCATTATTAATGTCTATCTTGTGAATGTAACCCTTTGTGTAAAGATTTAAGGCCTTTTTGGTAATTGTTTCGCCAATAGATTTAAAATTTGGTAAATATTCGATCGAAAAATCAGCTGGAACATTTGCCAGAGAGCGTGTGCCAGCCTCAGCTGCCATTTTGATGAAAGCTTGGGTAGTATAGCAACAGTATCATTGCGCCGACTACCCGGCAGTGAAGTTCGGATCGGTGCATTATACACCGATAAAAGTTCATTCGCATCAGTCATTTACTAATGGCTCTAATTCAGAACTTTATGTTTAGAACTTTTCAAACCGCAATAACCAAGAGCACAGTGGTGTAACTCTACAAGCGAGGTAACTCTGTATATAAGCAGGCTCCCGTTTGTGACGTATCGGGGGCTCCATAGTAGAACGCAACATCTTCCCACGATTACAATTTTGTTAGTGAAAGTTACATATTGCAATCTAATAACAGCCTGACCTAAGCACGTCTCTCTACCACGCCCATACATAGTCTAAATAAATTTGTCATCCGCACTGAGCTCGCATATATTTTCTGACAATCGTGTCATTCATACGGTGCATCGTCTCATGATTCCCGCCTATATTTTGACGTATGCATCAATCACGGTCCGAATCAGGTCACAAATAAACCAATAAATTATTGCTACCTGAAAAATACCCCAAGAGAATGTCTATTGATTTCCTACATCCACGTGAATAAAACTCATTTTCAAATACATACACAATATCAGCTGACTGGCTCGTACGACTCTATTATCAACGCTCTGGTCGTATTTGTCGGAAACACCCGATCTTACAAGCGCTTGCGCTTCAGACGAGAGCGTTGATAACAACATTCGTAACTGTCAGTCGGCTGTTATTGTGTTTATTTTACACCTCATCATTTCCAAAATGAGATAAATATAACGGTTTTTGAATTATTTTACGACCATATTAAGTCAGTCACTTCTAAACAAACAAAATGTCCGAGAACTATTTTATGTACCAACTACACGTTTGAAGAACACGTGTAGAGATATGTGCAAAATGTATCTCGAAGGACCGCGTTGATTTGAATGTGACAATTTTGTCACCGGTAAACACCTCCCAGATTCTCCTTCGCTTCGAAACGGGTTTGTAGACCGTTGCTTGATTGAATAGAATAACAATTTAACAAGTAACAATTTTGCAGCATCTGTCTCGAGGTGGAGCATTCATAGCGAACACAATAATTTGGAACATCAATAGATAAATAAGAAAAGGTCCTATCAAAATGTCCACAGATATTCAAATTTAATCTACCTCTAGACAAGGGCAAACAAGGTAAATGTAAATGTGACAAAAACACAGAGACGAGACATAACACCCACAAAAACAACAACAACACTTACCGCCTTGGAACGGTCAGTCGGCAAAAGGACCGACTTGAGTGCTTAAACCTGGTTTGTGGAGCGCTCTAACCTCGCACTTCCTGAAGGTTTTTGTATGAAACAAAGAGTGCAAATAAAAATATTCCATCAAAGTGAAACAACTAAAAGTAAGCACCTGCATCGGGTGTTAAAACAGATACAATGAAGTCTGGGAAAGGATTGACACTCGTGACTCTGTGTTCATTTTCTGAAATGATGTTTGCATGTAGATGAAAGATGAATTTGGATCCTAAAATGGTGTGTGTTTACTGATTCGGACAGTAATGCAATTATGTAAGTTATTGTACGTCTCTGTTTTTGTTTTTCCCTTTTCTTGGAAGTAAGACACTATATCGCGCTGTCTATCTCGTAATTTCTCTATTATTTTATATTAATTTCAGTTTTTGGTAAGCACATTACCACATTTCGTTAACCACAAGTTACAGTTTCCATTGTTTAGCAAATATCCAATTATCATATGCAAGTTTACACTTTGGGATTGGTGTAACTGTATTATGAATCCAGCAATGATGCTAAAAGTATGGTGACTCGGTAAGGATCGAATGCGTTCGTAAATCTCCGTAAAAGTGAAATAGTTCTCGTGTAAACACGCACGCGCTTTAGAAGATTGCATTGAAAGATACAAAAGGCATAGACTGATACGGAATGTTGTATCACACTGTAGGAATACAGAGGCAAATGGCTAATAACACGTAAAGGCATATAACAATAAAAATGTATCCTCTATACGAGCCACTCAGCAAAGTTAGTTATTCTTAAACAGTAAAAACTACGTGAGCAAATACTTTTGTATCACGTTACAGGATCATCCGGGTAATCAGTTATGACGTCATTATCTATTTTAGCTGAAATCCCAATTGTGTTAATTTAGGAACACTGTAGGAATACAGAGGCAAATGGCTAATAACACGTAAAGGCATATAACAATAAAAATGTATCCTCTATACGAGCCACTCAGCAAAGTTAGTTATTCTTAAACAGTAAAAACTAAGTGAGCAAATACTTTTGTATCACGTTACAGGATCATCCGGGTAATCAGTTCTGACGTCATTATCTATTTTAGCTGAAATCCCAATTGTGTTAATTTATAGACTTGGATATAATGGACATATAGCATGTAAGAAGATAAATTGCAGAATTTATACTAACAATTTATAGACTTGATGTTATCAACTAAAGTATAAGTCTAGGTAGAAATGGCCCAATGTCCCCAGAACCCGGGTACGATGTTGTTACATGTATTAAATATAGAACAATTGCCATATACTACCTTTAATGGCGGTGTCATATTCCTTTTGTATTTATCACATTAAATATTGGGATACGCTGGTCTGTGGTATGAAAAGAAAACAGCAATTATATGCTGAAGCTGTTAAAATCCGTCGCATTAATTGCATCGAATTTACGTAACTATTCGCATAATGATTCGACGTCAACTTAACGTTGTAATTATCAAGTTTAGTTAGTATTGATGGGAAAATCAAATCGACAGGTGTATGAATAGAAGGCAAGTATTCAGTTAAAACGTAGAAAAAAATGTTAGAAATGGTTGCCAAAATCAGATTTTGTATTTCTATGTATCAAAATTGCAAAGCAAAGTGTCACTTTATATATCTTTTCTAAAATAGACATTTAAAATATTAAACGTGCATCCCGAGGACTGGGTTAAGAAATTTCACACATGAGATGAATGCAGGTTTTTACGCGATTCGTCCAAATATAACTGTTTCAAAACTCTCTGTTTCTTTTCATATTCTTTAAATAAGCTAATACAAGTCGTTATTTCTAAACCTATTAATACTCGATTACTGTACGCTATTTAAGATTTATTAATAAAATGGCACGTTTACTAAACAACGAAATGGTGTAACAGTAAGAACCAACCAGCAACAAACTAGTACAATACTGTTTTATTTTAATAAACAATTAAATCTATGGCGTAAAAATAATAACAAATATATCTGACACAATCTGAGAATGCAAAATAAATGCAAGCTTACAGTGTGTCCCTTTAGGAGGTGTCCCTTTAATAGTCTAATTAATAATCCAACGTAGAATAATCCTGAAGGGTTTTCGGTAGAATGCCCTCGTAGATACGCACAGTTGAACAAATCCAAAGGTAGAACAATACACTAATGTAATTAATATAATTCCAAATTTAACACTTTAATATTTATATCACTGTAGAACATAATAAGTCCACGTAAGTCCCAACACAGAAAGGTTTAATATAGAGGCTGCAAGTATTTCAAAACTCTACGTCCAAACTGAAACTTAAATCGGCTTAAACGTCATTATATAGATCCAAAGAATTTCTAGAACGCAGAAGTCTCCATAACATTCACGACACCCAGTTGAAAATAAACAAATTAATTTTCTAGCATGATCCTTTTCTTTCTAGCTGTTACGCGGATGCTACGTCATGCGAAATACGTCATGCGAAATACGTCATGACTACTACGACAATCAACCAATTAACTTGACTAGCGTAATCTTAAACGCTGGTGTACTACTGTACATAACATTTCTTACCCAGTAAAGTAAAGTGAACACTCCTCCATAATAAACAAAACTATGAAAAACGTAACCCTTCCCGCAAGGACTTTTCGAACCGGTGATAGGGTCACCTTGAGATGACATATTATCTGTGTAAAAGTCTATGCAACAACCCGACGTGTCTTCGATGTCTTTCTTGGTCTCAGTTGGCCAAAATGTTGCCCTCCAAAATGTGTAACTTATAAGCAATTAGGAAAATAATATCAATGTTAGCTAACAGGAGAAAGTCACTAATACCAAAGCACAGAAGCTACAAGATAGCAAAATCACGTCATGCTGGTTAAAAAACGCCTATAGTACACCAGGCTGAATGCTCTCGTGAATATAGAAATTTATTGTTTAACACAGAAATGGGTGGGATGGGATTTCAAGACAAACTTCACTAAGTTTTCAAAGTTATTCTTTAATGAGGGGGTTGGAAAAATAAGGTTTTTAATAGACTGTAAAACCGACAAAGAGTCAGTAAATACTACAAATTTATCGCCAGGATGATTTGTTATGAAATCAAGAGAAAGCTTAACATCCTGAATTTCGGCTGTAAAGATTGACGAGTCGGGTGGTAATTTTTGTTTAAAACAATGAAGTTTACTTACGGAGGCACAGCAGACATATGAATCTGCTTTTGAGCCATCAGTATATATTTCGAGGTAGTTAGCGTATTTCTTGTCACGCAGTTCGTTAAAATTTGAGCGAAGTACGAAAGGGTCTGTTTTTGACTTATTATTTGTATAGAGTTAAATCGACTTCAGAAGTTTTCAGTTGCAATGGTGGAAATTCCAATACATTATTTTCGATAACTTGATTGAAATTAAGTTGTGATGAGTGTATAATTTCTAGCATTCGTAAACCAAACGGCTTTATTGCCTTTGGTTTACGCTTGTACAATTGTTCATATTTAGGATTGAAAATAACACGATGTGCTGGATTTTTAGGATTAGATTTCACTTTTGTTATGAACTGAAGCGCAAGTTTGTCTCGTCTAAGGTATAATAACGGCTCATTAGCTTCAACGTAAAGGCTCTCTACAGGAGAGGTCCTGAAAGCTCCAAGGGCCAGACGGAGTCCCTGGTTGTGGACAACGTCTGGCAACTGGAGATATGATCTTCTGGCAGAGCCGTAAATAATGCTGCCATATTCTAATTTCGATCTTACTAGTGATCTTTAAAATTGCAATAAAACTTTCCTATCAGCTCCCCAATCGGTATGGGATAAAAAAAAAACAAGTTAAGAGATTTAAGACATTGAGATTTTACATGTTAAATATGCGGTATAAACGATAATTTACTGTCAAATATGACACCAAGAAATTTCGTTTCCTTGACGACAGGAATACGAATGTTATCAAGAAATAACTCAGGATCGTTGTGCAAAGTTATTTTCTGACAGAAATCTACGCAGTTTGTTTTGGTGGGTGAACATTTGAAACCATTGTTGTTACTCCAAGTTTGTAGTTTGTTGAGGCATTGTTGCAATTGCCTTTCAATTGTGTTCATATTTTTGGAGTGATAACATATAAAAAAATCGTCCACATACTGTGAACAATCGACTCCAATATTTAGAGGTTTTACAATATTATTTATTTTGATGTTAAAGAGAGTAACTGACAATAAACTACCCTGGGGGACACCTTGTTCCTGTTTTTGAACAGAAGACAAAGTAGACCCAATTTTAACTTGAAAATTTCTGTCAGAAAGAAAACTGTTAATAAATGTGGGTAAACGACCCTTGAGACCAAGGTCACCTAGATCTTTTAAAATCCCATGTCTCCATGTAGTATCGTAAGCCTCATGATCAAAGAACACCGCTACAAGGCGTTCTTTCTTGATAAAGGCATCTATTATAAAATTTTCAAATCGAACGAGATGATCGAGTGTACTGCGTTGGTTTCTGAACCCACTTTAAAATTCTTTGAGTAAATTATTCGATTCAAGTTACCAAACGAGTCTATTATTTATCATCCGTTCTAAAGTTTTACAAATACAACAAGTCAAAGCAATGGTACTGGTCCAAAAAGGCCGCAAACCAGAAAGGCCCGTACCAAAAAGGCCGCACCAAAAAGGCCGCAAACCTAAAAGGCCGCAAGCCTTAAAGGCCTTATATATAAAAGGAGATGGTGAATCTAATAGCAATAGGTCTGTAACTTGAAGGATCTGTTGGATCCTTTCCTTGTTTAGGTATAGGAATGACGAATGCATTTTTTCACGAATTCGGAACTTGTCCGGAAAACCAAATGTCATTATAAATAGACAAAAGTAAATTTAATGATGTATGCGGCAGATGTTTCAAAATTGGTAGGGAATGTCATCTGGTCCAGCAGCGGTATCATAAGATTCATTCAATGCTTCCCTAAGTTCTCTTAAAGAGAAGGTTTGTTGTAATTTTCATTATTGTTCGACTTAAAATTGATTTTACTTTTTTCAGCCTGTTCCTTCACATTTTGAAATTGTTTCGAGTAATTTTCGGAAGATGAATTTCAGCAAAACTTTTAGCAAGAGTGTCTGAAATTTCTTTTTTGTTTGTTATTATTAAGTGATTAGATTTTAAGTGGTTATCTATGGCTGAAGAATATTTACCGCTAATTTTCCTTATGGCTGACCAGACATTTTTGACTGAAGGTTTACTGGTTATACCAGAAACAAATTTCTGCCAAGATGTTCCTTTGGCTTGTTTAATGATTCGCTTACTCTTTGCCAAGGTTTGTTACGCTTTGACTTTGCCGTGGTCTTAGGTATACACTTTTCTGCTATGCTATGAAGACATGTTGAGAATGAATGTATTTTATCATCAGCATTTTCAAATGTTGAAGTTGTCAATTCTTCAGTACAAAACATTGAAAATAATTCCCAATTTGCTCTGTTCATTTTCCAATAAGTATTTTTGTCATTCAAGTTAACAGATTCGTTGCTTAGTACTATGGGAAAGTGATCGCTTCCACATAAATCATCAGGTACATCCCAACTATAATCCAAATATAAAGAAGGATGCCATAAACGTAAGATCAAGGGAGGAATAATTTCCTGAAGCAGAATGTAAGTAAGTTGCCTTTTTATTATTCATAAGGCATATATCATATTGGGCAATGAAGTCCTCTAACGTTTTACCCATACTATTATAATCAGAACCTCCCCATAATAGGGTTGTGTCCATTGCAAGTCCCCTACAAGAATATAGGGGAAGGTAATTGATTAAGTCATCTAATTTTGATTTTGGAATATCTGAAAATGAACAGGTGGAAGATAAACAGAGCAAATTGTAATGACTTAATGGACTGTTACACGAATGGCAAAAGCCTGTAAATCAGTATTGAGGTTAATCTTTGAATGTGGCTGTTTGGAGTTGACAATTATTGTCGATCCTCCAGACGCCCTATCACACATTGTATGAATGTGATTGTATAAAGAATAACCTTTAAAGTCAATGCTATCATTTTCCTTCAGGAATGTCTTCTGAAAGGCACAGCACAGCAGAGTTTAAGTGGCCAATAAAAGTAAAACTTCATTAAAATAAGCTCTAATTCCAGTGTAGTATCTTATTATTCGTGGAATTATATAAGAGGGGATTTAAAATATTGTTTTGGAGCTTTAACAGGTGACCTTGTTTTTTATCTGGCGATTTTGATATTTGACTTTTGTAGTCTGATATGGAATGCTCAGTTACTGTGCAATCCATATCATCTTCGCCAGTAAAGGAGCCAAACTTGTTGGCAACAAGTTTGATGGGATCTTTCGATCCTTTCTGTTGGCGTCCAGAGGGTGGACCTGTGTTTATTGCTGGTATTGTTCGGTTTGCGTTGTGAAGTGGATTGTGTTGTTGTTGCAGTAACTGTTTGTTTGGTTAGAATTTTGGTGTTTGTTGTCTCTGGTACTGACTCTGCGTCTGTTTGAGTTTGGGCATCTTTCATGGAGACTTTTGTATTTGATTTTATGACTAAAGATTAGGTTTGTGTTGGAGTAATTTTCTGGCTTCGGGATATGAAATTCTGTTAATGGTTTTGAAACGAACTATTTCCTTTTCTTTTTTCCAAAGTTCACAAGAATTCGAAAATGCTGGGTGGTCTTTGCCACAATTGGCATATTTAAATGTGGTGCAGGCGAATTCATTTTGGTCGTCGCCAGAAGAACTGCATTTGCCGCAAACTTTTGTATTTTTGACAATCACTTTCTTGGTGTCCGAACTTTTAGCATTTAAAACAACGCATAGGATCTGGGATGTAGGTCTCAACTCTAATGAGGCTGTAAAGAATTTTTAAATTTTTGGTGCAATTGGTGAATTAAACGTTAGAATAACTGTATTGGTTTCGATCTGGAGGCCATTTCTTGTAATTTTAATGCGATTTGCTGCAGTAACTCCTTAATTGGCGAGGTTTGTTACTATTTCTTCTTCAGATAATCCTGCTAGTACTGGATTTTTGATAACGCCTTTGGAAAAGTTAAGTGTTTTGTGTGGGGATGATGTAATATCCGTTGTGAACAGTTTTTTGAGTTATCAAATTGTGTTTTCTTCGTAATTTCAACAAGTAATAAGCCATTTTTCGCCAGAATCCCCATCTCCAGCTTCACGGGATGCCATGCACGGCAAACGCATGTTCCATTTGTGGCGGAATTCTACCGCTCTGCATGGATACAGCCGGCGTATTCTAGGCCCCAGCCGGCTGGGCCGTTGCCGATACTGTGCAGCGACATTTCTATCATTATAGCACAGAGGCACTTATGAGGTGCACAGGGACTGAACCCGGCCGGTCCATTATACTGACACCGACGAGTCAGGCATAATGCTGTTCCCGTAGCCCTGAGCGTTAGGAAGGAAGCGACTTCTTCCAATTTTAAAGTCTTTAGTTTGACCTGGCCGGGCTTTGAACCCACGACCTCCCGATCCGCAAGCCGACGCTCCACTTATTGAGCTATTGCGGCCGATCAACACAGAAAGTGTTATTTCCATAGTTATAAATCTCAGGAAAAGGTATATGTAATGTTTATTTTATTCCTGAGTCCAAACAGTTGTCTAGAAAACAAACAGAAACAGAATGAAACGACAATCTGAAAGTCCTGTGTTTTGTATATGATCTTACCTATTTTGAAGAAACAAAGTCGATAGAGAGACTTTGCCAAGGTAGTTATGCGTTTGGCGACCTTCGAAATTCCCTATTAGAAAGATGTGTTGGATAGGGATATATCCATAGCACTATGGATGAGTATATCGAAGAGTTACTTGCAGAAATACCCGACCCTAAGGGTCAACAGTTCATCGTTGACTCGCTCCATGCCGGCCTGAGTGAAGCCTTTCGAGACGTCTAGCACAAACGTGCTCCAAGAGCCATCAACGTCGGGATCTCGTGGAAATTTGTAGGCAGTAGCCGCGGCCTAACCCCAAGGCTTGATGAAACTACTGGATAACTTGATTTAGATGTTCATTCTTCGCTAGGGTCCGTTCGAATCTCGGAAGGGCTACTGGAGCTGCTAAGCTTCCAACAGACCCGTCGTCCCTTCCAACCAGGGCGAAGTGCCCAAGGGGACCGTCCTGTAAATTTTCGCCCGTACAGGTTGTTGATTATCCGCCTAGAAGAGACGAAACCCAGTGCAGACTTCGCTACTCGGGCTTACGTCGATGCGGTTGCTTTGCTACAAAAAGTGCTTGATCTATCCCACTACATAAGAAAGAACAAGGATGGTGATGTAGACCTAATGGGGGGTCGGATCATAAACCTCGGCGACATCTACGGATGCGGTTTCGGCGAGAATGCTCGAGGCAGGGTGGAAGTTCTTAAAGGGAGAAGTCCTCCTGGAAAGCGGTGACACGGCCATGCAGTTAGATTGGGTAGTGCAGCCCACCGGCCCCGATCCGAGTGGTATGCTGACCCTAACCCTGCTGCTAAAAAATGTTGCGGATGTAGCAGTGCCTGATAATGTTCATATAACGTTGAAATGCTTCAAATGTAAACAGTCTCTTAAACGGACTGATTTTATCGACCTAGCGTCTATCGGGATAAAAATATCATCAATATAATCCCCAGTTATTTCGGAAACAAAGAAAACCCAATGATTTGTTATAAGTACAAAAACCCATTAGAGGTCTCATTTTAATTACAACCAAACCTTACAAAATCTTAACCTGAATGATCCTTCTCAAGATTCTTGTAACTGTTCAACTTCACATTTCTGTTATTTACCTTCTGGCCATATCATTACTGAGGATTTAAACATCATTGACGACTATGAATTAAGAATATTACTTTTAAAGAGTCCGAAATATCGCCTGCAAGATGAAATAGATTTTTGACCTTTGTTGCAAAGAAATAGCTGATGCAATGAGTCTGTTTGCCGATCGCTGGTGTAAGAGAAAAAACACGGATACAGTAGTACTCAATATTTGGAAGAAAACCATTTTTACGATAATAAAAAATCGCGTTAAATTCTACCGCTCCAATCCTTCTAGTTTACCTAGGAAACATTTTATCACTGAAAACACCTAAATCAGTCCTTTTAGAATATTCAGGATAAATGTGTACTTGTACTTGCAGACAAAGCTTCAAACATAATTTTTGTCTGACGACTATATTACAAAAATGTACTGAGTGCTAAGTTATCCACCACCAGTTCTTACTCTAGCACCAGCCTTGACTTTCAGACAGTCATTGACAAACATAAACAGATATTGCATTATTTCAATATCAAGACAGAATCAAAGCAAGAAAAACTTCCTTCACTGTACTGGATTCCTAAGCTTCACAAAACACCATACAAGTCACGATTCATAACTAATGCCAGCTCTAGCACCACCACGTCACATATCTTAACTACTAACGTCATGTCTTTCAGCCGTTCGTAATCACGTTGTTAAATAATGTGAAAAAGTGTATGAAAATTCAGGAATTAACATTTTTGGTCTATTAAAAATTCTTCAGAAATCATAAACAAGTTTTGTACTTTAAACTTTCATTGCTCTGCAGTAAATTACTTACGATTTCTCTACGCTGTACACTTCTTTACCTCATGATTTATTTAAGACAAAATTGATTGCTCTTACTGAGACAACATTTGCTCGAGAGCAACGTCTATATATTGCATGTCATGAAAGTAATGCATTTTTTTATACCAACACTTTCTTAGAAAAGCTTACTATGTGGACTTGCACGAATGTTTGTTAAGCTCTATGTTTCCTATTAGACAATATTTACATAAAATGCGGTGACACTTTATGTAGACAAGTAATTGATATTCCTATGGGAAACAACTATGCACCATTTATAGCAGATTTTTTTATATTGCTTTGAACGTGATTTCATGTTAATTTTACCCCCTTCTAACCAAAGCCACATTATAGTGGCTTTCAATTTAACGTCACGCTATCTTGACGATATTCTAACTATAGATAATCCTTTCTTTTCTCAAATGATCCATCTGATGTACCCTCCAGAAATTACCTTTAATAAAGCAAATAACTGACATTTAAATGCAACATTTCTAGACATTGAGATCGCTATTTCGAATGACAACGTTTCTATTAATATCTATAACAAGAGAGATGATTTCAACTTTAGTATTGTTTAATTATCCAAACCTTGTCGGTGATTAACCTCGTGCTACCCCCTATGATATTTACATATCACAACTTATAAGGTTTGCTCGAGTTTTTACTAAAGTAGAAGATTTAATGCTAGAAACCGGTTTATTTCTTTTAAACTGTTACAGCAGGGCTTCTAAGTATAATAGCAGTATGAACACAGTTATGCAGACAGGCATAAGCCATTCTGCATTTAATGGAAATGTTTTATACAAGTTAAAGAAAATCAAGGGTTTCAATAACTTTTCTGAGCACTTTACAAAACTTATCAGAAAAGTTATTGCTGACATTATTACAACCCGGGAAATCTTCGGTATACTGCATTGCTTGCAATTGACCCTTTTACAGTCAAGAACTTGTATTTCTTTTATTTACCAGACTATCAGATAGACATACTACAAAGAGTTCAGAACCGCTAGAATTGTAACCAATGCGTCCTTTGATTAAAACAGCAAAGACATGTTAAATTTACTTCATTGGCTCCCAGTGCGTGCACGGATTAGGTTCAAAATACTAGTAATGGTGTTTACGGTAACACATAAAACACCTCCAGTTTATCTCCAACAACTGTCCACTTTCAACCGAGGTCGTTACAGACTACGGTCAACATATGAAATTAATCTTAACATCCCCAGAACACGAACAAGGATGGCTGACAGATCTATAGCCGTTACAAGCCCGAAGTGTTGGAATGCTCTTCCGAATCATTTAAAGTGCATTCAGAAACTAAATCTGCTAGGAGTCGTCAATATCATTTTTCACTTCTTACAAATACACCCATATCTTTTAGGTTTATTAAAGGCCATCACAGCCTCTGGGGACATATTTTTCATGGCCGTTTACCTTTTTCAGGGGTGGTGCTTCTCAGAGATTAAAATGTACTGAAAACAAATGGGGTAGCAAAAGTATTCCTACCTTGATGTTGTTGCAGCTCCAAGGTGCCTTTTGCAGATGTTTGACCTTATATTTACGGAAGATTCCACTACTGGAAAAACACTTATTGAAATAATAATAACGTAACGTTACATACGTGGTAATGCTTAATGATGTGTTCCCGGTCCACTCTATCAGCGACACCTGGAATCTGGTATAGGTCACGGGTGTAAGCCCATGTGGTGGGGTACTCTATCAGCTTCTTCCCGTTACACTAAAATGCCCACACCAAATAAGCCATGTTAAAGCGGGCAGAACACAGTTAACCGTCTGTACATTGAGTTAAAAACATAACCAGGTTTTATTTTTATTTAATCTCCTCGTCACAGTCTGGTGAGCTGAGGTATTATTATATTCATATATTCATTAACACGTATTATTTGGTATTATTCAACATATACACATTCATATGCACACAGTATCTTAAACAATCAACGAATTAAAAATTGATCAAAGAACCTGTTAAACCTCACGATATCTAAGACAATAAAATCTCTGAAGCTAGACGATTACATTGTCCGATAAGTAATTTGTGCCAGTTCTGTGTTGTATGATATACATTGTTTATGCGCTATTCGATGTACAGCATTGCAACACTGAACTAGCACTTATTATCTATCGACAATTTAGAAATCGCCATACATTTGTAGATAATCAGAAGCTATGAAAATTCATCAGCGATTAAGACGTTTCAGTATATGATAGAGTGTATTAAGACGTTTCTATCGGAAAATAGAAGTCGAAACGAGCGCAACTTACTTCTACCTGTTCTACCAAAATGATATGTAATCCGCCCCATATAACTGTCAATCAAACTGTCAATCGTCTTGACGATTACAAACTTGTCGTCACAAAGGGAGGAGTCAAGTCGGAATGCGTGGTTTGGTGCACGTGCGCAGTTGAAAATATAACCGTTTGGTAAAATAGATCGATCTATTTTGTTCGTAGTAAAATAGAAAATAGAGAGAAGTTCTATTGAAATAAATCGCTGATGAATTTGAATTTTCATAGCTTCTGATTGGTTACAAATGTAGAGCGATTTCTAAATAGAAAATAGAATCCTGCACTCGCTTACGTTTCGGCTTCTATTTTCTATAGAAACGTCTTAATGGACTCTATCCTATATGTAATCACCAAACGCCGGCGATAGTTTGATCATAAGATAAACACTGGCACGAAAACAGAGTTTTTATGGCTATTAGTGGTTTTATGAACAGTTTGTGAACCGTTTACCGTTACGGAAAACAGCGAGCATGCATGAGTGTCAGTTTAATGCTGCGAAATTGTATACTGTGCTACGATAATTGCCATTATAGAATGAAGGCCGTTTTGATTCTTTCAACCGTATGACATCTGAGTATCTTTCAATAAGGGTCATATGGGAAAGTCCTATGAGCATTGCAACATATACACAAATTTGAAAAGGCATAGGACAAAGATGTTCACATGCAATCCAAATATAAGAACAACTCTGTGATGAGTCACAAAAAAAGCAAGTTCAACAGTTACCACCTTGAAACGGTCAGTCGGCATAAAGGACCGTCCGGGGTGCTTATGGGTACTAGACAACGTGCCTATAAACATATCAGCAATCAACTGCGATTATTTTTATCAAATATTCATTGTGGGTAAAGAGTGTGCCAATGCTAAAATATTGATAGCATGTAGGGCATGTAACTATCAAATATTTAAATGCCACATTGGTGAGGTATACATTGAAGTGTCCATGGTAGACCCAGTCAAACCGTACCAGAGTGATACAAGCGAATATCAGCCTCGGTGAAGGTGTTAGCCACTAGGTAGGGCTGCTTAGATAGTATGGCCTCAATCTGAAGTAAAAGTTACAGTGTACCAGATAACAAGGCTATATTTCTTGAAGACTATAAGACATGTCGTTAGACACGTTATTATACATTCATATTTATATGGCAAGAAAGTGTCTAGTTTGTCTAGTAAAACACTTGTATAAGAATGTGTAAAAATAGTCAGTTTATTATAAAGATGGACACCTACCTTATCTAGTGCCTTGAAACCCTCAGCAACAACCTCATCATACGCTTCTTGTGACTTGGCGAAACCACTGTGGTATACACCATTGTTCAACCAGCTTAATTAATAAAAGCATTCCAAGTTTAAGTTACATTATTTACTATTTAGAATCAACTGCAAATTCCGACGACAAGACGAAGCAATGGACCGTTCACAGCAAAAGAACTACAAAGAGTAGCTTAGAAGATCGGTACAAATGTGTAAATTGTATACACTTTATATTTGAACCCCCCCAAAAAACAAAAAAAACAAAAAACAAAAACAAAAAAACAACCACCAACAACAAACAACAACAAAAAACAAAAACAAAAAACAAACAACGAACCTTGCAGGCAATTCTACAAACGTGTCAAAAGATTAGCCTCACGAATTATGCAACACCAAACTTTCAATGAACTGCTAAATTTTACTTATTTAATAGCTCAAATGTGACATACGGGTAAATCCAGTTGTTGACGTCATCGATTTGTTCTCATACGTGCCTGGGGTAAAGGTCCATGTCTCTGAGCATCGGTCTGACAGAACTCGTTAAACTCCGTGTTAGACATTCGGATGCTTTCGGTGGACTCATTATTTACCACTGTCTGCTGTTGTTTATCCCAGATCATAGACACGGTGACAATCTCTTGTGTTGTCTGTCAAATTCCACTTCGTTAATAGTTTCATATAAACATTAAATCGTTCACTTAGAGCAAATGTTGATATACACCTTTAATACCTACACTTAGTTAAAGATGGTATCCGACAGTTTGACGTTATCAAATAGAAAAAAGGATAGGCATCAATAAACATCATGAAGAGGGAATATTTCGGGCAACAATTTATTTTGTTGCTTTTTTGCCGAAAAAGGATTCGGAATACCCCCTTTTATTGTTTGAAACAACAGCCACCACAACGTTCAGATCTTCAATTTAGCAAAATATTTGACATTAACTAATAAGGTGCGTGGTTTGTGTTTAGAAAAGTTGACTTGTAATTTCTTAAACCATCATTGTGTGGGTTCAAATATTGATCAAGGTGACCACCTTCATGTGAGGAGTTCTTCCAATTGACCTGCTGTATGCCGGTGGTTCTACGCCTAAACAGATGTCACTATTATTGTATAATAATAACTATAATTGTGCGATTTAAACAAATAAAATTTTCCACTTAGGTAATAGTTTGAAATAAAAGTTCATCTCTTCCAGAGCGATAAAACCGTTACCTGGATCTGCCTTCCTGTCAATATCCCTTTGATACGTACATCTCTTCGCGATATCCAGGGACACTTAGATCTCTAATATTTCATTAGATAATGCATATAGCACCAGTGTCTTATTTGATGGTCGTTTAAAACAAGAAATGAACATTACTTTGTTAATTAACAATATTTAGACAAGTGAGCTTATATGCACGTATTCTCGTTGGTCTGTGTTTCGATCAAGGGAAAAGAAAATTTTGTTTTATACTTAAAATATCATTTTATTAATTGTGAATAACAGTTCGCTTGCATTTTCACGCTGCAGCAATTGTTTACGTAGTCATCTCCGTCCCTATCAGCGTTCTCAAGTGTTATCTTGCTGTATCTTTAGCGCAGCGACATTAAACATTTGCCGACATTTACTAATAGATTGGCGGCAGGCCCCAAAGTGATAAATGACTGAGGAAAGTTGAACACACTGCAGATCAGTTAAAGGACCCTTCTTACAACTAATTGCATCGACAGTAACTCGAAGTAACGCTCTGATTGGTCTAGAAGTAATAGTCGGCGATTCTACCCACTCCGCCACTGGCGATTTCTAATAACATTTCCAACAAGATTATTTCTCTCGCCATATACCGTTGTACTAATAGCGGTAATCCAAACGGTGAAACTAAAATATATGCAAATGATAAACATTTCTTTTTTCTTTTAAATAAAACTGTGTTACTATTAATTATTAGGGATTACATTTGTATGTTTTATATTAAACACAACTTTATTATATTAGCTACAGCGATGCTATTTTAAACACTCGCATTTTACTTCTTTAAAAACCCTAAGAATTACTACTGTCACGTTTACCTTCTGTAAAATCTTCGGCGAAGAAGTCAACAACGTTATTAAGACATGTTCAACTTAATTGACCACGATCAAACCCTGTGTGCCATATGTCAGCTCACTACAGATGTAGCGCCTGTTCTGCCTTATACCTTCTAGCGAAAAACGAAACTGACTACTGGTCAGACATACATGAAAGCTTCTAACATATCTGGACATGATTGGATAAAATGTAGTAACATGTATTTAAAAATCGTAATTCAGATATTTAGCAATTGGTAATGCTATGCCGAATAGATATCGCTCATACAAGCATCGTAATGCATGCATATCTGCTATCTCAGCACATTGAAATCGGCCAATATGCGTGCAGGTTACTGCTATTGCTCAGCACAAAGAAATCGGCCAATGTGCATGCAGTATACTGCTTTTGCTTAGCACATAGAAATCGGTCAATGTGCATGCAGTATACTGCTATTGCTCGGCATATAGAAAACTGTCAATGTGCATGCAGTATACTGCTTTTGCTTAGCACATAGAAATCGGTCAATGTGCATGCAGTATACTGCTATTGCTCGGCATATAGAAAACTGTCAATGTGCATGCAGTATACTGCTTATGCTTAGCACATAGAAATCGGTCAATGTGCATGCAGTATACTCTCACTGTTCATTCTTTTAAAATCTATTAAGAAGCTCGATAGTGATCTTTGCTAAAAAAAGACATCAACGTCATTGGACTACCCGGGTGACGCTAGAACGAGATCTTAAAAGTGAATTTTCACGTGGTTTTCTATGTTTAAAAATAGCTACCTCTGCAGCGTGGCTCGGATAGAAAATACACTTTGGCAATTACAAGTGGGGATCTTCACTGTTCATACAGATCTAGGACATTATGGAACAGCATTTTGCAAGACCTTTCCGATAACAATGAATTATTTGGCTATTTGAGAAAAAAATGGTCAAAACGTTCGGTAACCATCTTTAAATATATTTATTTCAGGTCATTATTGAAATTGTCCCTTAAGTTGTAAAACATTTCCAAATGTTAACGCATTATAATTACTTAGGCCCGAATGACTTTCATAATAACTGTTTTAAGACATCACAATATAAGTACGATTCATCATCAAGCAATAATCATAATCCAATGTCACATGTCTCAATAAAAACTGTCTCACATAATGATAGTTAAATATGTTTAATTTCGATTTTTTTATGTACAATTAAACCTTTCCTTATGTATTTATGTTTTTTTTTATTTTTGCCATATTTCTCTTACTGGTACAATACATACTTCTGCGTCGTCATTGATGCTTTGCATCAATTTTCTTCTTGTTAAATAAATGTGAAGCTTTTAAGATGATTCCGTCCCAGAAAACAGTTTGGTTCTTAATTCTCTATTGAGCAATAAACACAACAGTCCATGTTATAACTTACCGGTTAATCCGCGTTAATGCTACATATAACTATAAAAATCCGATGTAATTAACTAGACGTTTGCGTTGTAATTTAAAGCGAGCAGGCGATAACTTGGGACATGTGTTTTCAGCAGATAGGACCCATTTGTTAACGAATTATGCGATAGTATTTTCATTCATATAAAATCCGTAACGCTCGCCGTTTTAAGAACCACCTTTTGTAATCAGTTTCTTACTACTGGACATTCTTTAAAATATGTGAACATACAACCTATGCAAAAAATAGTTTCGATGACGATGTTTCTAAAGGATTTAAATTACAGGCCAGAAACAGTGCCGAACTTGATTGGATTAAAACATCTTCTGACTCCATTTCCTCTCGGTCTTAATGACAATATTCACCAGGCGGGCAATATTTCTAAAAATCCGAACATTGACATCTTTAATATTCTATCGCAAACGCAAACGCCGATCTCACGGAATCTTAATCGCAGATTTAGGAAAAATGTTTCTATTAAAGATCTGAACACACTTTATATTCGATCTGGTATTCACGCCTTACTTTGTACAGTTTCATATCTACCTTTGAAATCACTAGTTATTTTGGACAATAATGCAGATAAAATATATTTACGTATTCATCCTTTATATGAGGTGGCGTCCATCATCCGAAAGTATACTACCCATGCTTTAAGACCTCATATTGATAAACAGTCCCAACACAAACGACATTTCATGAAAGTCAAATACATTAATAAAGGGATTGATTTTATCGACTTCCTAGTATCTTTCGGGATAAAAATATTATCAATAAAATCCCCAATTACTTCGAAAACAAAGAAAACCCAATGATTTTTTATAAGTACAAAAAGCCCATTATAGGTCTTATTTTTAATTACAACCAAACTGTAGCAGACCTTAACCTGAATGATCCATCTCAGGATCCTTGTAACTGTTCAACTTCACATTTCTGTAATAACCTTCTTGCCATAACCCTACTGGAGATTTAAACATCATAGATGACTATAAATTAGGTAAATTACTCTTTTAGGGTCCGAAATATCGCCTGCCGGATGAAATAGATTTTGACCCTTGTTGCAAAGAAATAGCTGATTAATCTGCAATTAATCTGTTTGCCGATCGCTGGTGTAAGAGAGAAAAAACAAATCGCGTTAAATTCTACCGCTCCCATTCTAGTTTACATAAGGAACCTTTTTATCACTGAAAATACCTAAAACAGTCCTTTCAGAATATTCACGATAAATTTGTAGTTGTACCTGCAGACAAAGCTTCAAGCAACATAATTTGTGTCTGACGACTATATCACAAAAGTGTACTGAGTGCTGAGTTATCCGCCACCAGTTCTTACACTAGCACTAACATTGACTTTCAGATAGTCATTGACAAACATAAACAGATATTGCATAATTTCAATATCAAGAAAGAATCAAAGCAAGAAAAACTTCCTTCACTGTACTGGATCCTTAAGTTTCACAAAACACCATGCAAGTCATAGCTACTGCCAGCTCTAGCCCCTCAACTCATATATCTAAACTAATGACGTCTTGCCTTACATCCGTCCATGATCACGTTGTAAAATATTGTGAAAAAGTGTATGAAAATTCAGGAATTAACACTCTTGGTCTATTAAGAATAATTCAGAAGTCTTAGACAATGTTTCATACTTTAAACTTTCATTGCTCTGCAGTTAATACTTACGATTTCTCTACGATGTACACTTCTTTACCTCATGATTTAATTAGGACCATATTGATTACTCTTATTGAGAAAACTTTGCTCGAGAGCAACGTATATACATTTCATGCCATGAAAGTAATCATAACAATTTTTTTACCAATACTTTCTTAGAAAAGTTTACTATGTGGACTTGCACGGGAGTTTGTGAAGCTCTATGTTTCCTATTAGACAATATTTACAGAAAATGTGGTGATACTGTATTTAGACAAGTAATTGGTATTCCTATGGGAACCAACTGTGCCCCATTAATTGCAGATGTGTTTTTCTACTGCTTTGAACATGATTTCTTGTTAACTTTATCTGCTTCTAACCAAAGCCACATTATAGAAGCTTTAATTTAACGTCACGCTATCTTGACGATATTCTAACTATAGTTAATCCTTTCTTTTTTTTAAAATGATCCGTTTGCTTTTCCCTCCAGAACTTACCCTAAATAAAGCCAATAACTGACATTTAAATGCAGCATTTCTAGACATTGAGATCGCTATTTCCAATGACGACGTCGCTACTAAAATCTATGACATAACATGATTTCAAATTTAGTTTTGTGTATTATCCATACCTTGTCGGTGATTCACCTCGTGCTACCCCCTATGTATTTACGTATCACAACTTAAAGGGTTGCACGCGTTTGTATTAAAGTAGAAGATTTCAATGCTAGAAACCTGTTTATTTCTTCTAAACTATTACAGCAAGGCTTTCGTTTTCATAAATTAAGAAATGCGTTTTCAAAATTCGTTCACCGCAACAATTTTATTGCTTTCAAGTATAATAGCAGTATTATAACACTTATGCAGAAAGGAATAAGCCATCCTGCATTTTATAGAAATGTTTTATACAAGTTCAAGAAAATCGAGGGTCTCAATAACTTTTCTGACCACTTTACAAAACTTATCAGAAAATGTATTGCTGACGGTTACAACCCGAGAATCCTTCATTGTATTGCATTGCTTGCAATTGACCCTTTTAAAATCAAGAACTTTCATCGTTTTTAAATTACACGATGACTGGACAGGTCGTTGAGACTATATGAAAACAGTGATTTAAAGCCATAATTGGACAGTCACTGATGGATTTATTGTCTCTTCATCTTTCCAGTCGTGCCCTATATAGGTGAGACGACTTGAGCAGTCTACATGCCCTTTACGTGAGATTGCACAGTAGGTATAACATCGGAATTTTTTGTACCTTTGTTATATAATATGCCGACTGCGGATAAATCCTCGGCTTTTTTATGATATGTTATTTCAAAAAGTATTACCTATTAACACCTAACAATACTACAATTTATTTTGTTGGTTAGGGTTGTTTGCTAAAATTCTATGATTGTTTCGTACTTTTTACATTTCACTTTTGACACTTTTGACATATGACATCATGACATTGTATGACGTCATAAAATTGTTCTTATTATACGTCAGCGCTTGATCTGTCTTATTTCAAACTACTTTCTCATTTAGATGTTTTTAGGTTGCCGAGGCTTTTATCTACTGTACATGCTGTACATATGTTGATAGTTTTTTTTTAAACTAGATATTTTGTATGTATATAAGTTCATTGTATCTGTTTTAACTCCCGATGCAGGTGCTTACTGTTAGTTGTTTCCCTTTGACGGGATATTTTTTATTTGCACTGTTTGTTTGACAGAGAAACCTTTAGGAAGTGCGAGGTTCACAAAACAGGTTTAAGCACTCCAGTCGGTCCTTTTGCCGAATGACCGTTCTAAGACGGTAACTGATGGTTTTTCTTTTTGTGTGTTATGTCTCTGTGTTTTTGTTATATCTACACTTACCCCCCTGTTTGCCTTTGTCTAGACGTAGATTAGATTTAAGTATCTGTGGAGAATTGATTGGACCTTTTCTTATTTACCTATTGTTTATTTAACATTTTAGTGATGGCAAAATATCAGGGCGTTATTTTGTCGATCTGGGGAAGTACGTAACCTGGTCAATAAATAGTCATTAGTAATTAAGGGGAGACTAATGCTCCACTTTGTCAATTTAGTATTACTGAATTACATTCCCTGGTTTACCTTACGGTTAAATTCATAATTCTATAAAACATTTAAATAGTTATACTTTAATGTTTGATATGTGTATAGTATGGCCCTCACACTGGCAATAAAAGTGGATTAGATGGTATGGGTAAGTTGATTTTTAAAATGGATGACATTTAGTAAACAAAGAATTCTGGAACAATAATTGTAGTTTATATAAATAACCTTGGTTACAATAATTGGTAAAATAGCTCATTTGTGTGTTTATAGGTATAATATGTATACGCTTTTGTATGTTGTTGATATATTATGTTTAATTTGTATTTCGATGAATGTATATTTCTCTTAGTTAAATCAAATAAAAAGAGACTGTTTTATTAATTTTGCTTGATTAATTTGGTGATCTGGATTGTGCTTGTTTAGATAGCTTGTGTGCATTATATTTTATTTTAAGGAATGAAGAGAGTTTTGGACTAAGACTTACTCTGCTATACTCACGTGTTTCTTGAACTTCTTTTGTCAACTGAAGTTTAAATACTCCACACAACAGTATAATTAAAGAATATAAAGGTGGATGTTTGTAACTATGTGGTTACCTTTGTGGTTACCATGAGATAGTATAGTGGGTACCTCATTGGTATTATTATGGGATATTATACACAACATTATGTATGACATTATAATGTAATTCTATATTGATTACAAAGTTATGCAAAATTATGTAATTTAAAACTGGATTCCGCGTATTACATTGTAATAGATAGTATATTAAATATTACGTATGCTATTATCGTGCGACAGTATATTGAAGACAACGCTTGGTATCAGTATTGTGTTGTTATTTTAGATATTATGAGATATATTATATACCAAATATGGTATTTTCATAGGAAATATATTGAATACTACATGCTATTATAGAATATTACACTAGATACCATTCATGGTATTACTGTGGAATATTTTATACCACGAATAATATTGATATGAGATATTATATTAAACTTTATGTATGGTGTTTCTATGGTGTATTATTATAATATAAATGATATTAAAGAATAGAATAAATTACACATAACTGTTATATTATTGCATTTTTTCAAAGTAAAATCACAATTTCCAACAGGATTGAAAATTCAGAAAGTCTATATGTGCAAGACGTTACATTAACATATCTATTTCTGTTACTTATTTGGAATAAAATGCATCATTGTTTCCCATTGAAGCGTACATCTGAAAATCCATCGCTTAAATGTCTAAACATAAGCAAATTACCAATTAACGTCAAACTACGATAAGACGTTTTCCATGTTCAAAAATGGCATTAACTACTTTGCGCTCATACACACCTATTAACTTTAACGTTAGTAAACGAGATAAAAAACCGAATATTATAATGACGATATTGAGGCTATATCTGTGTTGTCAAATATGTCATGAAACAAAAATAATTGGTTATATAAAAATCCAGTTGTATTTTTTACCAACGAAATTTCAGATGAGCAGTTCCGAACATTTTAACTCTCTGATAAATGTGTCATACAGTTAGTTAATTACAAGCGAAATTATACAAACACAATTGAGCGACATTTTTTCCTTTTTTTATATTTTGGCAAGCATTTTCACACATTGTCTGGACATAGGCGTGCCTGCAAAATCGCTATACATGTGATGGTACAAGACGTTTGAATAATCTGTAACCCAACACATTTGTTAATAAACCACTCAAAATTCTCTTTTTGAACCTTGAAGCAAACGTTATAAATACTTAGTGGAAACTATCTTTGTGTTCAGTTCTTTAACTGACAATTGAAATTTAATAATGTACATTGTTATGCTTTACATTTAAGAACTGAATTGACACCAACAAAAAAGAGAGCAATTTGTTGCACTTTATTGATATAATAAAAAGATCAAAGGCAGGCAAAATGTTTTGATCAAATAAATAGAAAGCCAGGTGTTTCAAACAAAAACGACATAAACACATTGTTTAAATTAGCACGAATTGAATGGCTAAACATGACAGGATATGTTTAAAAAAAGAAATATAAACGACCAATTATGCGTCCGGTATGGAGCTAATGACATGTTGTTTGGTTTACGATGTCTTATGGTACATACATATCGTTCAGAAAAGGACTTATTGTCATGAATGTGTACGTTTATTATTTTCACACGTTAAAAGTGTTTATTACGAAATGTCTGTTCGATAAAACTTTTTTATGCATAGCAACGATTGTTTTGTGTGTTTACGCGCATCCACCAACTAGACCTATTAAAGCAGTTTAAAGTCTTGCGCATAGTATACAAGTTTTGACACCGTCCAGTGTCATGTAACTATAATGTCGTCCTCGCCGCGAAGTCATGATTGAGTAACATTTATCATCATAACCTATGTTAAAACCAAATCTTACTGACATCCGGTGGTATTAATCCTTGATTATTTCGTATGTTATTATTACACACACAATCTTTTGTATCATTGATTTATGTTGAAATTGTTGTTCTTCGTTAAAACAATGATGACAATACATTTTCAACAATCATATTCATTGATATATTGTACAGATGCTAAGTTTACCTTTTGGAAAATCAGTATCACAGGTTCTGACAGCACCATTTCTTACATCAAATAACCTTATATTACAGAATTAGTTTCCCTGGCTTGTTATAGACCACCGGTGACAGACAGTACGTATGCCCATTTTCTATCATATACAGTTTCGTGAAGATTTCCGGATTCAACAAGAGAACAAATACACAGGCACGATCGATAGATAAACTCAGACACCCATGCACGCTCACACGCACACACACATACACACACACACACACACACACACACACACTCACACACGCACGCTCGCACGCACATACGCGCAAACACAGACATATAGAGTACACATTATCTTTTACATGATCTTATTATTAATATCAAGCATGTTATAATTTATACTCGTTTTGCTCTCGATAATATATTAACAAAAACTGCATCAGCTATAAACTTATCTTGATTTAAGTATTAAAACAATAGTTTAATATGGCGGGAATAGTTTTTTTTACAATTGTGAAAGCGCTCATTATACTTTACACTTCATAGTGTTAATTATACCTGAATACTTTCCAGATATGTGTAGGTAGACAATTTACCAATGGTAATGTCTATTTATTTGTATTGACTGTCCCTGTATACAACCATATATACGCTTACAATATATGCTTACAATACTCTCCTTTACTGTAGCACTGTCACTTTAACTTTACCTGTTGCTCTCCACTTTCTCACGCATTTCTCTAAAGGACCCTAAAGGCGAGCTACTTGCTTCTTGTCAACCAGGCTGACATCTGTCTCACTCCACTCTCTGCTTTTTTTCTTTACTGAATTTAGTTGTAAGTAAATAAATTTGATTACAAAAATTACTATAAAACTTAAACCGAATCTGGGTTATATAGGCCTACACAAACAATCCTGTTACATTTTGGTGCCATTAACAGGATTTTTTGGGTTATAAAACGTTAATAACAAAGAAAATGTTCGATCCATTTAGGGGCAGAGAAACCTACACAGAACATGAAATCAAGCAAGAAAATGGTCCAAACATCAACTGTACATATATATTGGTTACAAGAAGGCAAACTTTTGAACCATTTCTTACACCTGTTTCTACAGATAATAACACGCACTTGAATGTCAGATTATCACACAAAATCTCAGATAGGTGCTACATTTGCACTAAAACCATTCTACAACTAAAGAAATGAAGACTTGTTTGATCATGAAACAAAATTAAAGAATATTTGACCAGACGCTTTAATCATGTAGAAAGAGAAACTGCATTTAGATGCAAATTTAGAAATAGACAAAGGAAAGAAAAGCAGGAGTAACTTTGGCTATGTATTCTAGCGCCTTTGCTTACAATCTTTTCCAAGGGTCAATGTTGAAGCAAGGGAAATATACGCCAGTGAACAATTTATCACTGGTTTTAATCATCATGAAGTTCGCAACCATGTACAATTCAGACATCCCATAACTATTGATGCAGCTATAGCCTTGGCAGTGGAATATGAGGCATTTGAAGGGCCTAAGTGTATCATTCGAAAACCTCAGTTTGAGTTTGAAGGTCAAATTAACTACATCTATGGTTCTACCAGTAGCTCTAACACACCCCACAAAGTGAACATCCAAGTAAATCTGTTAGAGTGACACATAGTGACTTAGATAAATTGATTGAAACCCTAGGGATGCGTTTAGTTGTCGCTAGCACTATCGTAAAGCGCTTTCCCGCCTGTTTACACTGTATTTGAATAATCACAAGCCACAGACGCTTTCAAGATGGCGACTCCCGATGTTCTAACAGCAATTTTGATGGATGAACTGGCTGAAAATGAAGAAATTGTGTAATCTGTGCCAGAACATTGGCAGAATTTGAATCCCTAGCGTGCTATTGAATGTAAGAAATTATGTTGGAATTTAATTTTCTTTTTATAAGTTATGTTGTTTGGCGACTTTTCCATTTTTTTTCATCTTCAGTTTTCTTAGATTCAAGTTGGCGGCAGTCAGAGAAGTTTCAGATGGTCATTGAAGATTTCATAGCGAAAAAAACACAGTGTAATGTTATTCGGCTAGCAGTTATAATCCGTTTTTTTATTATTATTATAATCTTACAATTTACAAACATCTTGTACTTCTAGATCTAGAGTACAGATCGCCAGAAAACATGCGCTGCATACAATATCTATAATTTCGACTACCATTTCGGCTCGGTTCTTCGGCTTCCAATATTTAGCTCAACAACAGAATAGAGGTTGACGGTGCACTTCATGTTAACTCCAACAATAACTTACCACTATTTGGTGGAATCTTTGCTTATTTTTGCATACAATCATACTTTTGCATACATTCGTACTTCAGTCAATTCTATGCAAATCTATACATAATCGTGACAGTGATATTTGCTAAAAATAGATATCAGTGTCAGAGGCCTTTTGGGAAAAGTAAGTGGTCATCTGGTGGTGTTGTTGTTGTTGAGTTTGTGCAGCATATGACAAATGGGTTGTTATACTTCACTGTTTATATAGATGTAGGGCATCAATAAACAACTTTTATTGGGATCGTTTGTTGTACCTGTAACTTACATGGTTGTTTTACAACAAAGTTTTGGTCCAAACTGTCACATACAGCCTTTAAACAGGAAACATCTTAAAACTAGGAAAGTGTCATGTTGGAGTTAAAACAACACAACACCACAGAATTTAGGAGACATTGAATTTGATAGATGCCAATAGTTTAATGTCTGAGGCATTGAATATCTATTTTCGTCTGGGTTATATACAAAGCCCATCATGGGGCATAATCACATCCGTCAATGATATCATCTGGATATTTTGCAGAAAAATATAACATCGCTTGTTGTTTCAATGGGATTGCTTCAGATGTATACAGTCAGACCCATTAAGAGTTGAAGGCTATGCTGAGGAGATAGTTCCTTTGTATTCACCTAGGGAATTTCAGTCCAACTTTAGGATGGAGCGATCAACATTTGAGGTAATTATTGTTGTGTTTAGGAAATTAATGGTTTGGGTTTAAATTAGAAGGGTCACTTCAATGACTTGGACACTGTTAGTCTATTCATTATAACATAATTGACATACAAGTAGAATACATTCAATTAACACAAATGTAGTACACTGCTGATCTGTTGTACCCTAGTGTATCTGCATGACTGGTGATGTTGCTTTTATGTTCACCCCTTTTAAACACTGATTGTTTTCCGTTATGTGGACAAATAACAACCAGCGCTTTAACACATGTGTCCTTAACAGGGCATTATCACCAGATTTTATTATTCTGTAAAAAACATAATTAAATACATAAGTACATCATACTTGTCTTATTACTTTTTTAATTAAGCAGACCGGTTAGTAATTTTTCTCTGCATTGATAGTTGATAAAAATTGTTTAAGTGTTATCAAATTCACTTAATGAATTGGGAAGTATTTGAATTAATTTTGTTTTCAGCACTTCCCAATTATTGGAAAACAAAGTGCAATACTTACGGCTAACCATGCATTTATTTAAAAAGGTTCATATAAAAGGCATGTATAGTTCAAAAGCCCTTGTGCTTTTATTGTTTTTAGGATCTGTGCAAGGAATTATCTCCCGTCATGGCTCGAAAAAGATCAATGACTGTAGAGAAGTGACTGCTTTCAATTCTATGGCTGCTCGGAACCTACAGAAGTGTTGCTGACCCATTTGGCATAAGTAAAGGTTAGTTCTTGCTATGTTTGTAATTGTCTTTAACTGTTTTCACTGATCTGTAGACATAGATAACTAGACACTTGCCAGAATGTTCACTTTTGGTTGTTTACACAGGCTGACCCGTGTCTGCCCATGATGCTGGGGTATACAGAAACAGTAAAATGCCTGACAAACTGCAGAGGCTCCGCGACAGGTACCACATACTGGGGGATTCAGCCTATCCGTTGTCTGCAGGTCTTCCCATCCCTTATAGAGACAATGGACATCTGGCACAGCAGCAGAAAAAAATAAACGCGGCACATGGAAAAGCTACGTCCAGTGTGGAAAGAACGATTGGCCTGCTGAAATGTAAATTCAGGCGAATAACACATTTGGATATGCTGTTGCAGTCTGAAATACTAATTGTTATTTCAGCATGTTGTGTCCTGATCAACTACATTTTAGAAAGTGAACAGATAAACATAGAGGAGTTGGAGACTGAAAGGTGTTGGGGCTGTGTACACAAGTCAGAAGTCACGACATTGACATGAGGTCGGGACTTCAGAAAACCGACCACATATGTAACACAATGTAAAACAAGAACCGTAGACAATAAACCAATAAATATAACAAACTTTTAAAAAAGAAACACTAAAAATACATAATTTTCAGAAAACTTGACTAATAAAACATTAAATATTTTATCTACCACAATTATACAAAACTTTAACAAAATATTAAAACCTAATTATTAATAGCAAAACTAACTTTACAAAAAGGAAAACTAATAATACATACTTTCTCGAAACTTGACATGCAATTGTTAAATATTTTATCCACCATATTTGTGCAAAACTTTAATAAAATATTAAAACCTAAGTATTAAAAGCAAATATACATAGTTATAAAAAATTATCATTGTTTTAGTTTTTGGGAAAATTAATGCTTGTTGTGTTAATGTTCCCAAAATTTACCATAATACTGGCAAAAGTGTACTAGTGTAATTACGTGGTATGATAATTAATTTTTTGTTGCTTGCAACCGTAAAGGTGGCATCCAACAGTTTGCCTAAGTAACAACATCTTGCTCATGTTCTGGGATCTTTGTGCATTATTGCTGAATAAACTAGTTAAAAGTAAAGGTTGTTAAAGCTAAAACTAGATTTTGACATCAGACCTGATTACCTGAGTAACCACGTAACACGATTTCAAAAGTAAATGATCACTACATGATATTCGTTAAATGCAGGATGGCCTAAATAGGAAATATTTTATTTTATTAAAAAGTGGGGCGTTATGTTTTACACGGATGCAGGGCACCAATATACAGCATTTTTCGGGATCTTTTTAGTTAACTATCTAGTTGAAACTGTCAGATAGCACCATTTAAACCAACTTTTTGAAGTATATAAAAAGGTGTTGCAGTTGCTTGAGGTTCATATATGATCTTGTTATATTTTATATTCCACAAGTCATTTTTAGTTGGTATTGCTACTTATTATCAAGTGGTCCCTCATAGATCACTGGTACTTTATTAACTGTATTATAAATTATTAGCATATTTGGTTGTTTTGTAGTGAAGTATTTTAATAAAATGTTCACTTTAAATCTCTACTCATACTAACAAGGGATTTTAAGGAATAAGTAACACAATCCAATATTTAATGTTATGCGTTATTCTCAAAATATAATTGCAAACATGGCTAAAATAAAAAAAAGTTAGCAACAAAAGAAAGACAATTTAAGAAATGTCTGCATGCTTAATTTAAATTGGTGTACTTGAGTGTGCTATGCTATCACATAACAATTAGACATCCAGACATTACATTGATGCCTTTCATATTTTTTTTTTCGTTTAAACTTACAGAAAGTCTCGTCCATAGGTGTGAAGTTCAAATGAACTTAATGGAGGTATTATGGTGGTACAAGGTTTTCTTTTAATTTCTTCAATTTTCTTTTGGCATATGAATCAACTGGAAAAGTACTGAATACAAAACAATGGTCATTAGATATGTAACAAAGAATTGTTACAAAAGTCTCCCATGATTTCTTCATGCAGAATATAAACAATGCAGATCTGCATTCAAGGAAAGAGAAAGTATTGTATTTAAAGTTTCATACAAGTATGTATGTATAAAAACATTTACAATGCATAATAGTGCTCGCACAAACACACAGATACATACATGCTCACACATCAATATTTGCATGCAAACAAACTTTGCATCGATCTACATATCCCAAACATGATGCATAATGCAAAAAGAAAAACAACAACATGATTATTGGCAGTGTAATAATATACATATGTAAACAATTAATAATCAAACAATGAGTTAATAATAAAATAATATATACAAGTACCAAATTATACAGGGCATAAATAAATTTGTAATGAATGAATATTGCCTAGCCTTTTTCGTAATAAAATTAAAGGCATATCTACCATTTGTGTGGAACTCATTGAAAAAGACTTCAATCACAATGTGACGAAGTGACCCTTGTCAAAACGAAATACAAGGGTCAGTTGTTAGGATGTCTAAGAGAACATTATCAAGTTTTATGGCCGCGTATGTCTGGCGCTCTTTGGAATCGTACCAGACGACGCCAGGCAAGGTGTTTTCCAACATGAACCCAAAACAGAAAGAAACAAAACTTTCACAAAGAAAGTAAACATAAGGCAGAAACTGAAATTTCAGTACTTGAACAAGCATTCGCTACTGCCTATTTTCAAATGAACTTCTCAAAACAATTATTCCAATGTACACGTTCGAAAATACATACAAAGGGAGATATTTCTGATTCGGAAACAGTCAAGAATGAAATATTATGCAGCAGCTTTCAGAACGCTGATGGATGAAGTGGCAGATGTTTCGTTGACTGAAAACCTAACAGCATTTGGGCAGTATTATAGTGGTGAGAAACAGAGGTTAGAGACATATTTTCTGTCATGTCAAAATGTGCTAGAGAACTTGTTTGGAGAAGGAAGATACCAGTGAAACAGACCACTTCTTGAACAACTTGAACAAGTAGAACTAATCAATCTTGTGTCCAGACAGGACATGATCTAGATAAATAAATCTAGACATTTATCAGAGGGATGGTTATCCCAATCTGATTATGAGGCGGCATACTCTAAGGAATGTAGCATTTGAAATGATAAACTATATATGTGAAGTAATTAATAGTTACTGCCCCTGCATTGAAAATCTAATGAAAGTTATCTCCAAAATTTCAAGTTTACGTTTATAACTTAAAATACTGGGAAATATAAGATCTAAACTATTTTCATGGTCTAGCCTGCTCCAAAGTCAATTATGCTCCAAATATTTTTAGCGAAAACCCCGAAAAAGATGGCAAAAAATAGACAATAATAGACCTTACAATGAAGGGAAGGTATTCAGTCTTGGTCTGATTTATAAAATGAAAGATAAATCATCGGTTAGTTTATGCACCTGGTAATTTAGAAAGAATCGAATTCTTCTGAGGACATCCTGGTGAGGCGTGCCACTGTTTCCTCCAGCTAGTCCATCCTGATCTCCGTCTTCTACAGGAGTCTCCTCCCCAGAGTCAGACGATGGCATTAAACCTCTACTCTGTCTCTGTGGGTATGCCGCTGGCTGTAAGGTCCGTGTGGGTGTAGTGTGGTCTGTAGGGTGGTAGGAGGTTGTAGATGACTGGGAGTTTGTAGTTTGTCGCCGGGATGGAGGAAGTGGAGGCTTATTTTGTATTATTATTTCATCTGAAATTAAAAAAATCAATATATACATTAATTATTATGAATTTGTATCCACAGATTTTCCTAAATAAGAAAAAATGTAACAATATCATACCCCAGTAGGTGCATAAAAGTTTTATAATATTCTGGTTTGTTAAAAATAGGAAAGTAGTAAAACTCTGAACTATTAGAGTTATATAACTATACATTTTGTTATAAGGGAATTGAACTATTTGTGTTTTAAGGAAATAAGAGAAACATGTTGAGAGCAATTAAAGTTAAGTCAGATTCAATGAAAAGTAGATGTGTGTTCTATTGTGGCACAAACAAAATACATATTACCCTGCTAAAAGTTCGTCCATTGCCTCAAAGTACTCCCACTTCCTTCTCCATCGGCCCGACTTTTCATGTGCATCACTGATCACCTTGTGTCTAGAAGACCAACAGCAAGTTAAGCCATATTGCCGACTGACCGTTCCAAGGCGGTAACTGTCGGATTTGCTCTTTTCCTTAAATGACTCATCACAAATTTGTTCTTACTTTTCGCTTGGCTTGCATGTGAAATACCTTTGTTCTGTGCCTTTTCGGAGTTTGGTATATGTTGCAATGCTCATAGGACTTTGTCATATATTCTAATTAATTTATACATCACATAATGGCCAATTATTTATCATCAAAAGGGCTTCTTTATCTTCTTTTTTTTTGAATAAGAAATACTTCTAAACATTTATTATTCACTCAAAGTATTAATAAAAAATCTATGTGATCTCAGGAAAGGACACTATAAAATTGAATTTCATACCAATTTAATAACAATTAAGAGCATAGGTATCATTTATCATTTAAGTCAAGTCAAGTCAAGTCATCTTTATTTCAAACCACAAGGCTAAAGCCCATGTGGCCACAGTACATAGTACATATTTATTATGTGATCAGGTGAACATATATAATTATGATAAATAAAGTCAATAAATGTATAAACATAACAGTGCGTTTGAAGTAGTAAAAACATGGATCATTATAATTATAATTATGCATTAAATTCAATATACTTGTACATTAAAAACTAAGACATTTTAAGGAGATATTAGTCAGTGTACATATTATGCGAGCTATTAGGATGGATATACTAACAGTCGAGGTATAGACATTATGAACAATGTACACTAAATAAAGCTATCAAGAAACATGACACCTACACGAAAACGAAATTGCTAGGAACCAATAAGGAAAAGTTAAAATGTCTTAACAAATAAAGTGCACATTAAAATCCTATGACATATTTCGAATACACAAATCAATAAAGAATTAGGGGACATAGAATTCATGTGCGTGTTGGCTTATATTGAGTGCGTAAATTTTGTTTGCACGTAATTAAGACTAGCTGATATGTAAAACATGCTTGATGTCTATCTAATGTATATTAATACACTTAAATAATAAATGCATAGCTATACCCAATGATGATATGTATACTAATTCCGCTAACTATATACAAACTACATAGTCATAGCGTTTAATACAAATGTTAAGTAGTACAGCGTTTAATAACGTGTAATTAGACGTTTTCTACATAAGTGTGATGAGATCTTATAACAAAAGCTTTGTGAAGAAACACACATAATTTCTTTTTAGCATTTTCACTAGTAATTAACTCTACAATCTTTTGCATGTTAGGTCTACGTCTATAATAGACTGGAATATAAACATTTCGTAAGTCAGTATGTAAACAGCATTCTAAAACAAAATTATATTCATCTTCTATGACGTTGCATGTTAAACATTTTCTTTCGTTAACAGGAATTTGAATTAAGTTTTGTCCATCTACCGGTCTCTATACATAACCTATGTGCTGATAATCTCAAACGTGACATACTTACACGGAGTTTGGTAATTTTACATACATTTAAATAGCTTAGAAATTCAAAACTTGCAATATGTTTATACAAATTAGCTCTACTAGAATCCTGGAGTCGTCCATTTCAGTTTTGGATAAAATGATCATTTAATCTTAGTTTAACATTGTTTAAAAATATCTTCTCATGCCCTACATCTTGGAATAACCAAACATCGTAAAACCCTAGTGTACACAACAGATCTTTTAACAAAGAGCACCAATTCTTTGTAGTAATATTTCTCTCACAATCATTTTTAATAACAAATATACTTTTTTAATAAACTTATTGTCATAACAGTTCGTAACAACTTAAGCCAATGTTTAATAATATTATAATATCTACAGGTTTGATAATCCGTCCTTCCTACTTCTCCATATATGAAATCATTTTGTGTATTTCGTTTAACACCTAACAATCGTTTAAGAAATTGTAGATGAACTCTTTCTACAGAGGAACCTTTAACAAAACCAGCATACCTCACTACCATAATTAAGGATTGGTAATATGAGTTTATCAAATAGGTCTATTTTATGACTGATTGGCATATCTGTAAATTTGTATAAATATTTATTCATTCTAAAAATAGCTTTCAAAGCTTGACCTGACAAAGTATTTTGCGTATCAGAAAAAGAACCATCTGGTGTGAACACAATTCCTAGATAGTTAAACTAAGTAACAATTTCAAGCTGTATATCATCATAAAAGAAGGTACAGTTTTCAGGTAACCTTCCACCTTTTCAAAACACCATAACTTTTGTTGTACCAGTATTTACAATTAATTTCCAACGTTTAAAATAATCTGATAATGTATATAAGCTATTTTGTAATTCTGTATCACTATTGGCAAATAACACCATGTCGTCTGCGTATAAGATAAGAAATATCTTAAAAGAGTCTATGTCAATTCCATTAAGACCCTTTTCATAAAACACAGATTCGATATCATTTAAAAACATCAAAAACAAAAAAGGGGATAAGCATTCACCTCGTCTTACACCAGGCATACAGTCGAACGTATCGCTACTTGCTATAATGCTTAACCCTAGATTTAACTGAACTATACATAGACTTTATTATATTTAGAATATTTCCTCTTACACCAAACTTTACAATTTTAAGCCATAAATTATCTCTTACAATATAATCGAAAGCCTTAGTAAAATCTATAAATGCACAGTATACGCGTTGGTCTTTATTTAATACACGAGTTAGAAGACCATGTAATATAAAACGTTATCAACAGTACTCATTTTTGCTCTAAAACCAGATTGAGCCTCAATATGTCTGTAGTGACTCGTTTACAGATTGGAGAAACAACATCATCTATAATGTCACTTAATTGAGTGATACATGTATCAATAGCCTGACCGTTCACACAAATTTCAATACAATATTGCACATTTTTTAACTTATCTTTTACAATGTCACTAGCTAAACCAGTCTGATAACTGTGTATATAATCCTTATTCCAAACATATTTAACATTTAAAGTTTGATCAAAATCATCAGTATTCGTATCCGTAACATCTTTTGTGAACCAAAACGCAAAATCAACAACGCAATGATCCGACAAATAAATTTGGCTCGTGAACTTCAAAATGATTGACAAAGGGAAATAAATTCTGTGTAGCAATAACGTAATCCACAACACTTGAGCCAGTTCTTCCCACATAAGTAAATTTTCCGTTTAAATCCTTATCTAATCGTCCATTCATAATACGCAACCCTGTTTGCCTGCACAAATCAAGCAATCATAAACCGTTGTTATTTAAACTACTGTGCTCCTGCGAACACCTTAAAAAAGGAACATCAGAAATATAATCATCGGGTAAAAAATCAGTGTGCGATAAGTTTTCCTGTGAAACAAAATCGGGAAGATCCGATGTGTGCGAGTTTAACGTCGCATACAATTAAATGTGCGTTGCCATCACATTTAGAGTCAATATCAATATTATAGTTTAACAGTCTATTATACGTGTGCGTTTTAATAATTCCTTGTCGACTACTACGCTCAGGAACAATATAGCATAAACATAAGTACAAATCATGCTGAATAAAAAGCTTTGATGCCTCTATTTTAACACAAACAATATCGTCATTGCATTTAAAAAACCAATGTATTTTATTGTAATCATTACGAATGTAAACGACAATGCCTCCAGACGAACGCTTACTAGTAGGTTTTCAGGTCTCTTTAAATAAAATGGTTCAAAGTTATCAATGGCTAAATTTGTAATCTTATTTGCTTATGTTTCGGTCAGCAATATAATGTCATGCGATTCAAATATGTTAATAAGTTCAACTAATTAAAGTTTATTTACACGACGAGTAACGAGTCCCTGAACATTTAGAAGGCCGCATTTTAACGTGGCCTTCTGTGCGGAGTCCTAGCTTTTAACCTCACTGCCGGTATCAGATGTAGGCGTCTGTCCACTTGTATCGCACGGCAGAGTGCTCGAAACAACTATCTGTATTGTAGAGTCATCATGCACACCTGTGCTATTTTAAGCACCAGATAATCTAGGTTCGCTATTTTAGTAAAGGGAAAAACCTGATGTGCACTAGATTTAGATTTACTAGCTTGGCGTCTATATGGAACTGCTGAGCTGGAGTGTCGTTGTGACCTGGTTTCGGAAGCGCACTACTCGCGATCTTTCATGTGATGTAAGTTTGTCAGTAAGCAGAGGGTTGCCAAAATCACACTCGGTGGATTTTACTGATGTTTCGTCAGAATTTGATTGTGGGGCACATGTAGAAATGTCAATATTTTTAGCGCAAACTGTGGCAGTGTAGTAAAATTGTTCACTGAATTTTTATTACCAACTCTGCGTACATTGTGGTCGGTTTCGGACAGCTGAGGAGAGGGTGCACTAAATGTTGGGGCATTCACCGGCGCTCCCCACGGACTAAGCGACGGAGTAGAGTGTTGTTACGACAGAAACGCACCGTTGGTTGGCCCGTTTTGTAGAGGCACGGCAAACGTGGTATCATGCCCCTGTGGAATATGCGCCCTAGATGACGGATTTCCCGGTGTGCCTGCCAGATTGAGCAACATATGAGAGTGTCCATGCAACATCGGCGCAACGGTCGGTGGTGCGTGTTGTGATAGCCCGGTAGAAGGGGCCGCGGTCGGTCCTGGTGTCGCGGTGAAACCGGAAGTCGCAGATTCGCTGCCAGACCCGCTGTGTGTAGATGTCAAGTCTCCCACTTTCGGTAAGCCGGAATTACTCATAATCAGTTCAGTGTTTTGATAGTCACGAACATTTGCCCTGATTGGGCGATTTTGGTATTGTTTCCTGGGGTCTCTCTGGCCAAGTCTGTGGGCACGTGCAATATATACACTTCTATTTTCAATGTCTAGTCCTGCCTTTTAAAAAATCGAGCAATAAATCAATATAGTTCAGGTCGTGGGTTCGAACCCCGGCCGGGTCAAACCAAAGACTTTAAAGTTGGTAGTAGCGGCTTCCCTCCTAGCGCTCGGGGCTACGGGGACAGCATTACGCCTGACTCGTCGGTGTCAGTATAATGGACCGGCCGGGTTCAGTCCCTGGGCACCTCATAAGTGCCTCTGTGCTATAATGATAGAAATTTCGATGCGCAGTATCGGCAAAAATGCCGGCTAATCCCATCCATCCCAATATAGTTCTCTTCTGCGTTCTCCACAAAGCCCCGAAATATTAGGTTATTTCACCTATGGGCTTCCATGTCAATTGATCGGTATGCTTATGTCTTAAGTAACTCAGACTGGGTGTTTGTGGTGCGAATGAATGACCTGTGTTAGCTTATCGTTTACCTGTACCACTGATTGGTGCAGGAAATATTTTTCTAATGCTACAGTTCACTTGTTCATTACGAATGAAACGAAGTTCGTCAAACATATGCACCATTTTGTCTTCCAATGAACTTTTCACAAAATCTTGCCTTGTTATTGTCCGATTACTGTTTGAATAATCCGGGGCGCCATTTTCCCGCCCGGCCAAAATCTCATATCTGTTGTGAACAGGTAAATTAAAATCCATTTTTATCGCACAGAAACGTTCAAAATGCACAATCCGCCCCCCCCCCCCCACACACACACACACAAACAGGATCAACAATACACGTTTTAGTCACCAGTCGATTCCTTTAGTAAACACTTAGATATTTTAATAATTTACTTCCCAAACTTTTCACCTGTCACACCTGATCACGTGACATACATTGTTAAATATGAGCTATCCAGTACATACTGCCATACATTATACATCTATTGAAGACATAAGCTTTACAGCTTGACAGGCTTATTATCTATGTTTGAGATTCCTTAACTATTTGTCACACTCCATTGGACTGTTGTTGTATCCTGTTCCCTCCATTTTTAAGGCTACGTCCTTCCAGGTATCCTTCTTTTTGTAGAGGGACGACACAAACTTGTCCTTAAACATACAGAAGGACTGCCTCGTGTTTCCAGATTCCTTCTAAAATAAAAGAAATGTTCGCTTTAAAATAATACATTTCTATAATGAAAGAATCTTAAGAAAATTACTAAAATTCCTTTTAATGCATGCTTTTACAAATAAAATCTGTAATGAGATTAAATATAACCAGAGGAACAAGAAAGTCATGAAAGAGATAAGTCAAAGTTACATATGTTTAATAACATATTTGCCCATACTATAGTATTGCACTGAACACAATGTATTAAATATAAATAAACGTATATGTAAAGTAGGTTTCACAGCTTGTATGAGCCATCTACACTTCTCAGTTTTGGACCTACACTATATAAAAAACATCTTTTTAAAGTAATGAAAAGCCATTTTTAACCCTAGACTGCAAAAAGCCAAAGTCATAAAATAGAAGTAGTATAGGCCTTCTTGCAACTATTAAGAAACATGATTGGTGATGCGATTAAGTGTGATATCAAGTAAGCAAGTGTTCATTCTTAAAAAGAGAAGGCAGCACATATCTCCTTCAAGTGAGTTCAATCTCTTGATAACAACAAACTTATCTTAATTTGCCTTGTCATCATTCTGACTTGGCCCTTTATCCGCGGTCATTCTGTGTAATTCATCATCAGCCATGTCACTGAATGCAGCTTCTGTAACTAAACTATATTACATATATACCATTATTTTACTAACATGTAAATGACTAATGTCTAAAAAGAATACATTCAATGTTATTCTTTGCTTTCTATTCTTGTTTTTTTTTTTATTATTTTTTTTTTAATTTTTAAAAACTGCTTTGATTGTTAGACAATGTACTGGTTCCTAAATTTTGTAGTTTGTTGCATTGGGCGATAACAGAATCAGTACTCAAATTTGATATCTTTGTCTTTATCTATCTTATGTTGTGTTGTGCGCCATTTGTTTAGGCAATAAAAATGTGTTAATGTCAAATGAAAATCATATTCAATGCAGTGATATGACATTACACACAAATACACACCATAAACAATTAATTCATTACTGACCCTAATAAATGTATAATAAATGTTACAATGTATACTCTTTTTCATATCAGAATTAGACTGGTTCCAAAATAACCAGCTGATCAGGTACAAAATGGCAAGATTGGCTTATTACATCCGCACAGTTCAATATGGCTGACTTGGCTTTGAGTCAGGTGTGCATATGGTGCCCGCATACCAGTGATCATATTACATATCAGTTTCAGGGGAGATAACGATATTAGACTTAAGAGGCTGTGATTAATCTTCGTTTGTGAAATTATGTTTTCCTACTTATCTTATCCATATAGGAACTAAAATGGCATAACTTAAATAGTATTAGTATTATGACCTTTAATAAACTGGATTTTAAAAAATAAATATGGCTTTTCTCATGTCTTTTACATTAGCAGTTTATAAAATTGTCAAACACGTTTCAGCATTAAAAGTAGCACTGAAAGGTATGAACAAAAGTAAAAATAAGTCTTGACCTTAATTTTTGATAATTATAACTGACTGCCTTACCTTCAATATCATGCTGAACATCCTGATTCTCATCCTCACCAAACACTGCAGTTATCGTGTTGGCTTCAGTCTGATCTGAAATAAACGTAAAAACAGTTTCAGCAGTACAGGAAACATAGGTGTTTGCAGGCAAACAACTGGTCATTAATATGTTTTTAATACATATGGTAGAGAGCATGGTCTACCGACTCCTTTTATTTGATAAAAAGAATACAAAGTACACAGTTTTATATCATTTGATATAAAGTAAATATTTCTTAAAAAAACAGAGCCCTGCAGTTATCCTAGTTATTATCAAGGTATATTTTAATTAAATTAGCACCACTTAGTGTTAGTAAGTAATGCCAATCTATTATTTGGTGAATGTCTAAGTAAGAAAAAGTGCACACAAGATCGCCTGGAGAACCTACATACATTTCTACTCCTAACAGAGCTTCAATAAAGTTTTTTCTGAAGCTTTCTAATATTTCTTTTAATAAATTGCATTTAAATAATCTCATAAAAAGCGTTCTTAATGTTTTTAATAGCTGGTAAAAACTGTAATTAATTATGACAGTTATGGAAAAAACTCAATAAATATATATCGGTGTCTATCATATCTTGCAAACTAGATTTAAGGGTCGCAGGTTCACCCCCCCCACTGATTATTTGTTCTTATGCCATAGTATTTACAGCACAATATACCAATAAGAATATATGACAAACTCCTATGAGCATTGCAACATATACCAAACTCCAAAAAGGCACAGAACAAAGGTATTTACTACCTGAGTAATGATTTTACAAAGGAAGTGGACAGTTAGGAGGGAATGAAATAAGTCCTATGCGCATTGCAACATATGCTTAAATTTGAAAAAAGCATAGAGCAAAGGTATTTAAATGCAAGTTTGATGTTTACGACCTAGTTAATTCATATACATGCACTGTATATGCTTCACTCAGACTGGATCACAATGGTGATCGTATACATTGCTAACATGGAGTTATGCGGACATATAATTTACTGACATACAGTTATTAGGCCTTATAAAGTACTTATATTAGGTTATAAGGCCGATTAAGTTACGGATATGGAGCTGTAACACCGTTCAAATTGCCGACATCGACTTATTTGGTTGTAAAAATACCGGAATCGAGTTATTATGCAGTCTGAAATATCTACATGAATTTAAAAGCCGTTGAAATTACATACATTCAGATAATAGGTTAATAGGTTGCATTTATTATCGACATAGATTTTTATATTTATTAAAAATGCAGATATTAGGCCTACATAGAGATGTTAGATCCTTTAACTTATCGATGTTGAGAAACATGCGCGTATGAATTAACAAAATGAAGTTTTTCTTTGCTGTATACATTGCCACCATGGAGTTATACAGACATAAATGACCAACATGGAATTATTAGGCCGCATAAACCACCTACGTCAAGTTATAAAGTCGCATAAGCTACTGATATGGAGCCGTTCGGCCGTATAAACTGCCGATATGGTGTTTTTTTCCAGTTTATATGCTTCATGAGTTACCGACTTGGGGCTTTAGATTACCGACATGGAGTTATTAGGGTCTATATATCGTCGACATGGAATTATAGGGTTGTACAAATACCGGAATTGAGTTATTACAGTCGTATTCATTGCCAAAAATTAAGTTATATGCCGTTTCATTGAGTTAATAGTATCTTCTCGACACTTCTAAGTCAAAAAGAAATAAATACATACAGACATGGCAAAGGAAACTTATCCGAGTACGTGCGCTTTGTCAGACTGGTTGTTAGGTTTATCATAAAAATGTGTGCATTTAGTGGTAGTTTTCAACGCCTGAATTCCATAAAATATATTATCTGGAAGATATCAAAACAGATTCTTCGGAAACAAATTATTCATTAGAAATGGACACGCCTCCACACACACACACACACACACACACACACACACACACACACACACACACACACACACACACACACACACACACACACACACAGACACACACCACACACTCGCGCGCACGCACGCACGCACCCACCCACGCACGCACGCACGCACGCACACACACGCACACACACACACACACACACACAACAATCCTGGATCCGCCCCTATGTTTGAATGCTGGTATTTGTATGTGTCGTCCTGCTGTGGTAAGGTGAGGTAAATGTATTTATATAAAAGTATATACATCCCGGAACGATTCGCTTTTACAAAGGACATCACGTGCACAAGTCCATCTCTGAGCACGTGAAAAGGTCTATCTTAATTTTGGAAAAACCTCTCTAGGTGCGCAGAAAGACCTACGTATGCGATTCGTTGTCTAAGCTAGCTGTCCAAAGATATATAGACCTCAATCCAACAAAGAAGTAGGTGTGTAGTAACAAATGAATTGAAACATTTAATAAGGCAAACAGAAGATGCACACAACAGAATGCTATTCACAACTCTGAACAGAACTATGGCCAGAAACAACATAAAATGTAATCCCGGTGCCTTTCAAAGCGCTGTAATCTCTACCAGCAAAAAAGGAAAATCATCAATCGACTAAACACACGAGATTTGGACGAGATTATATTATTTTGATATATTTTTTAAGTATATCTTTAAAGTTTTTTTGTAACAATAACGTATGAGGAATGTTTATTTAAAGACTTGTTTGGTTTTCTAATATGGCAGTATGTTTTGATCATACAGGATATTTAGCACCACATATTGTCTTAAAATAGATAAGACAATGATGAAAACTAATATTAAATATTTCATGACTTACGTTGTATTGACAATTAACACTATACTGATACTTACGGATACTTTATTAAATCGCCTTAACTTAAACAAGGCCATACGTTTCTTTCTAAAATGTATAAAGGTAGTGGTTTATTGTTGTGATCCCAATCGGTCAATATTGCCGACTGACCGTTCCAGAGCGGTAACTGCCGGGTTTCCTCTTTTTGTTAAATGACTCATTACAGATTTGTTCTCACATTTACATTTGGCTTACATGTGAATACCTTTGTCCTGTGCCTATTCAAATTTTTGTACATGTTGCAATGCTCATAGGACTTTGTCGTATATATTCTTATTATGTATTAACAATGGAAACATTGTCGGATATCACCATTACATGGTGTCTGAGAACCGATAAGCTACGGATTTGGACACAACCAGTTTTTACACAATTAGACATTGTTAGTATTCTATGACATGTATGAACATCCTCTCAAGTTGAAAAGATTACAGTTTGTTTGCTTGTAATAAAATATCGTATCGTGGATGAAACATTGGCATACTTTTCATACATTCGGAAAATAAATATTTCCCTCTTCCTTCTTCAAGTTAAATTTAAGTTTCGGGTTCATCATTACCAATACACATGCAAACTTCCCTTGAAATAACTTTAACCGTTGACATTCCTAATTAAACAGTAATTGAAGTATTTCTAAACCCATCAACAACCGCTATTACTGTTCCTGTCATTCTATTACTTCAGTGGTTGATCAGTGGATTAATAGTACAACTCAGATTCTGCTTCTGTGTGTGATTGTCTAAAATATAGCGCATAAACGGAGACCTGGTGGTAATAGTGTGTATGTCTTTTAGAAGAAACTAAAGACAAACGGAGACGCTTGTGTATGAGAAATTATGTACCAAATACTATGATATTGCCATTGTACGGTCAGGAAAACGTGACCAGGAAAATGTTTACAATCGGGACATGAACTGTCATTACGCTCTACAGAAAAGGTACTACAAATTGTTTCCTAGCTACTTAATGTATGTATGGAAAAAGATATATATTGTGCGACATATTAGTTGTCTTGCATGGTCGTGCCTTAAAATTTTGTTACAGAATTACCAGTAATATTATCTTTCTTTCCAAGCCCCTTTTAAATCCCTTTACACCCTATTCAGAATAAAAGCTTTGGGTATTTCAGTATGTTTTCTTGAATTTGCACATAGGGTATCGATTGGCCAAGTTAAGTGGAGGCCACTACGGGTGGACTTTTACTAACATATTGTCAGGACATTGACTGAATGGCGCGATTTAATTGGTCAATTGTGTTGCTTATATTTTCCTTTGGACGCCATTCTTCTACGCATGATATCAAGGTAGAAAGAAAGAGGCTATTGAGCAAATATGTGTCACAGGTGACGGGTTTCTGTCCGATTAAGCGGTATGCAATGTACACGATGGCCCTGGTTGCATTGTCAGCCGTTATCAGAGAGGCAAATGATGTTAATCGCATATCTTTGCCGATGAAGATCGATCACTGTTTTAACTCCCGATGCAGGTGCTAACTGTTAGTTGTTTCACTTTAACGGGCTATTTTTATTAACACTGTTTCTTTGATAGAAAAACCTTCAGGATGTGCAAGGTTGGAGCGCTCCACAAACCAGGTTTAAGCACCGCAGTTGGTTCTTTTGCGGACTGACCGTTCCAAGGCAGTAACTGATGGTTTTTCGTTTTGTGTGTTTTGTCTCTTCTTTGTGTTTTTGTCACATTTACATTTACCCTGTTTGCCTTTGTCAAAAGGTAGATTAAATTTACATATCTGTGGAAATTGTGATAGGACCTTTTCATATTTATCTTTACATGCAGGTAACCGACCCTTTGGTTAAGTAATTGAAAACAATAGAACAATGCGATATCTTAGTAACAGGGACCAAATGCAATAAATCTTAAGATTATGTCTGAGTTGCAATATGGTATCGATTTATATGGAACCATATACTGGACTCCAGATTGTCAATTCGGTCAAGCTTGTTTTATGAGGCATTAGCACAAGCCTGTTGTTAATCAATTATTGCCAGTTATCTTACCAATTGTTGCCAGTTATCTTATCAATTGTTGACTAGTTGTCTTGGAAAGTGCACGCCTTATCAGTTGTTGACAATTAACTTATCAATTGTCGACAGTTAATAAGATGTCCGTTTTATTGAACTTATCTCATAGGAAAAACATTTATTGTATATTTGAGTCACATGACCGTGACCACTTGGTAGATATTATGAAAGTTGTGCAGGTGCCATTTTAAAACTTGACACGCTTGACGATTTTATGTATTTCTTGTTTACATAGTATTCGGATTTATACGACTTGACACCAGTGTACATACGTCAAGTAAATTACTATATATCAGATGCTGTCCATACCTGCAGAAATCAATTGTTTTGCAGGATCATTCTTGTCCCAGCCCTACCTTCTAATTTAAACTAAATGTTATTCACAGATTATGCAGAATCAACTTCCCATGTACGAACCTTTGAAAGTTTTATATGACAAAAGCATGTCTATCATTGAGCTGTTCGAAAAAAGGAGTTTGAAGACGAGTTATTTCGTACTTTCAGTATTAGGAATAAATGTTCCCTGTGAAGTTTTTTACACAGGTAGAGCAAACGTAGTTAAATCGAAATTACATTCTATTGCTTTAGAACCTTTCATTTTCAGGAGATGGTCCTAGTTGTTTACAAAATCTATCAAATCTTGAAAAAAACACTAATCGGAAATGTTTCATGACCATCGTTATGCTACCAGTAATAATTTTGCTGATTAGTTCAGAACCTTCCTTTCAATAAATTTGAGATTCATTCAACACTGCAGAAGGCTATGTAGATCTTGCCATTTGTGGATTTTCTGTATGAATCAGTAATAGAAGCACAATCTCAGTACAGATAACAGGCGTGTCATGAAATGTACACAGTGCTTTTGCTTGCACAACGATGTTTTATAGCAGTTTTGACTACTTTTAAGATAGGCCTGCTTGCTAAGTCCAGGCTCATGTTCTTTGGAGATAATTAATAATGATAATTAATAACTGTCCATCAAAAAAGAAAAGAATGATACTTTTTCGTTTAACATACAATGTGTGAATAAGAAAAGGTTTACGTTTTATAGTTGTAATATATCCCAAGTTTGCATTTTGATCAGAGGAATACTATTAGGTGTATTTTTTTTCTTCTTCCTCCTCGCTCCGAGGATGGTAGGAAGTTGTTTTACTACTGCAGTAGAGTCATTGGAAGCGAAACTATATTATATTTTCCTTTAATGTAGTAGAAGAAGGTTAAGTTAAGTTTGCAGATAATGTTACATTTGATTTTGAATGTTATGAAAACAGTGCTTTAAAAACAGCGCCATGACTTAAAATGTTGCAACATGTCAGTAGATGAATATCATAAAATGTATCCATTATTACTGAATTCAAGCTGACGAATTTATTAATAAGAGATTATCAGTGATGGGATGCAGACCAGTTTCAAGCAGGCTCATCACCATACGCCTACGGGCTTCACGTTTCAACATCACAATTGCGCAAGTTTACGCACCAACCACAACACACTCTGAAGAAGAAATAGAAGATTTCTACTATCAAGTACAAGAAGTTATTGATAAAGCACCAAAGAAAGACATCCTAGTTGTTCAAGGGGACTGGAATGCAAAGATCAGAGAGGATGCAAAGGAAGACATGAAAGGCACATGTGGGCCCTACTGTAACAAAGAGACCAATGACAGAGGCTTGAGACTGCTAGAATTCGCAACTCTTAACAACCCTAAAGTGACCAACACATTTCATCCCCAAAAAACATCAAGACGGTGGACCTGGCACAGCCCAAACGGATCCCACCACCAGATAGATTACATCCTAGTGAAGCGACGCTTCCATACATCAGTCAACATCGCCAGGACACGCAGCTTCCCCGGAGCAGACATAAGCAGCGACCGTGAGCTCGTCATGATGTCCTTCCGCCTACACCTCAAGAAGATGAAGAAGAAACAGGGCCACACAGAATAAGTTTGATCTGGAGAAATTAAAAGACCCAGACGTGGTACAAGTCTTCGAGTCCAAGATTGGAGGAAAATTCGCCCCACTCTTGCTACTTGACGCAGACGGCACAGATGCAGACACTTTCATCGACACATCCAACAACGCAGTGACTGAGACGGCCAATGAAGTTCTCGGCAAGAAGCGGACCACCAAGAAGCCTTGGGTTACACGAAACATACTCAAGCTGTGTGACGAAAGGAGAGGCCTCAAGCAATCCAAGTATGAAAGTGATGAGGGAGCGGATAAGTACAGGCAAGCAAACAAGCAGGTCAAGATAAGCATACTCACGGCAAAGGAAGACTGAATAACTGAACAGTGCAACGACATTGAACAGAACCTCAAAGCAAGCAACGCCAAAAAGGCCTACCAAATAGTGAAGGACCTCACCTAGCAGTTTCTCGACAAAAGCGGGAAGTGTCCGACCGAATCCAAAGACATCTTGAACAGGTGGACAGTATACACCGCCGATCTATACTCACACCGTGCATCAGAAGACACAGAGAAGCTCAACACCTCTCCGGCAACAGACACAGAGAGCTTTCTCATTCTCAGAGAAGAAGTGGAGGAAGCAGTGAAGTCCCTGAAGAAAGGAAAATCAGCAAGCATTGATAATATCCCAGGAAGAACTAGTGCAAGCAGGGGGTGAGGCTGTGATCGATGCGCTACATGCAATCAGCCAGAAGATCTAGGAGACAGGAGAGTGGCCAACACAATGGACCCAGTCTTTAGTAATCAACCTACCCAAGTAAGGCAACCTACAGCAATAACTACCGCACCATCAGTCTGATATGCCATCCTAGCAAAGTGATGCTCAGGGTCATATTGAACAGGTTAAGACCCCAGGCTAAAGCAGCTATAGCTGAAAGGAAAGCATGATTCAGGGCAGGACGCAGCACAACTGAGCAGATTTTCAATCTGAGGATTATGTGCAAGGGATACCTTCATCAACAACAAGAACACTACCACGTATTCATAGACTTCAAGAAGGCGTTCGAAAGAGTGTGGCATGCGGCACTCTGGGCGTCTATGAACTACTACAACATCAATGCAAACCTCATCCGCGCCATACAGAACCTCAACGACCAGGCCAGCAGTGCAGTTTACATCAACGGGGACATTGGAGACTGGTTCCGAACCACAGTTTGGGTGAGACAAGGATGTTTGCTCTCGCTGACATTCTTCAATGTTTTCCTTGAAAAAAATATGACAGAGGCACTTAAAGACAACCAAGGAACAGTCAGCATTGGTGGCAGAACAATCACAAACCTGCGTTTTGCTGATGATATAGACGGACTCGCAGGCTCAGAACAAGAACTGGAGAACCTGGTCAGGCAACTAGACAGATCCTCCACAGCTTACGGCATGGAAATCAGTGTAAACAAAACAAAACTGATGACAAACAATGACAATGACATCCAAACTGACATCACTGCCAACGGAGAAAAGCTTGAAGCCGTGAAGAATTACGAATACCTTGGAGCAATAGTTCCAGAAAATGGTCCATGCCTGAATTGCAATGACAGCTGCAACACTAGCCAAGTTGAACACCATTTGGAAGGACAAGGCAACCAAGCTCAGCTTAAAGATAAGACTCATGCGTTCCCTTATCTACTCAGCTTTCCTGTATGCTTGTGAAACATGGACCCTTACAGCAGAATTAGAGAAAAGGATTCAGGCTTCAGAAATGAAATGCTTCAGAAGACTGCTTGTCATCTCTTACAAAACCACATAATCAATGAGGAAGTCAAAAACAGAATAAGGCAAGCCATTGGTCCCTTTGAAGAAAGATCTTCTCACCACCATCAAGAGGCGCAAACTAAAATTATTCGGCCACGTAGCAAAAGGAGAGGGGCTTGCCAAGACAGTGCTTCAGGGAACAGTCAGAGGAGGAAGAAAGAGAGGAAGACAGAAGAAGAGATGGGAAGGCAACATCACAGAATGGACAAAATTGAAACTGAGAGAGGCGGTCAAATGTGCGAAGGACAGGGATGGATGGAGAGGACTGGTTGACAGGTCATCTATAGCGCCCCCAACGGCAACCGCCATGGGACAGATGATGATGATGATGATGAGAAATAAAAAGTATTGACAGAGCATTTGAAGGTTTTAATGTCATTGCTGGTATAGCGTTTTTAAACAACGACGTTTGTGTTTGTCAAAACCTTGTTTGCCGTATATTTAATCCTACTGTTTTGAACAAATATGAGGTAGACACAGAATACTACATGTGCATGTTGACTAAAACATAATAGAGTTGATTTTCTTGTTAGAGGCTGATCTATCATTGCTACTTACAGGTTAAATTTCAGAAGTGATGTGGTAGAATATGTTTATTTGCACTAGATACAGATGTTGCTGACGTCAATTCCAAAGACTCATATTGCCGACTGACCGTTCCAAGGCGGTAACTGTCGGGTTTGCTCTTTAAGTTAAATGAATCATCACACGCTTGTTCTTATTTTTCACTTGGCTTGCATGTGAATACATTTGTCCTGTGCTTTTTCAGATTTTGGTATATGATGCTACGCTCAAAGGACTTTGTCATATTTTCTTATTCATGATCACAACAATTTTACTTGTGCAGTGTGGATGTCGTAAATAATCTCCCTGTTTATTAACTCTATGTTGTCATTTAATTCATCCGGCAAGGATTGTCACGTGTATTTCCTTTGTTGGACATTGGACTTTGGTTCCTCAATTTCATCTTCACATGAACATGATTATGCAACCATTGAAAATTTTCTTTTCATATTTTCTTGATTAAAAGTTTGTAATCAACAATTCTTATGTAGTTCTCTCTCTTCTAAACACTATGTGGACATTATTTTTCACTGACATCTCTACTGTTATCATAACAACAACAACAACGTCAGCGCTTGAACATTTTTTATTCAAATAGATCAGCTTTCTTTTCATTGCTTTCATGTGAGGAACCCATCAGGAAGCGCGAGCTTAGAGCCAGTCGGTTCTTATTGCCGGTTGATAGTTCCGAGGCGATAACTGTCGGGTTTGCTCTTTTGGTTAAATGACTCATCACAGATCTGTTCATCATTATGTAGTTCTAAAGCATGGTTTACTTTTAAATCATGCAGGTCTTATAATGTTTATATTAAGTCTGAGTACGAAAATATATTTTAGACGCCTCATTGCCAAAGACAGTTAGAGATTTCAATAGTAGATTTGTAACTGCACAAAAAGAGCATGCATGCCAGATCGGATATAAAGTGTGTTTGAATTTGTATATCTGATACACGGGAGAGATAAGATGTAATATATCTACATTTCAGCAGCAGTATGAACAATTCCGATTGGATTTTAACAAGCGTAACGCATCTAGATGTATCAAATCTTTGCATGAAACTTTATCCTCTCTAAGAGGAAAACAGTTTCTGTGAAAGCAATGGAAACATTAAAGGTATTATATTTAAATTGCATATCTTCATTGTGTAAGGATTTCACTTTACTATGTTTTTTTGCAACAAGCCGAAATATGAAGTTGGAAAATAAATGTTACAATGAACATACATATCTTAATCTGCGCATGATGTCAATTCGAGACACGTCAAAACTTTCAGTAATTCTTTAAAATGCTAATAAACATTTGATTGAGCTGCTCAAAAGGTGGCATTTTCCTTTATTTCTAGTTGTCTTGTAGTACAAAGATGAACATTTAAATGCATTTCACAAACTTATGCATCTTAGGCATGTTCATGCATGTAAAGTTTTTAAGTATTATGTTAAATTCCAGCCTGCGTATCATGAAGACTGTTTGCAAGGTTTTGCATACGCCGAGAAAGTGTTGCGACGATGTTGCGAAACAGAAATCGAAACAAATAAATCACGCTTTAAAGACTCATTGTTTGGAATTCTGGAGTGTATATGTGAACATGACGAAACCAAGTGCCGTGAAAAAGGGTGGAGATATACAGTAATGGAACATGTCTGTTCACAAAAGCCAGCTTGCAACCATTTCTTGAGACTGTGTTGTAGTAAATTGCCGTTGTCAAACAAGCTAAATCGGGATATGCTTTTGAGGGTTTTGTACAAATGCAGCAGTTGGGAATTTGCCAAATTGTTTCTGGAACCGTGGATGCAGAAGCTTCCTGGACTCGATCAGTTAGACTCGTTTTGCCTGCTTGTGCTGCTCAGCAATGTCAGTTCCCTCCAGCAAGACATCACACTTATGAAGGAGGAGACTGCACTACAGCAAGCTCTATATCAAAAACAGAGTCGCAAGGTAATCTGACGCAATGCATTATTATTTTGAATTGAATCACCAGTCTTAATTATGTATGTTCTTTGTTGATGGTGATTACCAAGGATAACGCTTGAATGCAGTGGCTGCGTAACTTGTTGAATTATGTACCATTTGCCAGAAGAGGTATGTATATTTATTTGATGGTGACCTTAGAGTATTTCTACATAATCTCTATAAACCTGCGAAATATGTTTATATATCTATATCAATATATCTATAAGTAGAAAGTAAGTTGTCTTTTGGACACACATGGACAGTTCTTGAATTTTAGCAGGCGACATTGACTTCTGGCTCCATTTTTGAGTTGCTTAAAGAGTCGTATGCGTTTTGGTAACGCGCAGATAATTTAAAGATAATTTAGTAGGTAAGAGCTAAGCTGTTACAGTCAGCATTGACAGACAAACTTAGCTGATTTAGATAACGGAATATCTTTAGGAGACGAATATTTCAGCAAGTTCCAGTTCATACCTCATATCAAGTTCTGATTGTAAAAGGGGATCCTAGTTGGCACCCTGCATTTCGCACCGGTACCCTGTCTTACCATTTTAAAGTTTAGAAATAGGATGAAGTCATTTTCTTCACATTTCCTCTTCTCATTCTCTTTCAAATAAAACTAAGGCTTCCATATACTATCCGTTTCATAAGTAGTGTTTTTTTTTTCATGAAACTGCGCTTGCATACGTTTGGACACAAATTAGTGAATTATTTGCCGAGAATTGAATGCTGTTTGGATATAAAGAATCATATTCCAGTTTCTTTTTTAATCTTACAGATGGAGAGCTTATCAAGCTTAGCGGAGTCATGTCTTCAAGGGGATATCGAAGAGATAACGAAAGAAGATCGTGACTACTGCCTTCAAGCTATCATTGATGTCTTGGCTTTTCTATCTTTCGAAGATGAAGTTGACGTGGACGAAGCCATAGGATTTATAGCAAAAGTATGCATTCAAAAATATTTGTAAATGCACATATCAATACGAATTAAGTTACTTAACTAAATTTTCATACCCGATGAAAGTGGTATATATAGAAATGTTTTAGAAAAGGAGTAATCAATCACATTCAAAAGTAACCAGTAAACACCTGTGTCTTAATCTTTGCTTTAGATACCAAATGAAGACATCACCATGAAACACAACGCCCCTGAAAAATATCATCGCCTCAAAAAAGGAAAGCAAGACTTCTTAAAACAGGTATCTTGGCAAATTTTCATCTGTGTATCAAAATGGTTATTACAACGTTTCTTGTGATTTAACAACAAACTGACACATTGATCATGAATAGAAACTGTCAAATTATTAATAAGAAGGTAGAGAAACATTCAAATTGATGACCGATCTGTTAATTAATGTTTTGTGTGAGCGTGAGTGTGTGTGTGTGTGTGTGTTTGTGTTTGTGTGTGTGATATTGCGAAAGTTGTCATGCTTAGATCAATTTAATAGAGGATTTGTTATAAAATAAACGTGGGGAAAATGGTAAGAATAAGAAGTATATCGAAAACCAGAAACCAAGCGTAAACGAATGAATGTTGTTGAGCTGGTGTTGCAGGCCTAATACGAAACAAATACACGAACACAACAGCTCAGGTTTAATACGGAAAAGAATCACTTTGAATTTTTGACATAACTACACTACGACTTTGACAGCGTGCATTATTTTTCTTGCATTCTGACGATACTTGTTGATGAAGTTGAATGAAATAATCATTCGGACGTTGCAGAAATAAGTTATTGTTCCATCTACACATGAACAGGATTCTGCAACCAATTTACCTCTACTCTGGTCATATCACCGAATAGGTTATTTCTTTTGCAATCAAGAATTTTGTGTTCTTCTTGTTATAGAAAAATGCTCATCATCTCAACCAATGTAGTCATTATTTCAATTATTCACAACTTTAATTTTAATAACGCCATTACCTAGTCCTAAGAAGACGTCATCACTTGGACTTTTTTGGTCCAAAGAGATATGTTTTCTTGTTACTGCTCATTTGAGAAACTCATTATGAAGTGTGATGTTAGATCTCTTTATAACCGGTTTAAGCACCTCCTCGGCCTTTTTTGCTGACTGACCGTTCCAAGGCGGCAAATGTAGGGGTTTCTTTATTGTTCATTATGTACTTTCACATCTTTGATGCAGCTTTGAGACTTAACTGGATTTTGATTACCTTTGTCCTGTGTACCTGTGCTATTTCATTTTTTTGTATATGATGCAATAACCATAGGACCTTGTCATATTTCCTTGTTCATATTGACCTTGTGTTTCGATTTTGAACGATTGTATTGACCTTTGCCCTACACGACAGTCCTTATAGTGTAGTTCCCGGCAAAATATCTGGGTCATTTAAAAAGAGCAAACTTTTCGTACAAAGTTGGCTTAGCAACCACTCTAAATAATATTTTCGGTACATCAGTAGCATGAAAATACTTGAAAAAAAAACAACAAACAAACAACCCAGGCAACACGAAGCATTGATTATAATGGGTCAATTATTTGTATATACTGTTGTCATTTTTTGAAACATACAAACAAGCTTATATATGATATATGTGATGAATTTGTACATTTGCGGTATATGTATGCACATGAAGATGAAAAATGATCCAAAAGAAAAAAAGGAGAAAAACGCAATTCTTATTTTAACTATAACTCAAAGAAATCAACAATAAAGTGTAATTAATTTCGTAATACATTACTAACACTTTTGTAGGTGACCAGTTTCGCATCGAATATTCCGTACGCCAAAGGCAAAAACGAGGTAAGTTACACAAAGAATGCCATTCAAAATGCGGCGTTGGTGAGGTTTCTCATCGTGCATAGTATTTGTCACTAAAAGAAGATAAGCTTGTAAGAACCAATACTCCAAATGAGTAAACATATTATGACAAAAATATAATTTCACTCATTCTGAATACCGCAAAACTAAATTTAAAATAAGGTTTCCACTTTTGTAAACAATGAAACAGTTGCATATAACCGACAAAATTTAAACCACTTGTTAATCCTATTGTTTTCATAGATACTTAAAAATCTGTAAACTCTCTTTGAAAAATGCCTACTTAACTTACCAGTTCTAAGAATAAAAGTTTACCAACGTTACTTCGTATTATCCAACGAAGTCAAATTCCTACCAAGCTAGATACAGTTCAAAGTTTTCATTCAACATCGCAATTTAGTGGGACGGTTGTGACTGAAAGTTGTTAGGCAGTCCTCGAGGAGAAATTTTCGAATGCTGATATTGTACTATTGGTAACCGAAGAAGTTCCGAATGCTGGTATTGTACTATTGGTACGTGGAGAAGTTCCGAACGCTGGTATTGTACTATTGGTACGTGGAGTAGTTCCGAATGCTGGTATTGTACTATTGGTACGTGGAGTAGTTCCGAATGCTGGTATTGTACTATTGGTACGTGGAGTAGTTCCGAATGCTGGTATTGTACTATTGGTACCCGGAGAAGTTCCGAATGCTGGTATTGTACTATTGGTACGTAGAGAAGTTCCGAATGCTGGTATTGTACTTTTGGTACGTGGAGAAATTCCGAATGCTGGTATTGTACTATTGGTACCCGAAAAAGTTCCGAATGCTAGGTATTGTACTATTGGTACCCGTAGAAGTTCCGAATGCTGGTATTGTACTATTGGTAAATGGAGAAGTTCCGAATGCTGATATTGTACTATTGGTACGTAGAGAATTTCCGAATGCTGGTCATTTCATTCATGCTCTAAGAATTGTTACGTGTATTTCCTTTTCATGGACATTGGACTTTTGTTCTTCAATTCAATCTTCACATGAGCAGGATACTACAACCATTTATTCGTCTCTGGTCATATTTGTTCATGATTCAGAAAGTTAATTTTGTTTAAAGTCAACAATTTGTATAGTTGTTCAAATCGAAATAATACCATATTCTTTTCTAAACACTATGTGGACATTATTTTTCAATAACGTCACTACTTTCGTCATAACGTATAGAAAATATCAGCGCTTGGACATTTTGTATTCAAATAGATCGTGTTTTTTCATTGCTTGCATTTAAAGAAATCGTCAGGAAGTGCGAGGTTAGAGATCTGTAAAACCGGTTAAAGCACCCCAGTCGGTCCATATTGCCGACTGACCGTTCCAAGGCGGTAACTGTCGGGTTTGCTCTTTTCGTTAAATGACTCATCAAAAACTTGTTACTTTCGCTCGGCTTGCATGTGAAAATACCTTTGTTCTGTGCCTTTTCGGAGTTTGGTATATGTCGCAATGCTCATAGGACTTTGTCATATATTCTTATTGTACTATTGGTACCCGGAGAAGTTCCGAATGCTGGTATTGTACTATTGGTATGCCAAGAAGTTCCAGTTGATGATATTGTACTATTGGTACGCGGAGAAGTTTCGAATGCTTTTATTGTATTATAGGTACGCGGAGAAGTTTCGAATGCTGATATTGTACTATTGGTGAAAATGTAGTCTATAGGATAATATGTTCCTGATTTCTTTTCACAGTATATGTCGATGGTTTAGGGGTGTGTTGCTTGTTTAGATGTGTATATTTGCGATATTCTTAATTCTACCAATCCAGACCACGTAGTGATCGATTAATATTCATCCGGGTTTGTGTCAGATTTGATTTTTTAAGAGGTCAGCGATCGTGTGCGACTGCTACAACGAAAATAACAGACATTGCATTGCAGGAGACAACAGCTGGACCAAATTCAAACATGTCAGAACACCAACCATCGGAAAGAGATAATGTGATTACTTATTTAAGAAAACTATTGGGCTATGAGTATCATTCCAAATTGTTTTTTTTAATTTTTTATTTCTGGGATTTCAAATATACAGGTACAGATTTTCATTTCTAAAGTAAATGATAACATAACAGGTTATAACAAATTGTAAACAACCTAGCATATTGTAGATATACAAAACATGTACATGCACAGCCAACACACTATTGATAGTGGATGGAAAAATTTGTTAATAGGGCTTTAGTTTTTTTTTATTTACTTACATGATGCAAAATGTACATAGTATTCTTTCTTTAAAAACTATTCTGAGAAAAAAGTATGTATCAAAAATACAACTACAAAAGTAACATTCAAAATTAATATTTTCTATTAATTTTTGGAGAATTGTAGTGTGTATGTCATAGTAATAATATCTTTTTCATTTGTTCATCATGTTGTTTTCTCATCACATTTTCAGATGGATCAACACTCACACGATGAATACACATTGATTCAAGAAATATTACAAAACAAAAATTTGGATCAGTTATTCGATCGAAAGGTAAAGGAAGTTAAAGCCATTGAATTGGAAATGTGTGATAGCGTATAATGGACACATGTATGTTTGTGCGTGTACCTTGCTTGATATATGTGTGCCCGACTGTGACTGATTAGTTTGTATAGTCGTTAGAGACCAGCTTCTTTACGAATCAAAGCAATTGTCATAATTCCTGTGGATATTAAGAAATTTAATTGGATATCATTTGTCTTTTACCTGCACGTGCCTTTAAATGTACACCTAACTATATTGATAAAGGGTTGTATAAACAAAAGTGACACTTCTTTTTTTTGTAATTTTTACACATTTTCTTTTATTAGCTGTGTAGCATGCATTATCTCTATAAGCTCTTTCCAGATCTATATAAAGTGATGGAATATGTTGGGCATTACTTGGACAATGTCCAAACATATTCACGTTTTGTTGATTTAATTTAAAAGATTTAATTTTATGTGACATAATAATAAAAAAATATTTAATGCCATAGTATAATTACATTCTCCTGCTATAAGTATTCTGCCTTTTTTATACCACAGAGCCTGTAGCACTTTAAATGATAAAGGCGATACAAAACAATACTGTGATCTGACATCCTAAGATGTTTATGAGAATGCGATGTTTATTATGACCTGTGGTAGAAACAGTTATACATTTTGTCCAGTATTCGTGAAAACTGTTTGGGGTGTTTTCTAAAATTCCATGATTACCTTCGTTGTTTTTAAATTTCACTTTTGATACGTTTTACATATTTCGTCATGACATTGTATGACATCATTAAATTGTTCTTATTATACGTCAGCGCTTGAGCTGTTCTATTTCAAACTAGTCTTTCCTTCGGAACTTTTAGGTGGCCGAGGCCTTTATCTACTGTACATATTGTACATCCTTTGATAGTTTAATATTTTACTAGTTATTTTGTTTGTATATTAGTTCGTTTTATCGGTTTTAACTACCGATGCAAGATCTTACTGTTTGTTGTCTCACTTTATTGGGATTTTATTTACACTGTTTGATAGAAAAACCTTTCGGATTGCGGTTGGTGTCCAGTTATCGTAATGAGAACTGTTTTGAATGCACACACCACAGTCTATGTCCAGGCAAAATAATCTACCATTTCCCAGTATGCATTTGTAATAAATGAGAAATACAGTTGTTAGTATGTTGTATATCAGAGTATAGAACGTGTATTTTATTTAAGATTTCAGTCTGACCATTTATTTACTGTTTTAATGGGAGACTCCAATCTGTTGTTTATGAAATTATGTATACTGTTAACGCATGTTACATTTACAATTCATTAAAACAATGAAAAAGTCCGATGAAATCTTGCTTGCTTCATCTAATGTTAATATTCAGCTACATTCATAAAAGTTTCCGCTGCCTTTATAGTCGAAAAAGGACAGGCAAATGTTTATATGAATTCGTTTTTAATCAAGAAGCTAAAGATAGGAATTGGTGTATTGAAATTAAACTATTGTTTTGATTACCAATCTTTATATAGTTATAAATTGCAAAAATGAAATATGCAGCACATGTTACAGTCGAATGTCATGTTTTGCCTCCAAAATGTCAACCCATGAATTAAAATTGAATCAAGATGGATTAGAATCATTCTCACCCTTTATACGGTATATATACAATATACAGACATGTGTTTACAGACAAATATGTGAGTAAATAAGCTTCTAGGGTTTCGTTTTTAATTCCTATAAAAGATCCTCTTATGACATAAGAATGAAAACGTAGTCTGGAAGCTGTAAGGATATGTATACAATTGTAACCATTAAGACATTCCGCAAAATTTCAGCACCGAGAACATCTTTCACAAGATACACGCATACGCAGGGCAATATTCAAGACTGAATATGAATACATTCAGGCTCTCGTTCACATCTTGGAGAAGAACGTGAAATTTGATTCGAATACTCTAGTGTCTTCCCTCCTGGACGCATTGAAGGTAAAATTAATGAAAGTAGAATGTCAAAGTAAGAACATGTGACACATATGATAAAAATGTAAAAGGATACTACTACTACTACTACTACTACTACTACTACTATAATATTTTAAATGTATCATATTCAATAATAATATTAGTAATGTTATTATTATTATTATTAGAAAAATAATAAATATATATTATAAATGTATCATATTAAATAATAATAATGTTATAATAATAATACTAGTAATAATAATAATAATAATAATAATAATTATTATTATTATTACTATTATTATTACTATTATAATAATAATTATTATTCATCGCTTAATTATCACCTTTAACAGACAATAAAATAAACAAAATTATCATCTGATAATGTACCAATATAAAATTAAGGCACATATTCAAATATTATTAAAGATTTTTATGTTCCATATTTTTCAGTTAACGGATAGTAGCAGCAATTTAATGTCAAACTCACATTACAAGATGTTACAAGAAGAACTGACGAAAGAGAAATGTACAACACCCTTTAAGGAGCTTTTGTCAAAAGAGGTATCAGTTTCTTAAGTTCAATAGAATTGTGTAGGTGCAGAACAAATTTAAAATATGTTAAATGAATATCTTTACATTTTAATACATTTTAAATGCGTTTCTAATTTCATTAAGGCTATCTAGTCATTTTCCGTGTTAGTCGAAGTGATATGCAGATAACAATAACATAAGTTTTTCATACTAAAATGTATTGTCAATGACTTCCATCTCTTTAAGGTCGGGGTATCTTACCTGGATCTCTATAAGAGATCTCAAAGACATTCGTAAATACATATCACAGAGATCAGCGGAGATTCTTGTGCATGGCCTTGTTCACTCCCATCTAGATTTTCGTAGTGGACTCTTTGTCGATATTTCAATCGTCCTTTGATCAAAGCAGCAAAGACATGTTAAATTTACTTCATTGGCTCCCAGTGCGTGCTAGGAGTATGTTCAAAATACTAGTAATGATGTTTAGGGTAATACATAAAACAGCTCCAGTTTATCTACAGAAACTGTTCACTTGCAACCGAGGTCGTTAAAGACTATGGTCAACAGATGAATTATTAATCCTCAGAACACGAACACGGATGGCTAACAGATCTATAGCCGTTACAGGCCCGAAGTGGTGGAATGCTCTTCCGAATCATTTAAAGTGCATTCAGAAGGAAGATCGGTTCCAATGCAAATTAAAGACTCACTCGTTTAATATTTATTTAGACTAAAATATAATAGGCACGAGAGCATTGTAAATAGGACTGTAAAGCGCAGTCGAATATTCTACAATATTTTTTGCGCTATATAAATGTACTTGTATTTGTATTTGTCATGCCCTCAACTAATCTACACAGAACGTATGTTTTCTCCAGTTACACGCACGCACGCACGCACGCACGCACACACACACACACACACCACACACATACACACTTACACACACACACACACACACACACACAAACACACACACACACACACAAACACACACACTTACACCACACACACAAACACACACACACACACACACACACACACACACACACACACACACACACACACACACACACACACACACACACACACACACACACACTTAAGACATTACTTAAGCCATACAATTGTGTAACCCTGTCATTGCAAGCATGATGCAGCTTTTCGACATGTTTCCTTTATTTATTTCTCAATGCAATTTTATGAAAAAAGAATAAATTTTAATCTATTTTAAATGTATGCTAAACACCGTATGATATTACAACTTTTATTTCTTAGGCGGAGGCAACACATTTTAAGGTTTGTCACCTGGCTTTGCTCATCGCGGAAAGTGCCCTGAGATCATTTTGCAAGAAGCAAATACAAATGATTCATGACGACATCAAAACATCATTTCCAAGAGACAATTTATGTACTTCGGCCAACAAAAATGACATTTGTCGAGCAAACAGCAAAGTTTCAGAAGGGATCGAGTTTAAACATGAATGTAAGGAAGACCCCAAATGCAACGAGTTTCTGCGTGTTGTTTTAAGTAAAAGGTCAGATAACTGCTATCTGACGCCATACACAATGTTCAGAAATACTAATCCGCAACACTGTCTGGCCAAATCTTGGGAGTTTGCCAAATTGTTCATAAATCCATGCAAGCAGGAATGGGTTGGATTTGAGGATTTAGACGCATTTTGCCTGCTAACGTTAATTGTCAACGTCCAGATGTTTGCTGCTAACCAAAGCGAACCAGACCTTCTTCTGGAGAAACTGCAGAAGGTAATGGGCATTACATACATTTTGCAAATCCTACATTTCGCAAAATGATTGAAAGAAAAAAAAATGTTCTTAAAATAGATAAATATACATCATTAAGATAGGTACAGGATTAAGATGGAGTGACATTAGGAAAATGTATAAAGTGTATACCAACGACATTTTGCAGCCTGTTACATTTACACTTGCACATTTTGTTTTATCCGATCAGGTCAGAGAGACATCTTTCAAAATCATGCATGGCCCTGAAACAGAAATGACAAATGAAGAAAATGCTGAGTGCATTCAAGATATACTGTACGTTTTGCAGTTTGGCATTTTGCATTTACATCCAGAAGCAGGCAAAGCCATAACACAGGTTTGTCAATAACGGTCTATTTTTTCTAATTTCGGGAAACTCAGGTCCCGCCTCAGTCTGTGATACTGGAATTCATTAAAAAGCGTTCTCAAAATGATAGATGAAGTAATTCAAATATAGTATATTTGAACCTTATATTATTGTCAATCTTCGAGATAATAAAACAATACGACAATCCATAAAAACTGACGATTTCCGGTTACTTAAATATTATCGTTCTACCAGTTCACTTGTGTAGATGCGTGTCTTGGTCTGCTGCCATTAAAGATATATGGTAGAACATCATTATGTCTTTTTGCTGCAGGATTTGCAATGCATGGCCCAAAATAACTGATGATGATGATGACTGGGGTACATTGTAATATGCAATATTAACCCTCTTCCAGATAAGGCCCGGGTATAGATTTGCCTGAGCCAGAATGGTCTTTTGCTATCTATACATTGGAATGAATTCTGACATTGGTCTAACCTTTCATGCCATTATATATTCCCTTATGTATGAAGATGTTTCATTTTACTCATTTTACAAAATTATTCTAGGCACAAATCCTTTATCACTTTAAATAAAGAACTATACAAGTACATAAAATAATAGAAGATGCTTCATTTCCATAGTTTATTTCATAATTCATTAACAAATGTCGGTATAATAAATTCTTTAGTTAGCTAGCTCACTGCTATTCTACGAGAGAGTATTTTGTGAGACATTAAGCATTGACTTTCAACTGCACTTATATTCTTTGAACATCAGCAATAATACTTTTTCAGTCGGACAGCACAGTTTAATAAGATGACTTTAAAGTAATATTGCATAAGATGGGATGGGATTAGCCGGCATTTTTGCCGATACTGTGCAGCGACATTTCTATCATTATAGCACAGGGACAATTATATGGTGCCCATGGACTGACGCCGGCCGGTCCATTATACTGACACCGACGAGTCAGGCGTAATGCTGTCCCCTTAGCCCTGAGCGTAAGGAGGGAAGCCACTACTACCAACTTTAAAGTCTCTGGTTTGACCTGGCCGGGGTTTGAACTCACGACCTCCCGATCCGCAAGCCGAATATTCTATGTACTATAATATATGTTTCAGGAATTGTTACTACACATATAACGGTTGGGAGTATAACGACTGGGAGTATAATATTGTTCCCCCCAACGCCTTATGCGTACATTATATTTGCCTCTTGTCGAGATAATAAAATAACAAATGTTGATGATATGTTTACGTAACGAGGACCTATGACAAAGAGCGACATTGACTCGACGTGTGCACGACATCTCTATGAGAAGAAAAGTTCTGTAAAAAATGGTGAGTCAATTAAAATCGACTTTAAATTCCCAACGAATCGTGCCGAGTTGTACAAGTTTAATAAAAAAATGTTCAAGATACGAGACAATTTACAGACAATTTCAAAAGAACCGGGAAGATGAATATCATTTTGTTTTGGAATGCTCTTTGTATACTGACTTACGTAATGTTTATATTCCAGTCTATTATAGACGTAGACCTAACAGACAAACATTTGTAGAGTTAATTACTAATGAGAATGAAAATGCTATAAAGGAATTATGTGTGTTTGTTCACAAAGCTTTTGTTATAAGATCTCATCACACTTATGTAGAAAACGTCAAATTACAAGTTATTAAACGCTGTACTACTTAACATTTGTATTAAACGCTATGACTTTATGTAGTTTGTATATAGTTAGCGGAATTAGTATACGTATCATCATTGTGTATAGCTATGCATTTATTATTTAAGTGTACTAATATACATTAGATAGACATCAAGCCAGCTATACATATCAGCTAGTCTTAATTACGTGCAAACAAAGTTTACGCACTCAAAATAAGCCAACGCGCTCACGAATTCTATGTGCCCTAATTGTTTATTGATTTTGTGTATTTAAAAATATGACATAGGTTTTTAATGTGCACTTTATTTGTTAAGACATTTTACCTTTCTTATTGGTTTTTACAATTTCGTTTTCGTGTAGGTATCATGGTGGAATTAAATTATCTTCAGCCTGTATGAGTAAATGCACGCTTTCGATAATCAATACTAGTAAAGCTGGTTTGAAAGTCACATAGTAACCTAGTTAGCTTTATTATGTTTCTTGATAGCTTTATTTAGTGCATTTAGTTCAAAATGTCTATATCTCGACTGTTAGTATATCCTAATAGCTCGCATAATATGTACACTGACTAATATCTCCTTAAAATGTCCAAGTTTCTAATGTACATGTATATTGAAATTAATGCATAATTATAATTATAATGAACCATGTTTATACTACTTCAAACGCACTGTTATGTTTATACATCTATTGACTTTATTTATCATAATTATAAATGTTTACCTGATCACATATATATATAAATATGTACTATGTACTGTGGCCACATGGGCTTTGGCCTTCTGGTTTGAAATAACATGACTTTACTTGTTTACATAAACATGTCCATTCAATCCACGTTAGTGTAATGCACGATGTAAATGGTTGGTTTTTGTATGAAAAATAATATAAGTAAAGTATTGGTACTTTTTGAAAGCATTTGAGCAGGCGTAAACTTTAACTGTCGAAATGAGAATAGGGGGAGGAGAATGATGTGTAAATCGCGGGGCGGTTCATCACAAATAGAAATCAAGGTGTGCTCTCGTTTGACAGGGATTTACATATAGTCACGAAAGCTAAAAGACATATATATTATAATAAGCAAGTAAATGTACTATAGCAACAAAGATGAATTTTAAAAGTTTTTTTTTTCAGATACAAAGCTTGACAAAGGAACCGAAGATAAGACCTTTTGAAATCCGATCATTTAAGAAACAGGTAACAAATTTATCACATGCAGCTTTCCCAGTAAAACTGGTTTAAACCCGCGAAGCCGGTCCCCTTTGCCGACCGGCCATTCCAAGGCGGAACCTGTTGGGTTTGCACTATTTGTTGAATGACTCGTCACACATTTGTTCTCACTTTTACATTTGACTTGAATGTGAATACCTGCGTTCTGTGTCTTTTTTAAAATTAAGTGTATGCTGCAATGCTCATAGGACTTCGTCATATTTCCGAATAAATAAATGTTCGGTAATGTCGATATATCATATAGCATGATTCAACAACCTGTATTTGCTTTGTTAGTGACGTTTTCAAAGATCTAAGGGAAATTGTTTCTTTTGTGAAGCATTTGATTCCACATAAAGGTGCCTATTAACTACTTATCCCTGTCTTTTCTTTCTTTTATTCAATAGAAACGTAATTTGATGTAATAACGTTGTATTTTCAGTGGATAATAGGTGACACAAGCTTCAGCAATTGGTGTAAATGCGCTCTTGCCTTGAAATACCTACAACCTGCAATGGTGGATATTGTGGAAGAAAAAATGAGCATCATTTTCATCCAGTTACCGGACAAAAAAAGAAGAAAAAAAAGGATTCAATCGCCTTTTGATTATGCGAAAGGATTCCTAGATGCCAAGCAAAAAGGACAAATAAAAGAGTTCAGACAATGCGATGTCAGTGCACTTTGTCGCATTATTATTGGTTGCTCAGACCTGAAATCACAGTTTGATGTGACACATGTCAAGAACGTAAGTTACACATACTACAATAACAAGCGTGTATTTACTAAACCTGTGCATGTATGAAACTCTTTTTCTTCTATCATATTCCATTTGATAAGTATAAGTTGCCTCCTATGCGTTGTTTTCATCAAAGTATTTATTATCGTCGAGAGATATCACAAAGTGCCCTGTATCAGTTTAATTCGATATTTAATTGATAATTGCTAAACAATACAGATTGTTAATATAATATAGTACCTATAACTGGTAATGTCCACATATATGCCGTTATTAAACTACGTGTTATATAGCAAGAATTTTATGTTTTATGTGTTTTATTTTTATTTTAATAGGTTAGAGACGTGCGGAATAAAACATTACACAGCCCAAACATGAGCTTAAAGCAGCAAGAAATGGAGGAGAGAATCGATACAATTTTGGGCTTCTTATATAGCATTTACAATACATGCACTAGTGATAAAATTGCAATCGCAATTGAAAACATTAAACAGGTAGACTTATATGCTGTTATTGTAAAATTATATTTAATGCAATCGCCAATGCGTTAGATTTTGTAAGTTTTGACAAATTTAACAAATAAATATAAAACACAAAATTGAACATTATTATTTCTGTATACCACGTCAATGCAGCGGTGTCCAACTTAAACATTATGGGCTGTACACGTTTCCTTGTAGTTAGATTTTCTTAAATATACACTATTTAATCTTGCAGTTTGACATAAATGGTTTGTATACAGATGAACTTTGACTGTTATCATGAAAAATTCATCACACCCTTAATAATTTTCGGGTGATCCATTCTCATTGATGTTATTTTCTTTCCTTTAGGATTCGCAATCGAAAATACATAAAAAGCACTAAATATAAAATGCGTTTGTGCTAAGAAAAAAATACATTTGAAACAAATGCAGAAGGTACTTGTGAATACAAGATCTGTTTTCTACTTCAGTTGCGAGAGGGTGGCTTTAAACTTCCTCGTGATGAGGTCATCGAACTTTTTAAGGAGGTCGTTGCTACTGTTATACATGATGAGGACTACACGACGAAGGAAGTTTCTCAGGTATTTTATATAAAGATGCATACTTGATTAGAGATTCTTTATAACAATCATTTATCTTTGTCGGTGTGGCACATATTTAAAATGTTAGCTATATAGATTAAAAGATATTTTTTTCCAGTCGCGTGCAAATAATACTTAAACTGTTGGTTGTTACATTTATCAAATAAAACTAGCAGTCAAACTAATACCAACTGAAAGTCATAAAATTAATTTCTTCACATACTTTAAAGGGGATTTACAATGTACAAAAGTATTTTTTCAATCGAAGTGCAGTCTTTAAGTCATGGCATTATTTATTGTTTGATTATCCTTTATATAAAAGAAAAAAATCATCAATCGTGTGATCACACTACATAAGTAAGAACTGAGCAAATCCGACTGCGGTACATTACATGATGTTAAAAAGGTTTTCTGGAATATAAATGATTTTCTAATGTAATGGTAATAATGATACTGCTTTTATACGTTTAACAGGGTTTAAAAAAACATTGAAGTTTTTGACTTCCTTTGAGTGGGGTACCATTACATCCTTGAAAATGTTTGATTTTTTATGCGCGGACTAAAGTTATTGTTTTTGTGCGGATTTTGCACGGCACCCCTGGATTTTTATCTTAATATTTCATTTGTCGCTGAGGACGGTGACGCTATATTTACAGTTTGTTTAGGAAATGCCTACCGGGTGACGTAACATATTATTTGAATGGATATTATCATTCTATTTTAGCAGTAAAATGAACTTATGGTAGTTTGTATTATGGTTATCTATTTTGTTTCTTAAAGAAAAGAATACTTTAACGACAGAAATAAACAGATGAACTATGATAAGTCAGTATGCCAACTAGCCGATATCATTGAAACGTAAAATAAAAAAGTAGTAAGCACAAAATGTGTTTGCACATTATCGTACTACAACATGTCATCTATCAGGAACCACGTTTTTGCATTTCTTCATCAATTAACATGCTATTCCATGCCACAAATTGAAGGTAAGTACTATTTACAGTTGTACCTCTTTCTCCATATATTTACATTCATGTAGTGTTCTTCTACAAATCAAAAAGTATTTTAGGTGGGAAATTTTCAAAATGTAAACAGAGTATTTAAGAACTGTCAGGGTTTAAAATGTACACAATGTGCTTGACATATGGAATGCTATTTTATTTATTCTTAAAGATTGTAATAGTATCCGGATACTGATTGCCGGATTTTGGAAAATATGCTCTCACAATCAGTTTATGACTTTTCCATGTGTAAAAAAATTTGTGACTTAGGTTTATTTAAAAAAAGCTTGCCTCTAAAATACATTTTCCAGCTATCTGAAAATACTATAAGCAAAGTTAAAACTGAATTACAGAAACTGTCAATAAACTGAAATTTGACAAGCTTGAAATATGGACATCAGTGAGAATCCAAACCTTGTATGTTTCATAGGGTGGAAACTTATTGACTCGAGGAAATCTTGTCAAAATGATCTATGCAATTTTTGGAGATGAACTGCATGTGTTTTCATCACCTGGACTTGCCAACATACTTGTGTTTCGCATCAGAATACAACTTCTAGTTTACTTCGAATAGGAGAGTTTGACGATTGAAAATGTTGCTAAGATGATTGTTAATGAATGTAAGCAAATAAAAAACAAACTGAAAGCCTTTAGTGTAGAAAACAAGCAGAAAGCCTATAGTGTACACATTAATAAGGAAATTGTCTGTGAAAAATCAAGTTCTACAGTTTTGACACTTATGTCCTGTTTATCGGACAGTCTTGCATTTACATTTCCTGCATTGTTGATTGGCAATATTGTTACCAATAGGCCTACCTCACTATAAATAGCACTAGGGGTGCAGACGCGGGACAGAAGCAAGGTTGACCTTTTGTATGATTTTGGTGTGACCTGTTCATATAATTGGTTCAAATTATCTGCAGCTGCTGCAGTCGCACAAGAGCAGAAGAGGTCTCAACAAGGACAATCACTGATGCAGAAGATAGATTTATCCAGGTTGTTGCAGATAACTTTGATGCAAACATCTCATCACAAAACTATGTGTACGATCTACACATGCTCTAGCATTGTTGCTAACACAAGAGTAAAGATCCACAGACAATGCCAGAGGAGCCCAGAGACAAGTGAGCGATTTAGGAAAGATGATGTAAACCCCTACCATACCAGTCGACCAATATAAAGGTCCCAACCTGAAGTGCCTCAAGGTCAAGCAAACGCCACTGCCATTGAAACTGTTGGCAGAAAAAACGTACAATGTACACGGGCACAAGACATTAGCTTTGACCTTCTGAAAAGTGTGGCATCCGTTCACCTGAATATGGTGGTTTCAATACATTACTGACAAGGACAGGGAGTCACAGTTTAAAGCCCCAAAAAGCAGCAATGTATACACCTTTGATAGATATGGTTCCATCAGATCATGCCACTATGATGTCAGTCATGTTTGAAGCACAGCGGCTAACTTTGAATGTGGACAACCATTCGCAGTGTTGACTGTTGGTCAGCAACTGTATTGAGTAATGGTCAATGTTATGTGTGTCCACTCAGAGCTATTTTTAAAATTCTACCAGCGTCTGGGAGGCATGCATATGTTGATGAACATTGTGGGGTGTGTTGGTGTTTTAATGCCATCAGTGGGCTAGAGGTTGTGATGAGGGCTGCCTTTGGTGGAGTGACTGACATGAATGTTGACAGGAGAACGTTTCCACAGAATGTTCGGACTTTGAGGATGGTGTGTGAAGAGGATTGTAAGAGGTGAAATTGCAGAGACTTTCGACTTCAAAGGCTTCATCAACCTCCTGGGGGAGAAGGCGTCTAACAGTGGAAGAGCCAAACTCTGATTAGACTCTCTCATCAAACTAGTTTTGATAATGAAGATGTTTGTTCGAGCCGAACGAGAAGGGGATTGGGCTTTACATCTTCATGCTGTGTCAATGATGTTGCCATACTTTTTTCGCCGCGCGGCATGTTAACAACGTGAGTATGGTTTGTATTACTTAAAGTCAATAGAGGGCCTTACAAATGATGTGGTTGCAAAATTCCAAAAGGGACGTGTCATGAGACACAGAGCAAGGTTGTGGAATGTCATTTGGTCGGATATGTTTATTGAGACAATGTTTATACGTTATGAACATAGCCCAGGTGGAATTACTGGAATAAATAGTGAATCAGCTCTGAAAAGATGGACCCTCAACCTTCACACATGCAGTAGAGTAATTTGAGATCTAAAAAGCTTACGGGACAAAGATGAGGATACCACCAATGGAACTGTCCACAAAGAAGAGGCTGCTGCTCATATTGCAGCAGATGCAGGAGACAGGAAAAAGATACGTGACAAGTTTGATACCTGCATCAAGCAAATAGAAGTAGAAGATCATACAGATGGTACCTGAACATAGTGCCTGGCAGGATAGCACCAGATTCAGTCAATGTTGGTGATGCTGTTGGCATTTGTAGGAAACAGATGTCAGCATATGAACGGCCATAGCCTGAAGGTTTTAATGGACATTTAAATGACAATTTGAAAGAAGTCACTTTGTCAGCAGGTAGAAAGACTATCAAGTGTGGGACAGGTGATGTGTATGACACACAACTCAATGCGAGGGTGATTGGAATGGCCTCAAACAGACCTATAGGTTTGAAAGATGTTTTCAGTCATGAGCTAGTACCAATACCAACATCAATGTTTACTGACAATGGGAAAATGCGAATAGCTACATCAAAGTCTGTTCTCAAGACAAAGCTTCAAGTAATAAGTTTGATATGGAAGACAGAAAAAACGGATGTCTTTATTCTTAATGGATATACGATGATGTGGTGCATACACTGGTCATCCAATGGCACAGCCCATACCTGAAATTCTTCGCAGTATGTGTTGAAGAGATTGAAAGAGTGTGATGTGTATTTGATCTTTGACAGATATCGCCTATACAGCATAAAAAGCAGCACGCGTAACAATCGAGGGGTACAAAAGACAGTTGTTAACCACAAGCTGACTCCCACAACGCATCTTCCAGCTCAAACTACTGTTCTTACAAGCACAGACAACACAATCCAGCTCGTTGACATGAGCATCACATGAAGAAAGCGAAAATCGTGTCTGAAACTGCTTTAAACAGTTTGATAGTGACTGTTTCTTCAGATGTCCCAAAATACATAAAGGAGTAGTTATTGACAGAGCAGATCTGAGAACAAGCCACGAAGAAGCTGAAGTTATGATTCCTCAGCAGGTTGTGTATGCAGCTTTACAGGGAGCAGAGCTTTGTGACAGTGATCAGATGCATCACTGTTAGGTTTCTACTCTACTCTGAATATGTTCTCTAATCGTTGATACAAGGAACCAGTGCCCAGCGGTCTTTCCTTGATATCATATCAAAGCATCATCCAAAGCTCACGCAGCTTTCGTCCCCCACCTTTACCTGCTCATGCTCTATCGGGATGCGACACTGTTGCTCAAATTAATGGTATGGGAAAGGCAAGAGTTATTAAACAGCTAGAGCGATTCACCCTTGAGATATTGGAAGCATAGGTGCAGACATGAAAGAAGGTTTGTAAGACCACTTGTTTTATTGCTGCCTGTTATGGTAAGAGAGATCACAACATGTCAAATATGAGATATGATGTTTGGCTGACAAAAATGGGAAAGAAGTCAGCTAAAATTGCCCAAAATTCAAACTATGCCTCCAACAATTGAATCATTTTTGAGAACGTAAAACGGGTCCACTACCAAGCATGCATTTGGTGCAGTACATTGGATCCGGATCCACCTAGCATGGATCCAATTCTGTATGCATGGAGCAAAAATCGAAAGTCCAGGGTGCTCATCCTAACAAGCCTGGGTGACAAACCTTCAGCCCCAGCATACGTCTTGCAGCTGATATGCTGCAGTTGTTCGTCATAACTATCAGGTGCAACTTCTCGGTGTGGCTGCTACTTGGCACACCTTTCATGCACAATATTTTGCTCATGCAACAAGCAAAGGACTGTCAAAATAAGTGAACAAAAATACAAGAGAACGATTGAGTGATGATGACTTAAGTGACTCAGGAAGTGATGGCAAATGACCAGAACATGACTTATGTTGTTGAAAGTTAATAGCATTTAGAAGTAGGCATTCATAGTTAGCACTGGGAAACATGTTTATAATTTTAGTTTTTTACTATTAAACTTACATAATGCACTATCGTATAAGAAATGTAAGTTTATAAATTCAATAGTTTTAGCACTTTCTAACTGTTTCCAATAATTCACCATAAAATGACTGTTCGTTAATTTAATTAACCAGTAATCACTGTTATAATTATGGCATCTAAATACACATATAATTTGAAAATAGTTTATTTAAATAGTATTCTATACAATAAGCATTATATATATATATATATATATATATATATATATATATATATATATATATATATATATATATATATATATATATATATATAAAACTTTATGAAGTTTTTGTTTTACACACAAAAATTAAATAATATGTGATAAAAACACAAATAATTAAATGGTGTATTTTGGCGGCCATTTTGTCGGCCATTTTGCATAGTTTCAGACGTTAAATGTTGAAAAACAACATTGTATCATGATTGTGTTTATGCAATAAATCCAAATAGGGATCATGAATAGTGTGTTTCATTCACTTTTTCATGAGATATGTCAATTTAGGGAATTTTTGCGGCTTTCTTGGCGACCAAAGTTACATCAATCGGTTCCTGAGTAGGAACATGATAAAGAACCAATTTATGAAAAAAAACATTTTGTGCGTACTAATTCTTTGGTCTACTGAGCTATACTCATTCACATGTCTATTGCTGAGTCTTACTTTAAAAGTGAAAAGTATTTTAGATTAAAACAGGGTCCACAAAACTAACAATATGAGGGGCATTTATAAAGTATTAATCAGTGTGGCGCTTTAGTCGTATACGTAATATTTCTGCAGAAATTGTTAGACCAACCCTTCGAAGTATTCCCCTTTGACTTGGATGCACTTTTCCAAGCGATGAATCCAATCGGAAAATGCTTTTCGGTAGCTCTCTTTAGGCATAGTGTTTAGACACTGGAAAAGCGCGCTGCCGACGGCGTGCCGAGATTGAAAATGTCGACCTCTCATGTAGTTCTTGATATAAGGATTCAACCAAAAATCGCACGGAGCAAGATCAGGGCTATATGCAGGGTGTGGTAAAGTGTCAATGCTGTTGTCGCAAGATACGACTTTACCACCACTGACTTGTGGGCAGGTGCGTTATCATGAAAGAGCTTGATTCCGCGTACGCCGGTACGGGGACGAGCTGCAGTATAGTGGCTTACAACAGCAGAAAGAACCGAATCTCGGTAAAGGTAAAATATTCCGGTAACACTCCTGCCTTCTGGTATAGGAATTCGAGCCACCATTCCCTGGCAATTAAAAAATAATGCATACATAATGCGTTTTGAGGTGCTAGCTCTACGGGCAACTTGGGGCCGTTCGTCATTTTCACCGACCCACACCTTATTTTTTTTCTTTACTGTCAGGGTCATAAAAATATACCCATGTTTCATCGCCAGTCACAATTTCACTCATGCGACTTTGGTCAGCATTCTTGTATATATCGAGCAGCTGTGACGCAATTCGCACGCGCTCCCGTTTTTGGTCCTCACTGAGAAGGTGGGGTATCCACCTGGCGCAAACCTTGCGTAGCTTTAACATGCGAGTCAATATTTGAAAAACCGATGACGAATTAATGTCACATAAATTACTTATCTCCTCCACTGTACAGCGGGCATCATCTTCCACAGCTTTTTTAACAGCGGCAATATTTCCGTCTGTCATTGTTGTAACTGGACGGCCATGACGGGCCTCATTTTTATCGCCTCTCTACCGGAGGTAAATAGACGGACCAACTTCTAACTGTGGCATACGATAGGGCACTGTCCCCATAAACCTTGTCTAAGTCTGATTTAATATCAGGTGCAGCAACGCCAAGCAATGCGCATATTTTGCAATACGCTCTTTGCTCATCTTGTGAATTGTTCTCTTTATCTGCCATTTTTAACTGCAGTGTACCTGACCGTAGTCGATTTAAGCGCTCACAGTGTAGGTTTTTCCCGGTTTCCTCGTGCACGTAACTGTAGAGGAGAGTCTGATCTTTCCATACATGTATAACATGTACCAATTACGTTCGGATTAACGTTAAAAAATCGCACTGATTAATACTTTATAAATGCCCCTCGTAGATTATAACAATGGTAATAATGATCATGGTTATTATAACTATGCTATGTTTGATCTAAATATGTCTTTATTAACAGATGGTGAGTAGTTTCAAATGTTTCCTAGCCGAAGGGAAGATTCCTGGCACGACAAGCAATGGTAATCGTTAATGTTGTATCTTAAATTACAACAGTAATATTCTACTTAGCACTGGATTATGTTTTATTCTTTTTCTTAAATATGAGCATAAACAAGTATACTTTCTACCCAGTTACAGCAATTTACATCTTTTACATTAATTTAAACGTGTTACCCATCTTACGAAAATAAAACCTCTGAACATTTCATTATGTATTACATGTTATTTTTTCTTTTTTAATATTTTTAGAAAATATAAATATAAGAGGATCCCATCCTCGGGATATTGAGAGAGAATGGGCGTTGGATCAAGTGTCACTAAAAGGTTAGAATTAATACCGCTTTGAATTATTTATTTGTTGTGTCAATATTGTGAACAACTGCAAAATATAGCATATAAATAACAAAAACAAAAAACAAATTAACAACAGCAACACACACACAAAACAAACATGAACAAACAATCAACGACAACAAAAAACACGATGACAACGACATAATCAAATTTACCAAATTACATTAAAAAGGTTAAGATAATTTGAGACTTACCTAAGTAAGAGTATGGATAAATATAGACAGGTTAATCAATAGCTATCTTTTCTTTTTAATGCATAACAAATGCTAGTTTCTTTTTTCGAAATTTGCTATAAAATTACTGTCGTTGACAGTATATATATGGATTGAGATTTTATCTGAATGCATTATCTTTTTATAGAGTACACAGTAAAAGAGGTGAGAACGTAATAATTAAATGTTTTTCGTGTTATACTCGAAATCCAACATACACATTGCTATTAACATCCTCAGGTATTTCGTGGAATATATATGTCTTGTATATTTTTATAAACAATTTGATTCCATACACATCAACTCAAAACACAGTTTACCTTGTTTACCTTCGTCGAGAGGTAGTTTAGATTTAAATATCTGTTGATAGGACCTTTTCTTTTTTATAATATGTTATTTAAAAAAAAGATCATTTTAATGATGGTAAGGATATTGACAATCTATACATTCAAAAGTAAATGCAAAAGGTTAGAACTGCTAATATTTTCCTATTCATTATTTTTAGAGGAAATAATATATGTGTTTAAGCTGCATTAAAGAAGTAATTTTCAATACGAAGGTAAAAACACAAGCATATTCTATGCCATAACAAATGGCAGAACCACGAATCAAACATATTTCCCTACCATTCTTAAAACTGCCCTTTTCACTATATACGAATATAAGTTTTATTAAAATATATGATTGATAAACCCCTTGCAAATTGTTTCAAAAACTAATGTGACGTCAATGCAGCTGGAAAAATGCGTTTATTTAAATGTTTCCGATTCTTTTAAGTTATAAAACATAACAACTACCTGCAAATAAGTGAAGAAAATTAGATACATGTAGATGGTAATTTAATAAGATTTAAAGCCATGCATTTGATATGCCGAATGTTTTTAAATAACAGAAATAGACTCACAGCCCATACAAATCGGTCTCTATTTTCTACACTTCTAAAGTCTTTCTGGGGATGCTATATTTATTATTGTTTGTTGTTTTATCAAATATTGCTCATGTCATATTAGGTTAACATATTGGTCCCACTTGCATATACCAGTGAAAATATAGATAACATAACATGTAATTATAAATGCGTTATAGTTGTTACAGTAATTATGATGTCTAAGCGGAACACAAATTATGGGATACCCTATGTGTTATGTGTGATAAAAAGGTGTTTATACATTAAAGTAAGACACACACAAGCCTGTGCACACATCCGTGCACGCACCCACCTACCCACCCACCCACCAAACAAAACCCACCCATCTACCCACCCCATTCCTACCTACCCCCAAACACGCGCACCTGCACACACGCGCACAGGCATTCATGAATTTCGTGTCAAACGGGGACTTGGAATTAAACCGATATAAACGGGGACTTTTTAAACTTTGCGTCTCTTCAGTTAAAATTGCAATAATGGTTAAAGATGAACATATGCATGTTCTTAATTTGAAACAATGTAATTTTTACAGCAGAACCGGGGACACATACCTATGTATATATTTCCAACTAAATGGGGACATTCACACGCTTTTTCTTACGAAGCAATTGTTGACTTTGGTTGTACGAGAGAAGTTTGCATTTATTTTCTAATACTGGATCACAATGAAAGCAGCATAATAAAATTGTTAAGAAAAAGAATATTTTAGACAAATATATATTTACTTAAATAATCCGTATCTGTAAAATCACTTTAAATTTGACAATTCTAGAATTTTAGAATTCTGGCCAGACATTTGTGTGCATTTTTCCCAACCGAAACGGGGTCACACACAATAATTCCTACGCAGCATTTGGGGACTTTGATTTCCATTCCCCAAGATGGGGACGTCTTAACTTATTTGTTATTGTTATTTTCAGGATTTCAGTAAAAAGTGAAGTGTTAAATAATCGGGTTCTCTAAAGATATTATACATTGTCTTTAGGGTCGTATAAATTACCGACATATAGTTTTCAGGCCGTATAACTTACCGATATGGAGATATTAGGCCCTATAAATTGCCGGCAAGGAGTTTAGTTATCAATATTTAGTTATTTTGCCGTATACATTGTCGTGATGGAGTTATTAAATCGAATAACTTATCGATGTTGATGTCGATGCAGTATAACGTACCGATACTGAGTTACTCCGCCATATTCATTGTCGACATAAAGTGACACGGACGTATAATTTACTAAAATAGTGTTATTAGGCCATATCAACTACCTACATTGAGGTACATGTATAAGTAACTGATATAGAGCTGTTAGGCCATATTTATTGCCGACAGGGTTGTAAAAACACTGGAATTGAGTTATTATGCCGTAGAGAATACCGACATTTAGTTATATGCCGTTTAAATAACATACATTGCACTAAAAGACTCTATTTATTCTCGATATAGATTTTGATGTCTAAAATAAATTCATACAGACGTAATCGTATAATCCGGCGACGATATGTGATATGGAGGAGTTAAGCCGTATAAATTGCCAACATGGTGTTTTTGGAGTTTCTATGCCGCACAAATTAACGACTTGGGGCTTTAGCTTACCGACATGTATTAGGCCGTATATATTGTCGACATGGAACTATTGGGTTGTTAAAATACCAGAAATGAGTTATTATGTCGTATTAATTACCAACATTAAGTTATATGCTGTTTTATTGATTTAATAGTATCTTTTTATTCTTGACATAGATTTTTATATCGAAAAGAAATATATACATACAGACTTGGCCCTATGAATAGCTGAAATTAAGTTTATTATTAATTATATGACCAACTTCATGTCTGTATTATAACTGGGTAAAAGGAAAAAACAATTGTTGAACAAGTGCAATGCCCGTGTAAGGTGGGCATGCATTATATATGCAAATAAACTGACATTTAAATGCAACATTTCTAGACATTGAGATCAATATTTCCAATGACAGCGTCTCTACTAAAATCTATGACAAGAGAGATGAATTCAACTTAAGTATTGTGAATTATCCATACCTTGATGGTGATTCACCTCGTGCTACCTCTTATGGTATTTACATATCACAACTTACAAGATTTGCACGAGTTTGTACTAAAGTAGAAGATTTCAATGCTAGAAACCTGTTTATTTCTTCTAAACTGTTACAGCAAGGCTTTCGTTTTCATAAATTAAGAAAGGCGTTTTCAAAATTCTTTCATCGCAATGGTTTTCTTGCTTCTAAGTATAATAGCAGTATGAAAACACTTATGCAGAAAGGCATAAGCCATCCTGCATTTTTTGGAAATGTTTTATACAAGTTAAAGAAGATCAAGGGTCTCAATAACTTTTCTGACCACTTTACAAAACTTATCAGAAAATGTATTGCAGATGGTTACAACCCGGGAATCCTTCGATGTACTGCATTGCTTACAATTGACCCTTTTACAGTCAAGAACTTGCATTGCTTTTAAATTACACGATGACCGGACAGGTCGTTGAGACTATATGAAAACAGTGACTTAAAGCCATAATTGGACAGTCACTGTTGAATTTCTTGTCTCTTCATCTCTCCAGTCGTGCCCTATATAGGTGGGACAACTTGAGCAGTCTCCATACCCTTTACGTGAGATTGCACAGTAGGTATAACAGCGGGAATTTTTGTACCTTTATCATATATAATATGTCAACTGCGGATAAATCCTCGGCGTTTATGATATGTTTTTTAAACGTATTAACTCTAAACAATACTACGTTTTATTTTGTTGATTTTCTAAAATTCTATTATTTCTTCCGTATTATTTACATTTCACTTTTGACACTTTTGGCATATAACGTCATGGCATTTATGACGTCATTATATGGTTCTTATAATATATCAGCGCTTGCACTGCTTTATTTTATTTTAAACTACTCTCTCATTTGGAATATTTTGGTTGCCGAGGCTTTTATCTACTGTACATACTGTACATATGTTGTTTTATTAATAGTTATTTTGTATGTACATATGTTCATTATATCTGTTTTAACTCCCGATGCAGGTGCTTACTGTTAGTTGTGTCACTTTGACGGGATATTTTTATTTACACTGTTTGTTTGATAGAAAAACCTTCAGGAAGTGCGAGGTTGGAGCGCTCCACTAACCAGGTTTAAGCACCCCAGTTGGCCCTTTTTCCGACTGACCGTTCCAAGGCGTTAACTGATGGTTTTTCTTTTTGTGTGTTATGTCTCGTCTCTGTGTTTTTTGTCACATTTACATTTACCTTGTTTGCCTTTGTCTACAGGTAAATAAAAATTTAAATAGCTGTGAAAATTTTGATAGGACCTTTTCTTATTTACCTATTAAACTTATACAGGACCACAAAGCGGTGACAGAAGTTATATTTTATTAAGCTTAAAATAGGCCGTTTCTTTAACATAATTTTAAATGATGTTATTTTTACAATACAGTTTTGGTCATAAATTCCCGTAAATTATTTCCCTTCCGAAACGGGGCAACACAAAATAATTCTTCAACAGCAATCGGTGATTTTGATTGGAATCACTACAAATATAGACGTCCCAGTAATTCGCTTTTTGGGGATTACAATAACTATGTGAAATGAAAATGCATTGTATAGTCTTTCGTGACCTAGCGGAAAATTACCAACAAATAGTGCAGAACTGTTGTTGTCGGATGTCGTGCCTATTGTTGTTCCAGCAAGACTTTCATACTTAGTCATTTGGATATGGTACTGAACTTTACGCATCTAAGCAACACACTCACCGTTTCTTTTCCTAATATTTACTCTGTGTGTACACCAAGACCCTTGCATTGTCAACTCTTTGATTCAAACGAGATAAACACGCATGCATCACGTTCTTTTTCTACACAGGAACGTAACAAATAAAACAGGCGGATCAGTACATAAAGCATTAAAACAGTGTATAAGGGTGTACAAGAAGGAAAGGCAGATAATGGCTATTCAATCTAAAGAGGCCTGGTTAACTGTATATGCTACTGATCGACTATGTATTACTAGTGGAAAGTTCGATCGAATATATCATATATGCGATATATTCGGTGGAAAATCGCGCATCATACGAATATACTACATAAAATGTTATGTTATGCTGATTATAAAAATTATGATCGCGATGATGGGCGTGATTATGTAGATGCAGCTGCTGACGGTCTTGATGATGGTAGTCATAATGGTCGTAATTGTAGCAGTGGTCATGATGCTGCTCATCATTATAAAGCTTGTCTTGTTATTGTATTCATATGTTGTTGATAATGGTGATGATGAGCAGAAGTACGTTGATTGCGATGATGGTGATGTTGTTGTTGGTGTTGATGATAATGATGATGATGATGATGATGATGATGATGATGATGATGATGATGGTGGTGATGAGCAAACAAATATGTCACAAAATCAGGTGTAATTTTTACGGTAACCACACGTATTACATATTCGATTTGTGACATATACGACTCTCCAAGGCCTTCATAACCTATAGCTATATTTTAGATAGCAGTATTTAATTTGCAGTTCGTAACAAGTGTAAACAAGTTTAAACATAGATATCATTGAAGAAAAATACGATTAAATAAGATTAAACATATTTTCTTGCTACAATATTAATTCAAGATATTTCTATAGAAAGTATAATTGATTTTCCTGTATCCAAAAATTAAAATGGTTTCTTCGAACATCATGTATTCTTTCCTGAATTGTTTTGATACGTACGCCTAGAAGAAAATGACAACGGAACTATTTAAAAATCAGGTATACAGAACTGCTTCGATAATATTGTCTGTTTGCGCAGTAAAGGTTTTAGTTGTTTACACTCTCGAAAGTGAGCGAAAATCTGAAGTTTTAACAACATTCAATAATTTTGCCATTATATTATACTTTAAAATACTAAAAACATACTAAAACAATATCATGTTGTAAGACAGATAGCAGCAAAAATAAAATTGACTGAGACTATTAGGCAAAAAAGTGGCAGTTGAGTTACCAGCTTTAGGCTTACAGTGCGTGAGTCGTACACAATTTAGTTGGTTAAAAATACATCGCCAACTACATATACTTATGTTATACTTAAGAACATTAATAAAGAACAATAAGACAGAGTGGCACTCGCGCGGCGCACCCACGCACCCACACTCACCCCAACACATTCAACGAAACAACTTTGAATACTCAGACCAACTCAATGCTGCTCAGGTTAGTCAAGTTGGTGCTGGTGTTGCAGCCAAACAGAAGGTCCAAAGACTTACTTTACTTTTTCGATTAATTATTTTATGTGCTATGCGGTCCGCGTAGTTATATAGATAGGCAGCAACGCTGTTTAAAAGTAACACTGCTCTGTTTTGATTGCTTGAGGTCATGGTGCTGATGACGAGAATGCCATGAAAGGGATTCATTTGTTTTGTTATATGATCTTCGTCATTGTTTAGTGACTAACTTAATTATTTACTTTTATGAACAGAAGATAAATGTCAAATCACCTGACGACGAGACGAACTGTGACATTACTGATATGGTGGCTATATCAGATACACAGCTTATTCTGACTGATCGTGATAATTGGTGTCTCAAGTTCGTCGATCTAGTTGAAGGCACGGTAAACAAGGGACAGGTAATTACACTATTATTATTGAAAGAACTGCATTTTCAGCACCAGGTAACGTTAGTACAATCAGCAGAGTGTCGGTTCCTGGTACGAAAGGCACCGAGTACAAATCCGGGCCGATTCATGCTCCGGCCGTTTCACTCGTGCTCGGCTCTTTGTCAAGATAATGAGACCGAGCGTGGTATCATGCTAGGAATTGTTTCGACTCTACATCTGTTTCCAGTTGATATCGTCTCAGATTACTTAAATATTGTTTATGGGAATGAAACGACAACAACAAACATGCATTCCAATGTTGCATAAAGATATCAAGTTTGTTGCATTCAATGATTTTGTCGTTTTCAGGCTTTTTATTTCTGTCCGTGTCGGTCCCGATCTTTCCCCCAGTTTTCTTCCTCTTTCTTTGACGACTTCTTTTTATCTATGCCTTCCTATCGGTATTTGTTTGTTTTGGCCTCTTTTTTCTCTCTCTATTACTGCGCATTTTTCTCAATATGTATGAGCCAACATTGCAATTTGCCTTTATTTTTTCTCTGTGTCTGTATCTCCCTTTTGATCTCCGTAAAATATCGATAGTATTGTCATTTTTGCAACACCATTTAGTCAGACCGTCCCTGTCCCACTAAAAACGAATCTGCCTCTTAAGTATATGATTGCTGATGCTGTGTCCTTTAGGTATACGTGATGAAGTATTTGTTGATACAAAGGATGTTTGTAGAGACAAATATAATTCCTACACTTGCATGATACATGTATAAGGGAGTCCAAATGCCCAATTTTTTTTTTGGCATGACTGCGATTCGTTTTATCTTCAGTGTTACACGATGAAACTTGATTAATTATAACAATACCTCGGTCTATCATTATTTTAGGTAGTTTGTTTATGATGCACCATCCCGTACAATGGACTAACTCTCCTATCAAATTTGTATTCGTCATTTTTATCAACTATCTCGAATTAAAATAACACAGCCTGAGTCTTTCCTTTTGACACACTAAGGTACAATGACAGAATTTACTAAGACAATCATTCAAATATCATTTTCTTTTTTGTTTAAACGTGCGCAATATACTCATTGTATGCGCATGTTCACTTTCTTTTGTCAGTTTGTTTTTATCTGTATGTTGACATTGTTCCATATATTTAATATTTGATTTTACATTTGTTTTCACTTGCCAAGGAATACACTTTCCAAATGGTGATCTCAGCTAACTGAAAAATAAAACCACAACTTCACAAAATAAATACTGAAGAACACACTACTTTGTGCTTTAGTCAAATAATTATTTTTACCTGACAAAAATATAAGTACATATATGTATATATGATAATGTATGAAAGACTACACAGCATTATCTTCGTTGAAAAAAATCATATGCTTTGACAAATATACATGCACACGTTTGATGGGATAAGCTCTGCATTTAATAATGGCCGGCTCTGTAATTTACATAAATGTGTCTTTTCTTAAAGTTGCTCCAATGTAGTCTTAAGATATTTAGATATCGACGGCAGTTTTGTATTAAAATTGTATATTATATATGTTAAGAGGTTGGCATTTTAGTTAAAATAGGTTATAATATAGCTTATATTCTTTACACGAAACTTTTAAATACATATCCAGTATAGCTATATTGTTTTGCATTAACATTGTAAGTAATGTCGCTTCATCTGTAACAGAGACTTCCATCAAAGCCAAGACGTATCACACTATTTCCTGAATCCAAAGTAGCCGTATTACTAACAGAATCCCTGAAAATTTGGATCTGTACGGCGGACCACAACCTGGAATTTGATAGACACTTAGATGTAGAAAACCATTGCAAAGGACTGCACTGTAGCGGTGACAAACTGTTTTTGTCGTACACAGTTCCCAACACAAATTATGGAAAGCTTCAGATCCAAAACTTGGATGGCAGAGTGCTCGCTTCAATCGTAAATAATTCATTAGAAAGACATCTGTTTCAATATCCTGGATATTTGATGTTCTGCCCGAACAAACAGTTTATCTATGTCAGTGATTACACTACAAATACGGTCACTTGTATACATATAACGGTAAAGAATTGACAGTCAAATGGACGTACACGTTCGAGCTTGATGGCACCACTTGGCATTGCAACCAGAGACGACGAGTGTGTCTACATATGTAGCTCAAAAACACACACCATCCATGTGGTGTCTTCTGGCGGTACCAGACTGGGTCTCATTCAAACGAGTCAATTCGGATTGAAATTTCCCAAGGCTATATGTTATACAAGCGAGGGCCAGCACCTTTACGTGTCGTGTGTCAGTAAATCCGAAGATGCCAATTACATCAGTAGACTCTCTGCAGAAGTCCCAATTTAAAGAAAGTTCAGTTGTGGTAAGTTTAGTATATCTAAAATTTTTGCCGTCGAATAGGCAAAATCCTTTCTTACAACTAGCAGCGAGCGCACTTTCATAATTATATATATATATATATATATATATATATATATATATATATATATATATATATAGATATATATATATTATATATATATATAAAATTCATACACACTTAATACCATATTAGACCAAGATACTAACATCGAATCGACATCAGCATACGTTTGAAACATATAAGCTGTGAGGTCAGCGGCCGTAGATACGTCATTTCTGATTATCATAATTATACAAGAAGATGATTACCATGATGATAACGTTTTCACGTACCAGAATTTCATCCTGAGAAATAAAGTATGTTACCACGACAACAACAAACACATAACATTTACGAACAACCATTCTTTATTTTTGTTAGCTTGGTACTAGCATTATACATATTTAATAGGTTCAAGCTATTCCGTCTTGCCGGTCAAACCCATTTTCAATTGCACATCACAAATTAATAATCCTATATCACCGTTAACCTGATCAGAGAATGTAAATTTCTCATGTACCAAGAAACCGTTACAAGTCAAATGCGCTTAAAACTTTCAACTTACCAGTTAGCCTTACTGCGCCGAAAATCAATATAATTACTGGGACAATAATCGCCAAACTCTTAAAAAAGGAAAAAGATATCGTTGAATTTGTGTACAACATAAATGATCCAAGCATGCAATTACACATATTCCAGCGACAGTGGTAGTGTACTGCTACAATGTACCTATAGCAAGCGAGTGAGTCACCTTTAAAATAGATCCATTTGTAGAGCAGAAGTGCTAAGACCACTGTTTGATATGTTTTTTATGTCCGTCGTGTGAACAAGTGTTTATACTTTTAATCACACATTGTTGTGATAAGGAATATGGAACTTTTATAGTGTACATACAATTGTTTAAAGCTTTGTTTACTGTTTCTATACTTTGTGTTTATTATGATTGTACATGATTTTGTCAAATAGTTTATAACGTATTTCACTGCTTCTTTGAATTTCAGGACGATAAAAATCTTCATTTATTTGATACACTTAATATGATTCACATTTTAGTAGAACATAATTGATAATATCTTTAATTTAGAATGTGTGACAATCTACATTGGCATTAACAATGTAATAAATTGGCTATAAAAATAAATAACTGAAGCAAAATATGTTAAGCCTATGACTTCCTCGATGTTGCCTGATGCATTTATGAAATAAACTAACATCATTACTTTACAGATCAATAGTCTATTAGCAGGGATCCTTATTTTTTATTATTAATTTAATTCAATAATTGACAAGCTGTGCTTGTCACTTTTCTTAAGAATGATAACAAAGTGCCACAGATTGTAGGCATCCACTCAACTTAAATGATGTTCATAAATGTCACATGCTATCTACAGAAGTGTATGGCTAAATATAAGCGTTTTTCCTTTTAGGAAAACAAACAGGTCTGGCATGCTTATTGTAGCATGTCTACTATACTGTAATCAGGTATTTTCATATTTTCTTTCGCAGTGTTCAGAAATTGACATAAGTTGTACAGACAAAAACGTGTCCGTAAATTTTCATCTTGAATATGTCACAATTATTTCTTCTTAATTTGATATTAAACTCAGTTAATTGATGTGCACATTGCTAGCATGTACAAGTATTTTGTTTTTTGCTTTGTATTTATGGTATGCTGATTACCTGCTTTTATTACTGTTTTCATTGTTTGTGAATTACATTTTGTCGATTTGAGTTTCATGTTGACTTATTAACGCATATATTGTCTTGGATATATTTGCACTAATTGAATTTTAGGACCTTTTCAATGTAATAGTTTTGCAAAACCTACTTCCTTACGTAAATGTCCATTTGCATGTTAGTCCTCATTTGCCGTATGTTACATGCATTGATGCATTCTTACACAAATCTGTAAAATCAACTACATAAACTTACGTCATGTACGATGTATTGGTTAAAATATTTAATTGTCATTTAAGTATTTGACAATTGCTTGGAGCTACTATTGCGTTACCTTATTGTTTTCATTCAGTTTTGCAAAAAAGAATACATTTACCCGAATACAAAGCGGACTTTATTATTTAACAGGGGACATTATTGTTTCAAATGACATTGGTTTTAATTTTAAGGTTTCATTTAGTTCAAAGCATTCGTCACCACATGGATTGTTTTGTTTTAAATTAATTTGTTTTCTGTTCTCTGTGTTTAAAATACAATACATTCAAGAAGTGCCAGGTGAGAGACTTTTAACATTCCCAATGTTCTCTTGCTGACTGACCGTTCCAAGTCGGTTACTGATAGGATTTCTCTGTTACGTGGAAGTCGTTTTTTGCTCTCACATTCTTAACCTCTCTCCACACGAGGCACAGAAAACTGTTGTTGCGAAAAGGTGTTGCTATATAGAGGTTATTACTTGTATTAAGATAATACACTATACACATTATTTAAATATTTACATTACTCTGTTGGTGCAACAGTTTTTACATGTGCCATTTCTTCTATTCATAGAATAATTAATTTCTGTTGAAGAAATAAAAGAGCATATAAGCATATAAAGTGTAACTTTAAAAATACCCTTGATGGAAGAATTCAGTTTTGAATTAAGCAGAACTCAATAAAGTAGACTAAGAAGATGCAATCTGAGCACTGAATAATAAGAATGTATACAAATGCCTCAACATTAATCATAAACTCAAAATGTAAGCTCTATATAAAGAAAAGGTCAATGACATTTTTCACTACAAAATCTCAAACATATTTTGTATATCAATGTAATCAGTAGGGAGTTTTTCACACATAACGGTTTACATGTCAAACATACACTGGATTAACACCTTTACTGAATCAGTCAACAATGATTTCTTATCAGTATACCCATGTGTGAAACTTCTGGAGAAGCCTTAAGGTGGTGGTCAGCAGAGGTTATAACAACTTAGAGGATGTATTTGTATGGCCGGTTACATTTACTCAGAGGTGGTGCTGCTTAGAGGTTAAAGTGCACTGAAAACTAATGAGGGCCATGAAAGTGTTGGTGCTAAGAAGTTGTTGCTGCACGAAGAGGCCTTTTTGTCAATACAACGATAGAAAAAGATAATTTGACGAAAACGTAAACTCAGGTCTCAGCTAAACGTTATTGACGTGTTTATTGATGGTAAAACTATCGCTAACGTTGAAATTCAAAAGTATAAGGCATCTATATAGATACTATACATGGGTCTTATCAACCAAACAAAGTTACATATAAATTCAATTCACATATGCATTTATTCTCAAGAATTTCTTATTACCTTCCATTCGATGTAAAAAAGTACTACACGAAAATACCAATAATAGACTATTGTTTTTCTGTGTGGGGGTTCTTGGAAGTTTTACTTAAAATATTACGCTTACACAAGATTTTATTCACCCTTATACTTTGTCTGTTAATTTGCTCGTAAAATACCATATTAATATCATGACTTATAAATATGTAAGTGGACTAGCTCAAAAACATTTTGGATCTGATCAATTTCACTCAAAATGATAGATCTTGCCTTCGCTCATGCAGCAATATTAACATAAGACCTATTAAACTAAATACATACCTCACGCGAAACTCCTTCTCATACAGGGCACGAAACTTTGGACTGTCTTTTCTGTAAAACCCATCCAAAAGGCACTTCTGAGCAGCATCACTAATCTTCTTCCCATAAGTTAATTTTTACCTCTGTGCATCACCAATATGTGCGTTAAGGCGATGATAATCTCTGTTGAGCACCATCTCGGGTGGGTGGGGGTGGCGAGGGGGTGGGGTGGGGGTGGGGGTGGGGGAGAGTGTTACTTTAGAGGTGTCACACTTTTGTTTATTGATAAGGAATCATGGTTGACTGATTTTGTGTAGGTGCAAATCCAGTGTCTATTAGACAGGTAACTAGTTAGGTGTGAAAACCTGATAACACTGTATCAAAATAATGCTTATAGAAAGAAAAATATCAGTTTATTGATAAGTGTGACTTATGATCATAGAGTTTGTAAGAAGTGAATAAGGTCAATGACTTCTCTTTATCTGCAGCTTACAGTTTATGATGACTAAATGTTAAGACATTTATCTATATTCATAAACAAACGAATTTAAAAGTTTTAAACGAATATTGCATATTCGCTTTATGGACATGTAAAGTCCAAAATAAAAATAACACATCTGCATTAAAATATAAACTCAATATCAATGTTACTGTTACTATGACATATGTTTTGATTTTAGTTTTTGTTTTGTTTAATACACATTGTTTGCACATTTATTTACACATTATTATATATGTAATATTTCCTAATTTTATTTATTTTAATTGGTACTGAAGGATATGCCCGATTAAATGTATGAGGTATTGTGATATCAAGTATTCGATTATTGTTAGCATTCGGTATGCACAATTATAAACTTACAGAATGTGTTCCTCTGCTCGTCGATCTTCACTGATGTAAAGATCAGTATAAACGGGCTAATACACTGTTACACCAAGATGAACACATCGCAAATATCATATTTGTCTTGATTAATCTGATTAATTCTGTATTTAGTTGATAGTTTGTCAATTTTATTTTCAACTGCTTTTCCTTTATATTTTTTGCATGATAATATGCATGTGTTTATGTTTTATACGGATGATTATCTATCTATGATGGGCACATATTAAATAAAAGAGTGCAAACATGTTATGTGTTGTTTATGTGTTATCTTCCCTAAATAAATCTTATTATTATTATTATTATTATTATTATTATTATTATTATTATTATTATTATTATTATTATTATTTCGAAAAGTTCGACTTATTATGGTCCTCACTTGTCAAATGTCTTATTTGGAAATGGTGAACTGGTGTGAAGAGCGTAAATATTAAAATACGGTCATATGACTTATTTGCAAATTATTAAGCACTTTGAAGCAATCTAACTCAATTGCAAGTAAAGCAGATCCTACTACATTAAAAACCAATATTAAGATCAAATTCATACGTTTTATTGAAAAGGAAAACATTATGTAACCATTGAGGGCACATCCCCTCCGTAAATATTATCGGATATATCATATGTAGTTAAGTTGTATACATATGCGTTTTGAGGGTTCATTCGTTATAAATACTCAAGGAGGTAACTTTCAAACAAGAAAGTGGAAAAAGGATAGAAAGTATAAGAAGGAAAAACTGATGTTTAAAACATATCTTTTGAACAGAATGACATAGTGGAAAGAGATTTACACGAACCTATCAATTAACTGAGTTGTGATTACTACTACCCAAACATCAAGTATATAACCTTATATGACATTCAGCCTCCACAATATAAAATACAGAAACAAACAGATTTTACATTTGTCCTTGATATAAAATTATAAAATTAAAATGCAGGCAACCATCAGTACTGTATTAAGTTTATTTAATTTAAAGCTTAAATGACATTTTTTAACTTTTTATAGGCAGCCATAGTAAGCCAGGATTAGAAAAAGCAACATATCTTAAATTAAATGACATCATATGATATTATATTATGATACAAACTAGTTTTAAAACAGAGTTAGTATTTTAATATAATCAAATATTATTATTTTATTACTATGACAAATGAAACATTTCTATTTAAAGATAATAGTATTTTTGACTTTTAAGCTACCTCGGTACGTTTGTTCAGCACTCACAATGATGTGCATAATAGTTTATTGCACAACATTTGTGGTGTTTACTATACAAACAACTAATGTATAAGTGCATGACCAGACTGCGGAGTGGTGCCGACAGAGATTATCCCCACTATAAACTATAGATTAAGAACTCTGTCCCACCATGGTCAAAAAAGAAACGCTGAACCCAATGCACTATTGCTCAAAGCAAATGGCTTCCAAAGGAGTTGGGTTCTCAAAGAGTTAATATCATACCAGGCCCCTACAATCAAGACATAGGTAAAACAACAGTGCTAAGGAAACAAAAATAAAGAGTCTGTCATGATATGAAAACATACGTTAAAGGAAGAAAACAACAACAAAAACTTTACCTAAAATGAAATACAACCCTTATTTTGATAAAAGGAACTTAAATCAGTTCTCCAAATTTGTTTCAACTCAGTAAATTGACCCTAAAAGATCTCTGTCTGTAAAGAAACTTTAGATTAATTTGTAGGCATCACTGCTTCAATAGGACACCGACTCCAAATAACTAAAATACTATTGGTTGGAACGATTGATCTAACAGACTAACAAGATTTTGACTAAAAAGACAAAACCGACTATAAAATATGCATTTAAATAATCATCGATAAGAAACATATAACATGTTTTTGTCTAAAAAGCTGTAGTCCCTTATGAAAAAAATAATTGACTAAATGTGTTACCTGTCATTCTCTCTTTTAGTAAAAAGAGGGACTTTACCCTAACTATTAAACTATTAAAAGTCTACATTCTTACCTCCCTTGTAGTTAGGTATGTGGTATATAGTTACTGCAGAAAATAAAAAAGAATCCACTTTTTAAACGTTTCAAAAACACGTAAGATGCATGAAATCTTGATTGAGATAAGAATTATTAAAATGCTGGGCGCATTTTTAAATAAAATAAGCAAATTAAAAATACAATTTATTATATTTCTTATATTAAGTATATGAAAATACCTTCCAACGAGGGAGATAACTGAAACATTTCCTTTCATCATTTCGAAAATTGAGAATATCTACACCAATGTGACAAATGTGACCCTGTAAATAGCAGACCCATATCCTTCACTTGTATGCTATGCAAGACAGTTAGATTGAACTCGGGAAAATTATTGTGCTTTAATATGAACTATTGAATCTATCGCTTTCGCCACCACATTGACTTAAATCCCTTGACTGGCAACGAGGCTTCAATGACGTCACTTCAATGGACTACAAATACAATGAACACGAATTAGCTCTCGGCACTGGATTTTATAGGTTAGGGTAAGTATTAGGTTTCCTAATATATGTAAAGAAAATATGATCTACAATATTCCCAAACTATGCAACGCCAACTACAACTCAAACAAGCTTGAGCAAAACAACATGACTCTACATTGCCGACAAAAATCACGGTAATGTACATGTCTGAGTGATGCAGCTGTAACGCGATACTTTTGTAATGTCTTTCTAAAAATAGATAATAAATATACAGACGGATTTTTCATCTTAAACTGAACAAAAGCATTGCTCTTAAATAAATTTATTTCTTTAGGATGACCACTCAGCAAAATCATCAGTATCGTCTGCTCAATCTCATTAAAATCACATCCTAACTTTCGCTTCATTACTTTCCGCTGGTTAGGATCTGATAACATCCCGATAAAGGTCGCCTCGAAGTGACCTTTAAGTTATAAATATTAATGAGCCGATGACGTCAAACTTGACCAATCAGAAACCTCGTTACGAAACAAGTTCGTCTAATCTTTCAACACGGCGGCATCCATACCTTTCGATCAGTTATACCCCAACATTATGCAGCCGACGATTTCATTGGCTAATCAAAGGTCAAATTGAGGTGACCCCTAATGCGATGTCATCAGATCCTTACCAGCGGAATGTAATGAAGCGAAAATTAGGATGTGATTTTAATGAGATTGATCGTCTGCTGTACCAAAAAAAAATCCTAGCCATTGGGCCAATATTTTTTATTTACATTAGTGACCCTCATTAGTTATTAATGTCTCAGGTATCATTGTTTACCGATGCAACAGCCTTATACATGACCTGTTGCTCCATTACTTACTCGCAAAAACAACAATAAGATTAACCAGAACTTCACTTCTGAAATAATAATAAAAACATAAAACACATATTCCCTCTAATGCCAAGCAATTGATTCTGTTCACTACCTTGGATATAAACTTTTCAACAATACGACCTTTTATATCCACGTTGTCAAATTACTAAAAATGCCAAAATATTTTGCGTCTACTGCACTTCCTAATCCTGACATCTTCAGGGCAGCAGTTAAACCATTACGTCCTGTTTAATCAGATTCTAAACGAATATATATCAAAGGCGCCCGAGGCGTAGTTATAGGTTTGTAACTCCTGCATTTCCTCCAACCGTATAAGTTTGAATCTCGTTCGTTCAATGGACTAAATGTGTAAGGTCTTCCAGCAAACTCGCGGCGCGCCTGTGAATCTACCAGACGTTTGTCCGGGGTATTTTTCCACCCCTAAAGGGTTTTCTATCAAACAGTGTAAATAAAAGATATCCCATCAGAGTAAGACAACAATATATAGTATTGTGAGGAGCAAATAGCTAATGCGATTCCCGTTTTATAAATATATGTTATATAAAAAGTCGAGGATTTATCCGCAATTGGCGTATTTTATAATAAAGGTAAAAAAGGCAATCTTACGTAAAGGGCATGCAGACCGCTCATGTTGTCTCACCTATAAAGGACACGACTGGAGATATGAAGAGACAATGTCCAAAAGTGAATGTCCAATTGTGGTTTTAAGTCACTATTTTCATATAGTCTCAACGACTAATCCGGTCGTCGTGTTATTTAAAAGCAATGGAATTTCTTGACTGTAAAAGGCAATACTCGAAAGATTCCCGGGTTGTAGCCTTAAGCAATAAATTTACTGTTAAGTTGTTGTAAAGAGGTCAGAAAAGTTACCATAGGAGGTATCACGAGGTGAATTACCGTAAAGGTATGGATACTTCACAATACTGAAGTTGAAATCGTCTCTCTTGTCAGAGATTTAAGTAGAGACGTTGTGATTGAAAATGGTGATATTAATGTCTAGAAATGCTGCATTTAAATGTCAGGTACTTTCTTTATTAAGGGTAAGTTCTGGAGGGTAAATCAGATGGATCATTTGAGAAAAGAAAAGATTATCTATAGCAAGAATATCATCACGATAGCGTGACGTTGAATTGAAAGCCTCTATAATGTGGCTTTGCTTAGAAGGTGATAAAGTTAACATAAGATCCTACCCAAAGCAGTATAAAACAAATCTGCAAATAATGTGCATTGTTGGTGTTCCATGTTATCTGCAATCAGTTTCTAAAGTGAAGCTCCTGTGTATACCATTTTTATGCATATCACATAAGTGCCCCTGCTTATTTCAAATCCCAGATCAATGCTTTGGATATTGGAATTTGTAAATCAAGAAAGTTGATTTACAACTTTTTACAAAACATATTGTCTACGTTAATATAGGTTTTATTTATGTGTAGGAAAATGAATATACTACTTTAAAAAGTAAATGTCAGTTTGTAGTATCATAGCATTTCCTTGTCAAAAACATATTACAATGGTTATTATGGAAGAAAGCATAGTTCAAAATAAGCTCTACGACATAGAGATTACACAAACATACACCTGGAAACCGTTTGCGAAAAAGTGAGCTGTGAACACATTTTGAGATAGGATTAGTAGGACAGGGATTCATATGAAACACTGCATTAGAGGTATGTAGTGAGGTAGAAAACCTGCGGATTGTTCTTGATAAGTAGGGTGGAGTATTTATCCAACAGGTTTAAATTGCTGAAAACATAACATTGTGTTTGAGACCAAAATTAACGTGCAAATAATACTTTGTTTGGGTTTTATTAACGACAAAGGCGACACAGTTCGTTCTTATATGACCGGATCGCACATTAAGGTTAATATCAGTGAATTTTCCGGCACCAAAACAATAATCATACATGATAAATACATACATACTTAGTAAATATACATACATATACATATTTAGGTATTTAACAAGGTCTTTAACATAAACCAAATGTCTGACAATTTGCTTAAGAAAAGACCGGTAGTAGATCCTGTAACTCTTTTCTTTACTAAAAAAAGTTGTTGCCGTGCCTGTGAGTCGTAACCTGTAGTGTTTGTTAAATAATAAACTGGCCCTTTTATACCTTAAATACATCTCACATCATAACTTCGGCTAAAAGAAAACATTTACAGAATGTCTTCCCTAATAAATTAAATCTGTTCACACGTGCCTAAGCAATCGGAACACCTCAAAACATTCATGAATCATTTCTGATGTATGAATGGGACATCACCGCCAAAATAAACATGTTGCCTTTGGCGTCATCGAAACAACGAAGATCAGCGGTTTTGTTATCTCTATTACACATGCAGTAACATTTATATCTAATGAAACGTGAAATGTAAATTTGCATTCAATATCAACCCTCGACTGCGTTCTACATGCGTGATACTGCATGCGCATTCATTCATATGTAGAATGCTCTAATAACACGAGAGGTTAGAAGTTATAGGATGGCATTGACAAATTTTTGTGAAATAAAACTTGCATGAAACAATACTGCAAGTGCAACATTTAATATGCAGAATTACCATAAGTACAAAGAAAAAACAACAACCAGACAAAAGACACAAACATTTTGCTTGAAGCGTCACTTCAAAGTATAACAAAAATATACAAAGCTAAACAACAGTTTCGATAAATTCTTTGTATGTTTAATTAATGCTTTTGCATATTGGTTCTTTACTATCCTTAAATATACACATAGTCTAATAAGACGTTGTCGATGCTGATATTATTTTTACACTTTTGTTTTATAGTTTTCTCTGTAAATATGTTGTGTGTGACATTGTCATAGTTTGATACACAGAACCGCTTGATATAAACATAAACATTTGATTTCATTTGTAACTCTCGGCCAAAAGATATTTTTCTTAGTGTGAATAGCACTATTTAAACACTTAATATTTCTTGCCACATATTCGTTCGCAAGACGAACACTAATTATTCTAATACTCATACATTGTGGTCCAACGCAGATTGTATGTCACCTCTGACTTGTTGTTTCTGTCCTGTAATATTCTCAAGCATGGTTAGCCTTAAATTTTTTTAGATGGTCAAGCCCAGTTTAGAAGTGTAGGCAAACGGTTCTTTTAAACATTTTGTTTCGTTCAACTGTTGCTTTGAGGGATGAATATCTAGAGTGAATTATTTACTTGTCGAAATTACAAATGAGTTCACGGTTCTATTATTATATATGTTACAATACCCGTATGACCTTGTCATATTTTTTTATTTATGATTACACCAATGTTACCTGTAAATTGTGGAGGTCGTAAAATCTTCCCGTAATTGTAATCTTTCTTGTCATTTTATATATCTTATCAGAATTATTAGTTGTATTTTACATTGACGTACATTGGACTTTAATAATTTAATACTATCTAAACTTGATGCTACACCCATTGACAATACTTCTCAGGTCATTTTGTGATTCCAGTATTTAATTTCTTTATCGATTTAGTTCTACTTAAAGAAATACTTCCCCTAACCCAAACACAATGTCTACAGCATTTTTAATAACGTCACCATTCCCCTTTAATGACGTTATATCTAACGCCAGTCTAAGAAAATGCCATCAATGGACAGTTTTATTTTATATAGATCTGTTTTCTTTTCACTGTTTGGATTTGAAAAAGTACATAGAACGTGTGGGGTAAGAGTTCGAAGTCGGCCATTTTGCCCGACTAACCGCTGGGTTATCCCTCTTTTATATAAGTTTTCGTCATATATTTATTGTTACTTTTACATTGGACTGGCAAACGGTTATCATGCGCCTTTTCAAATGTTAATATATTTCACAACACTCCTAGGACCTTGTCATATTTAATTATTATCATTGTTGGCAGTGGCATTGCAAACCTCAAAAGAAAGTCATGCTTGCATATTGAAACATAAATGAATGTTCTAAAACATATTAGAATTTAAACTATAGAAACACAATAAGAAAATACGACAAAGTCCAATGAGCATTTCAACATTTATCAAAATTTGAAAAGCCAAATGTAAAAGGAAGAATAAATGTGTGAGGATTCATTTAACAAAAAGACCGAACACATCATTTATGGCATTAGAATAGTCAAAAGGCTCATATAAACTACTAGTAACTGGAGTGCTTAAACTGGCTTTAAAGATCTTACCTCGAACTTCCTGAGCGGTTTCTCAAATGCAATAAATGAAAAGAAACCCGATCTATTTGAATAAAACAATATCCATGCGCCAACGTTTTCTTAGATACGTGATGCCGTCGTTAAGAAAAAGTAGTGAAGTAATTGAATAAAATACCCACATGATATTTAAAAGAGAAAGAAATATTATTTCTATTAGAAGAACTACAAACAATTGTTGATTTTGAATATATTTTTATATGAAATTAAATTTTTGAATCAAGACAAAAATGACTAGAGAAGAAGTGTAAATGGTTGTACAACATGCGTAGATGGAATTGAGGAACAATATAATGTCGATCAATGGACAATACAATAAGAAACCTTATAGAATGGATTAATTGATTACATAGATTACATGTATGCGGAGATTGTATTACGACAATCACACTGCACAGGTAACATTGTTGTAATCATCAATGAGAAAATATGACAAAGCATTGCAACACTCCAAAATTTGAAAAAGCACCATACAAAGGTATTCAAATGCAATACAAATGTAAGAAAAGAACAAATTGTGATGATTCGTTTAACAAAAAGAGCAAACCCGTCAGTTACCGCCTTGGAACGGTCAGTCGGCAATATTGGTGGACAATATTGTTCTGACAAAAGAATACAAATTATCGATTGCATTGTGGTTGCATCTCAGTTGATCGGTTGGATACTAATATTTTGTAGCATTTTATCATTTATTAAAACCCAGATATTTAAAGTTTTATAACTCTTTGTTTTTAATTATGAAATGTTCATGTTTGCAATCCGACTCTCATTTAAACACCTGACTTAAATGATGTTTAAATAAAACAATATATATTCATATTTTTCAATTTACCGGTTTGCATTATGTCAATTATTAGTAAATTTATTCTGTTGACTCTACATCCAGTTTAAATATAAAAATGTAAGCTTCTTTTAATAAAATTTTCAATGATGCACCAAAACAACAAGGATATTTTCCTAAATATCAAACCAGTTACTGCAAAGTCTATTAGAGTGCTTAAACCGAATAATCACCTGATGCCAAGATGCTCACAACGAAAAGTATTATTAATACATATAAATGGTAAGAACTTTTTTCGGTTAATGTTGCGGATGTATAGCTATATAATAATATCGGCCATGCATTAATTTAACGATTGTGATACATGTTGTCAAAATCTTGGAATCACATACTAGTAGCTAATCTATGCTTAAACGGATAAAATAGAAGGTACATGTAAAGGCATGGCTTATTAATGGTTCAGAAAAAACTGTCTTAGAAAAGTATTTACAACACTATTATGAAGTATTGGTATACTTAATTCTTAACCTCGACATTATCAAATGAACTCAATAAAATACTGCTCTTCACAAATTTCTTTTATAAACTATATGAGAATTTAATAAGATCAAATGAAAGCATTACAATATCCATTGATAAATCCAGCAAATAACACTTTAAACGAGCATTCATTTGTAAGTGTATTGTAAAATTGGACAAAACGACATTGAGACGAGACAAAAGCCAAAAGAGACAAACATCAATAACTTTGATTTATTTAGAATGTGTACATGTATGTTTCAATTCAATTATTCTCTCAATATTTTCATAATTATTTTATTTGGCATCTCACGAACTCACGTTAAAACAAATGGGTATATATATATATATCAAGAAATGGTTTTCTGCATATAAGTACATAATTGTTAGCACTGTATGTCCTGCATGAGTAATCTGATTTGACCTCCAGAACTCACATTAAGCAAAGCAAATTCCTCCTAAATGCAGCATCGCTAGACATTTACATTACCATTATCAATGATATCATCTGAACTCAAATCTATGACAAGAGAGACCTATTAAACCTTTGTATTTTAAATGCCCTGTATATTGATAATGACGTACCACATGCAACATCCATTGGTATTCATATATCTCAGTTTACTTAATTTGGACGCGTCTGTAGTAAAATTGAAGATTTAAATTCCAGACAACAGTTAGTAGCTGCACAGTTGGAAAAAAAGGCTTCATATTTTACGAATAAGGGAAAGCATTTTAAATATTCTTGCATCGGATATTTGGTTTGTTTTGGAGTTAAATAGATTTCTAATACCACAAGACGCAAGCAATTCACTATGGATATGCTCTATCTCAGACTTCGGTCATGCATTTAGCTAGTTGTCAACAAAATGCACTTAATCATGCATCAGTTAAGAGTGTAGATATTGCATATTCAGTTATTGTTTTAAGATGTAAATATAAAAACAATTGTAAACATCAGCACTGTAGTTCATTTATGTTGCCGACACATTACTCTTCATTCGTTTCTTCATTTCTGGCCAATTTATCAAACACCTGCAATAATCAATTATGTCTCACACACAAGTCTTATTAGCGATTTCAAATGATTATTTTCCAGACAATTACCGCTTAGTTCAATCATTAGGAAGCTATTATGAGCTAATGAAGAGACGTTGGTTGATTCGATTGGAACGTTCGTTATCACATTGCAATAGCTGACTGATCTTGTTATAGCTTGGAAAAAGACACAGTGCATATGATGCATCGACGTTTTATACCCGACTCATAGAAAATGAATCTCAAACAAAAAAAAAATCATTTTATGGATTATTTATTGCCATAAGCAGTCATAATGGAGAATACTTGTACATGTATTATAATTTTCATTATAAATATGGTACTGTCAGCACTAATTATAATGACACGTTACACTTTTAAGCATTCACTGTTCACACTAAGTGTCGCTATTATGCCTTAATGGATAATTGAACTATTGAATGAATATTTTTAAGTATTTTTAGGACGTTATTTTGGAAAGTCACTGTGCTATTTATGAATAATTTGATTGGCTGCCTAGTCAAGCAAGCATGATGTACCTGTAGCTCTGTAAATAAGAATATGCATTAATACATAAACCATAAGGATTGTTTAAGAAAAAAGAACGTTTATTTCATTTCTTGAATAGTTTTAATAACTTGCTGCACTTCAAAATTAAACAAATATGCGTCAAATAATACAAAAAGGTCATAATAACTTCCCTTAATGATAGAAATGGACGTGAGCTAGTGTAGGATTGTCACGCCAGATTACTACCGACATCCCCGACGGTTCCGAGGAAAGCAAGAGCAAGCAAGAGCAAGCACAATTGCATTAAAGCTGTCATTTGGAGAGAATGAATCGGTATTAAGGCTTATTTTTTTCTCACAATTTTCAGCGAGTCAGTGCGCTGACTTCTTCCGCAAAAACAGCAAGACAAAAACGCGTCTAAGACAGAACAAAAGGCAAGCATTTTTTTGCTATCGATACAGTATGAAAGCTTTCTTTCGATTTTCCCGGTAGGTAATTGACGCATATTTCGCTGTCTATTTGACTGACATTTTTGTTCCCCAGTTTTTTTTATATCATACATATCAATCTAGAAAACAATGAGAGCATTTGTTAACAACATCGATAAACAGAATATGTTTATTTGTGTATAGTCAAATGTTAGAGTACATGCGGATATTCAGGTTCGCAAGTAACATTCTTTAAAAAAAAATAGTACATATAAACTCTTTAAGTCACAAGTATTTTCATTTAACATATAATATTTGTTCTATTTTGCCTAGCAAGTCATTATAATAACTTACCAACTTCGTTAATTACATAACGACAACATAAGTTTTCTTAATATACTGACATTTCATGTGATGCATTATGACGTTGTATGTCATTAGCCAATATGTCAATTATCTTATCAGTCATCATCAAGGCAACTGTTGTAAACTCAGTTCAAGTTCTCAATAATGCTCGTGCTTTAAACATAATTGGCAATTTACTGTTAAGAGGAAATGATCGGATGTGGTTAAAAACATCAATATATCAATATAAGAGATAACGAAATGTAGTAAGACATTTGAGACCACATCAGACTGTTGTACAAAATAATATTGTGTTGTTAATTTCCGAATATTTAACAACAGTGAAAATGGTCAATTTTAAAATGTTTCTACAAGTTAATATACAATTTAATGTGCATTCGAAAATACATCCACGTTAATTGAAATGCATTATTTATAATGTATTTCGAATCTTAGTTAATACAATACATACACACTAACAACGTTTATACTTACAACTGTTTGTAGAGTTATTGCCCTAACTTGCGTATGGAAATGTAAACTGTCATATCAAATGATACTTGAATGATCAAAATTATCCCAGAATGTGGAATTAATGATCTTAACAAACATGCGACATGTTTATAAAATGTTGTATTTTATTATATAAATAAAAAACAGCATTGAGACATGTTTATTAAAATATAATCTTTGAAAAGTATAGGGATTTTTATGATATGAAACGATTAAAATTTAGACATTTAATGATGTTTTTAATAGGACTTGACACGTTACTCAATCAACTGAAAATATTTTTTTTTACCCCAAATGCTCTAAAATAGTGACCGGAAACGATTAAACAAATATAGAAAAATTCTCAGTTTACATATACATTTTAGTTCACAGATTCACGTTTTTAGTAAACATGATTGTTAAAGCGTCTATTATGCAAAAAACGTGTCGTCAGGTACACATGTCAAAACATGGTGAATAAATATACTTGATGTACAGTAAACAAAATTAAGTGCATTGTGCTTGTAAAGGAGTTAAATATTAAGGAATAATATAGTCAACGTGACGCGTAATGGCGTCATGTGTCAACTTATATTATTAATGTATGCACCTTCGATTAATATAACTTAGATATAAATAAAACACAAGGCGGTCAGACTAGTAAAAAACAACATAACAATGTGCATTATAAATCGGCCACACCATTAGCCAAAAACGATACGTACCTACTTATAATCAAATATTTTATGTGTATATACACATTTGGGTACACCTTGAATTATTAATTACGGGAAACCTATGTATGTAAAATGCTTCACCTTTATTCGTTAAATTACCGGCTTAAGTATGGTAAATATTCGGTTTATTGTATTATTATCCTTCATAAATGTTTTGTATCATTTTTCGTAATAATAATATCCATATTTTTTATAACTGAGAAAAATAAAGCTTAACATAATAATGCACATATATGTTGTCTGTTATCATTACACAAACATCAACGTGCCTTTATATCAATAATTCCTAATGCAACGTTTCTTCATTTCCTTACCAATATTCTATTCAACAGTTTAAGTCCTTTTTCTGCAACAAGTTTAATTATATCTTGCACAAGTAATAAGTTTATCAAGAAAATTAAGACATCACGTTCGGGCAGCGTTATTTTAAACATTTAATAAAAAGTCATCTCTCCTATGGCTGGCAACATCAATATTCATTGTTTACTCTAGTTTTGTTTCTGGTCCAGTGGTGATGACAGAATGTCAATAAGAATCTACCGTGACAGCCTCAGAAACCCTCCAGACATTTTCTATCTGTCAGCCGTCTAGCACAAGGGACGGACGCTCTGATTTAACGGATTAAACGAGGATCGAATACAGATACTCTCAAAAGAAAGAAGATATTTTCGAGAAAAAAAGAGGCCACAGCGATGTTTATTTGTTCAGTATCAGAAAGTTAAAATCTCTACAACTGCAAGTATTATTATTCCACTAATCAATCAAAACTGAAAAGATGATAATGTAGGTCACTTTCTTGTGGAATAAGGCTTGGCTGTTTTGATAGTGACATTTCTTTTACAAAGACTGACTGTATGGAGCACTACAGAAATTATAAGAACGAAGACACACCCTAATGTCATAACAAACAATATGAGCATTTATGCACACAAAGCTTACTGGTCAATTACCTGACCTTTATCACATATTATTGATATATTGTATGATTTATATCGAGCCAGTTCCGCTGTTTACTATTTCATTTAAAAACAGAAACATTATTAATCATTGTAATTTACAATTTAACTTACATTTATCCAGAAGAACACTCCTTACAAGATGTTAATCCAAAGATGTTGCCAATTGTGGATGCAGACTTGTATTAAACGGCATTTCCTCTTTAATTAAACCACCTATTTGAACCATTAAAACAAAATCGTGTTGCTAGTTGTTAATAAAAGCACAAATAATAGAAATATTTTTCTGACCTTATGCCACCGTAGTTAAAATGCAACATGTTCAAAAATTATGGTTTTTCATAAGACATGTATGCAGTGAATATAAAATTATAGGTCCTACAAAGCAAGATCATGCTGAGATGGTAACACCGTTCATAAACTAGCATGTATGTGTACTGTATGCTGTTTGTCACAGGGGTTAGGACCATATACATTTAGTGGCATATAGACTAACGGCGCTGCCATTGATCTGCAGGTATAAGCTGTATATTCCTATTCCCTTTACATCACACCGTTATCCATTTTCCATGCCTTTAAAATTGATTCTAATTCTATTTAATATTAGACCTAAGCTAAATATAGATTATTATGTTTATATATATAATTTAACCTACATTTTTAATGTATATCATTTAACCTTCCGTTTTCGATGCCGCCTTTTTCCTTCCGTGGAAACGGCAGAGAAACAGTAAAGCAAATATCCTTAAAGCTTCAGCTGTAAAAATAAATGCAGAGCTCTAAGGTTGTTTTGCAACAAACAACCGATAAAGCAAGCCAATAATACATCTTTTATTAAGGTCTTTATACACATTTCCAGTTCTGGCCCAGCTACCATACATTGGCAATTATTTTCCAATTATGTCTAACCCACAAGACTTATCTTTGACTGGGGACGATTATTACTAATGATATAACGGATGATTATTTTCCGGACAATTACCGCTCTGTCTAATGATAAGAAATCCATTATAAGCTAATGTACCGACATCGATTGATTCTATTGAACGGTCATTAAACTATTTGTTAAGTTAACTAATGGGATAGCTGAGATGCTAGCGATAAATTTGCGTTATACTTCTAACCATACAAGCAATTTTAACCATACAAGAACTTTATGGTCATCAGACGTAAATTAAAATTAATGTATATTTGTGCCATTGCAGTGGCTATGATATGTTATTATCAATAATAATTCAATGACAGTCCCAAATCGAAATTTAAGATGAATACTAGGATGTCGGTTCTCAAAATGCTTGTAGGTAGGTCAATAACTTCGAGGAAAACAAAACAATTTGCTAACATGCACTCGCTCCTCGATTTTGTTACATTTTCTAAATGTTCGTGTGGCCCTTAAAAGAATATTTAGTATTTTTCCTAACCGATGCAGATTGTAGATTTTTAACCGCCTAACACATGTCCCTAGATTTGAAAGACAACACAGCTTCTACTCGCATTTTGTTTAAATTTAGACACAATGACAAAAAGAAAAAGAATACAATAATCAAACAGCAGCAGCAGCAACAACAGCAACAATCAACAACTACTACTACAAAATAACAATATAACGACACTTTCAGCTTTATTCGTAAAGTCAGAAGCAAGATTTTTATTAACGATTTTATTTAATACAGAGCTTCTAAAAACATACATTCAAAGAATAGTTATCACATCAACGATCTGTTGTTTTTTGCGTAATTTCTGTAATTATGTTTAAAAGATAAGTGGTACACATACGCCAACACATGCTTCCAGACACGTTTCGGTAGTAAAGCATTAAAAACACATATGTCATTATCTGACATCTGACACATTATTAGGAGATTGTTATTCTTCAGTAAGTTAATCAAATGTGTAATTAGTTTTGCTATCCTGCATATGGTATAGGTGTCCACCAGCTATGTACAGGTTGAAGATATGGCAGCTATTAAAATGACACAAACAGGTATATATATTTAGTCTTCTAATACTTATGTTGTCACACAATACCTTGCGAGAATGCCCCATCTCAGTCAAACGCATTGAGTTCCAGTCAGTGCGCATTTTAAAGATCTCGAACTTGCTGCTCAATTTAGATTCAGCTCAAGGAAATCTTTGACACTCAAATGATATTTTACAAAGGCATATTGTTATAACTCTTTGTTGCTATACACAATTTACATGGGGATGTTGTGGCAATATTACAAAACAGGGAGGTTTTAAAGTTAAAAACGGACAAAAAAGTAAATCTTTTAGCTTAATAAACTGGTATATATATATATATATATATATATATATATATATATATATATATATATATATATATATATATATATATATATATATATATATATATATTATATAATGTATATCTAATAAGCCATTTCTAATTCAAATAGTTTACTTTAAATGTTCATAATTGAAGTCTCCGGGCGTAGATTTAATATTTATAGTGTCACACATTACCTTGCGAGAATCCTTCACCTCAGTCACACATATTGAGCTCAAATCAGTTTACTAATAACTATCGACTAAGAAATGTTTCTGCTTTTACGTCTGCCAATGGTTATCTATGATTAACTTTAATTTGTATTATAATTGAAAAAGTGTATTATGTGAGAAAAAAAGATTAGATGCTTTAATAATCAAAAGTAGCATTATGTCAGTAATTAGACGCCAATTTCACATGATTCCATGCTTGACATAAAGAAAACAGAAATGTCTTGGACTGTCACGAAGATTCCAATGGCCGTTCCGGCATGCAAGACAGACCAGTTTTAATCAAGAGTAAACGGTTTTACATGTTATTGTCTATCGGAGAAACGGACCGATATGAAAATCAACGTTTTTCTTACATTTTAGGTGATTACATTATAGGACATATATTTTTGCAGACTATGATACAGTTATACTTTTAGAGCATAAGGTGGGCACATTTTTCCAATGAGTAACCTTATTAAAATATTGCTGTATGACTTTACATATTTAACAGCGCCTCGCCACTGAGAGCGTTATATAAAGACTTTATTAAGGGATTTAATTTAACAGTCCTTGATTGACTGAACGATGTTTTGTACATTTAGGCTACTCAGCAATGATTCCCCTTTACGTGTATTTACTCTAATAGTACATGCTGTATAAAATTCCAGACACTCTCTTTAAAATCAAATTATTATTTTTGCTTTTCAAGTCACTATATTAAGCAATCTATTTAATATTTACCGCATATTAATTAATAATTGCATTTCGATTTATCGTGGCCATTGTTTACTTATCAATTATCGTCAGCTCAGTACGTGCACTTTACGACACTTCTCATGTTCTAAGCGTAATTACAAGTTTATTATTTCAGTCAAAATGGTTCTACACGTATGAATTTAAATATTGTTCAACATAAAATCATGTAAAAATGCCAAATGGTCAGGAAATCAATATAGTTGATGCTATGTCATCATGTCAAATGTAAACCAATTTCTGATATTCTAAGCAGAGAAGGTTATTTTTAAGATTCAGTGTATGTAAATCTGAAATATATGTCCTTTATATAATATCAATTTGGTAAATGAATGATAATGACTGCTCTAAACATCAATGTTTCAACTGCAAAGGGAGATAAACCTATAGGGCATGTCCTTCTTGTTGCTGTGTAGTGTCGATGGCAGAAAAACATTAAAACTTAATTCCAAATGCATAAAATATGTTGAACTACTGCGTGTAATATGGTTATTATATGCGCACGAAACATGCTTTTTTTAGTTTGACTCTTACTCTTAATTATGCATAATTGCTCATTTTTTTATACTAAAGCATAAATTACAAAGTGCTGCGCAAATATAAAACTTATGCGATTATTCTTTATATCTGGAAAAACTTGTTTTAAAATCATTTTGTTGAATAAATAGAATTACTTATTTGTTTAGTAATTGTAGTTTGAGACGATATAATACATTTACCTTTTATCTCTGGACATACAAATTAATCACTATATGGAAGTAAAATTAGTATTTGTTTGCATATTCACTGATTTCCTTGTTAATACGATTTACAATTTAGGTAACTATCATGGCCAAAAAGTCCCTAATATTTAAATTGTCAGATTATGTCATTGAAACAAACAAACCCATGTATAGACATTTTTTCTTACAAAAGAATGTTAAATATATCGACAACAACACTATTCAGATGCAATACTATGATAGGTACACTCCTTGTATTTTCACAACTAAACAATTCATTAGAAATTCATAAATAGTATCCGAAAGTTCAAATAATATGAATTTATAGTTTTGTATTAGCAATGGTCACGTATTAGCAGGCTTTAAGTCAGTTCTATTTTGGATAAAATGATTCCTCCAAGCACAATTGTCAAAATATGTCATGAACCAAACAGCAACAACACCAACCTTAAATGCATACTTATTATCCCCTGTTACTTATCTTCGGATATGAAAGTATTCGTATAGTATTTATTTTGAGGTAAATTTAACCTAAAACAGCTTTTTAAATGTCATTATCCACAGGTTAGCATGGACTGCAAAACGCTGGACAACTTAAGTGGCTTCCATATATGTACATGGAGGCATATGCGTATGGAAACAACAAAACTCATTGATATATTTGGAGTAACTAGTCAAGGACCCTACCCTGTTGGCCCAGGACGCCCTTCACTTATCATGCTTCTTGTGAGTAGAATATTAGTCTAATAAGCAACTTTAGCGCTTGGCGCCGTTTATAAATGCGTTTTAATGTGATTTTATCAGAAACCAAAAGTGTTTAAAAATATAAGGAGAGCTTAAGAAATGAAAAGATGTTCTTAGATCTTTTTTATTTTAGTTAAAACTATGTACTTTCTCTACTTGTTGTAGCTATGTTAAGCAGCTACAAATTGTGGATACAATTCTTCAACAGACTACTGCAGCCAATAATACCAATGCAGAAATTTGAGCAATCAGACATATATTATTTATTTAAGCTGGTATTCGTAATTATCCCTGTATTTATAACTGCATACACGCAGGTTAATAACAAGAGAGTCAACTCCCAAGAGCTGGATTCTTGACAGGAATAATTAGTCGATTCAGTGTACTGTTTTGTCACGACAGATTCTTATCGACATTCTGTCATCACCAGTGGACCGGACCAAAGAGAATTTTGCTCAGGGGACATTGATGCTCTGTATCAACATGTTTGTTGGATTGTATGACTGTTTGCCGACAATGTCAATGGAACTTTCCACTGAGGCGTTGTAATACACAAAATTACATCTATAATAATTAAGAAATGGATCTTTCGACAGTGAACAAGAAAATGATAAAAACACCCCACAAATACGACAAATGGAAAAGTTTTGGAAAGTTTCGATTTTATAAGATCATATATTTGGAGCCATAAACATTCCCATGTAAACACTATAACCAATTTATTAACTTTGTTATGTGAGTGTTATGTGGAAATTATTATCATCATGTGTATTTTTTTATATATACGACTCGAATTCCTTGTTGTGTGAAGTGCTTCTTAATTCCTCAAATTGATTTACCTGCTTGAATAATTCTGTATTCTCAAAGTAACTTGGTAACAGTTGGCCAGATGTGCGATATTTACATTTTGTTAAAAAGACACTTTAGTTATTAAATTAAATATGACCTCTGATCACTAAGAATGCCTGGAAACAACCTGATTCTTTTTAAACGTAGTTGTAGTAAGGTATTAAAAATTAAAAGCGTTGCTATAATTTCATCAATGTTTCAGTTTTGTTTAGCAAGTTGATTAGTCTCTGAAGTAATTAGTTTTGTATATAAAATGCTAGTTTTAAAGATAAGAACTTTTGCATAATTCAATCTCGGATTATCTTAATCATGCTTAATTTCATTAACCAACTATTTGAAACTGGAATCCCGATTTCATTTTATATAATGACGCATTATTTTACAAAATGGATCTGTAAATGTCGCTGAAATTAAACAATTTGATTGCAAGACACTTGCTAAATCAACTTTTTCTTTCAGTTTAAAATGTCAGTCGTCATTATACAAGCACAGCGAATGGTAACAGCAGAAAGTCTTCAGCATTAAAGGATACATTTAGAACATAATCTAATTGTTTATCATGCCAACACGATGAAGGGGCGTCGACAACTATCAACAGCTTTAAATTTAAAACTGGATATTAGAAGAAAAAGAACATTGATTTTGTTTTTATCGAACATAATTAAATTAATCGTATCGCAATGTCTAACTTGATTTACTGATTAATATATTTGTTTTTTAAACGACATTTCACCAATGGAGAAATAAATTATACATTGTAATAAAAAATAAAATAAATATAAATAAATAAATAATAAACAAATTAACAAATAAATAAAAGTTAATAAGAAATAAGTAAATAAGTAAATAAATGATACATTACAAAATGTTCAAATGTTGTAAGGAAACTGTTGAAATGCTTCTGCTTTTTGATATACAGGTAGCACACGTTAGAAGGTTAGGGAGAAAACCTAATTGAAGTACTTTAAACAAGTGATCTATTTATAAAATCTGAAATCGTTATGAGTATAGCTTTAACTTTGTAATATAAATATAACTTCAATTTAAAATATCCTTTATTAAATGAATATTAAACAAAAACGACATTAGATCACTGATCCATGGTCTTTACAATATAACATATTTCGCTGAAATAAAACACGTGAAGAAAGGACGTCCAAGTACAGATAGGTTATACTGTTAAAAGATAAAAGGAAGCAAATCAGAGACTCACAAGTAGAAAAAGTTAAAGATGATTAAACAAATGCTTCCATGCTTAATTTGTCTATTTCGTTTCTTATTTAGTTTGATCTATTTATCAATCTTAATTGGAGAGCAGAAATTGCTTTAATCAAACTGTAACACGGATGTTTGTATTGATTCTTTCATTTTGTGTAAGGTACTTTTTTATTTGTTTGATTTAGTATACATCCTATACATATAAACCTCAATTTATCGTTAAATAACATAACAGAGTCCACCTGAATCAAAGCAAAATCTATTTTTAATGTAATATCATGCAAAGAGGACATAACATTATATCAGAGTTATCATCATCAGATCTGGTAAAAATCTTTAAATATAAAGAAGTTTAAATAAACAATATCATAAAAGATAATAAATAGGTCTTAGGAAAGAAAAACAAAATTAATCACATCATTTGAGGCGCAGCAGTATGTTATTATCTTAATAATGATGTCACATAATTACTATATTTATGAAGGCACTTAATAAATGTTTCAGGGAGGAGAACCAATGTGATGCAGGAATAAAACAAGAAGTTTTAAAGTTTACGCGTTCACAAGAGTATCCGTGCATTTAGCTAGCGTAGTTTTGCTAAACATTCTTTTATGTGATCTTGTAACAGATGATCACAGTTGCAACCAGACAAGTCAGTGTACCTCCTATTTATATGTTCTATCTGAGATCTACAATAAAGAGTCCACTGTAAGTCCTTTAAAATATCGTTTGAGAACTTTAAGAAAGGTTTTAAAATGATACTGTTATATCTTCTGCAATCAATTTATAAATTGAGTCTTGATGTCTTTTACAAAATATTTCCAGTTTATTAAAACATACCATATAACACTGTGTATAGCGATTCATGTTGCAAAAACAGTTTGAAAAGCTGGTACAAAAATGAGAACTAGACTTATGTATGTATGTACATTAGTTCATTGTATCTGTTTTAACTCCCGATGCAGATGCTTACTGTTAGTTGTTTCACTTTGACATGACATTTATATTTATACTGTTTGTTTGATAGAACAGCCTTCAGGAAGTGCGAGGTTGGAGCGCTCCACAAACCAGGTTTAAGCAGCCCCGGTCGGTCCTTTCGCCGACTGACCGTTCCAAGTCGGTAACTGCTGTTTTTTTCTTTTTGTGTGTTATGTCTATCATTACATCCTATGTCAGAAGTGCTACAATTTGAAATAAAAAAAGACGAAGGTAACCATATTATTTTTCGAAAACAATCTAAACCATAAAAGCAAAAAGCAGCAATGAGAAGAGTTAATAGGTAATACAATTAAAATATTATGTTATAAAAAGCCGAGACTTTATCCGAAATTTGCATATTTTATAATAAAGGCAAAGAAATCCCAATTTTATACCTACGGTGCATCCCACGAATAGGGCATGCTTAGGTAGTCTCATCTGCATAGTGTACGATTTGAGAGATGAAAAGGCAGAACTAAAAAAGTGACTGTCCAATTATGGCTCTAAGTCACTGTTTCCTTATAGTCGTAACGACCTGACTGGTCATCTGGTAATTTAAAAGCAATGCACAGTTTTCTTGACTGTAAAAGGGCCGATTGCAAGCAATGCAGTACAACGAAAAATTCCCTTCAGCAATACATTAAATAATTGAGACCATTGATTTACTTTGTATGAAACATTTCCATAAAATGCAGGATTGGCTTATGCTGTTAAAGTGCTTTCATACCGCTATGATACTCTGAAACTTTAAAATTATTGAACAATCAAGAATATTGAAAACGTATTCATTTGTGAAATCGAAAGTCTTGCTGTAGCAATTTAGAAATAATAATATAAAATATTAGACCAGTTTCTAGTAATATAAGTATTAAAAAGTTCTATCTGAACGGTGCATGTGAATATGCTATCTCCAGAAAAACAAATGAAAAAAGGACTTTTCTTTCTGTAACAAAACATCCCACATGTATTTCTGTAGATAACGAGATATGAAATGCATCTGTTATCAGGATGTTGTCTGTTTTTCTATGTTTCGGGAAAGACGAATGCTGATATCTTGATAAAACGTTGAATGCAGCAATATCGAATATTTCATATTTAATATAAAAAAACCAGCGTACACTGTTACTTTTGACCAATTTTCTCTGTTAAGCGACCTTTTTAACAGAGTGCCTTTGTTTAAAACAATTGTATCAAATTTGGCTGTAAAATCATTTCAATTAAAAACATTAATCCATTACTTTATGTTCAAAAACAACAAAGATGCTATTTGAGGTCACGTTTAAATAAGGACTTCGCGTACTCAAAAGTGCACTCCGTTAACATGCAATAAAAAGACTACATACATTTTGTAACAAATATAATACAGCTTTAAAGTAATGCATTACACCATAGTTGGCTAACATATATGCATTCGACAACAAATTTAAAACAATATTTTACAATCAATCATTCAATTACTTTACAATTACAACTCAAATTAATAAGTTTATAATTAAACAGTATGCTTATTAATGTACAGCACGTACAATTTATGTAACAGTTAACTTATCATATTATTTCATAAATTCAATACACAACGTTAACACTTCAACAACACACTGACTTAAATCTCTTGCCTGTATGTCCACCTGCAAGTGTACCAAGCACCAGGTGTGCAATTATATTTCAGCATTTAGTGAGTAAATATTTTATAACAATTTCCGGCCACATATGAATTGATATTTAACAATGAGAGGATAAGAGAATGTTATTAATTTCCGATTGATATTCAGGCAATTAACGCCAGCAAATTATCCAATGAATGTAGATCGTGAACTAACGCCTGATTGGTGCATAGTATAAAAAATCTAAACGCCGTCAGTGAAAGCACGTGCTTTGTTCATTAAAGTATTTTTCTTTCATTCAAAAAACTATTTAAAACCATTTTACTAAATAGTGTTATCATAATGTCGAAATTAGATTAATTAACTGAAACAACATCAAATAACTCCAAATGTCGGGTTACAACTGCATACTTGGCTCATGGAGCATTGCATTTACAAAAGTAAAAACCTCATCAAACATGTCTCCTTTACTCGCAATCAAAGAACCTTAAGTATGCACATTTGAAAGAAAAATAACATCAGCGCACACAAAATATCACGTTTATAGCTTTATGCCCAAGAGATGTCACGTGACCCTGACTCAGTAAAGATAATGTTGCTGTTAAAAGCGAAGTTATTCACAGAATAAACACAATCAGATATCATCACAGGCAGACTTTAGTTCAATCTTCGTACAATGTGTTGGCTGTACAGCATGGCTTAGAATATCGCCATAATCATTGTATTATGTGGTAACAAAAAAGTTTTTCCATAAACAGTTAACAATTAATCAGACACTGATCAGGTTCTAGGCAGTCTGTTGAAGTATTACAAAAACACTTTAGGATGGCTGCGGTAACAATTATACAAACTTTTGTTCATGCATAGCAAATGAAATGAACCGTTTGTAAATCACGGTGACTATATGCACAAGAGTTTTATTGACACATTCATATTGTAATTTCTTTAACAAAATCTTACTTAAAGCATTGTCTTATCAACACCAAAAACATTTCAATCGGAAATTTATTTACATGCCGACAACACTTTGCACGAATAATAATTTTTCAAATTTGTAAATTTGCCTATCTAACTCAAGGTATTCTTTAAATTTACAATAAACTTCAAATTTCTTAAGTAAATTAAGAATAGCCTTGGTACGTTCATTAAAATTCAAGACCAACTATTTTTAAGTAAGAATTGCTCAAGGCATGGATTTCAATCCACAATACCTTCATTATGTATTTAACTATATGTTTTTCCCTGACACTTTAACTTTGCTACTTTTAGCTTAAATATGCATGAAAATTGCTTAGATAAGATTAGTCGTGTTCGTATGGCAATTGTGACCTTGGCATCATGACTTAGACTAAAGATTGGTTAGCAAATACGGGCCTTAGATACTATATCAAATCATAATTTTTTCTGAGTAGATCAGGTTCGATTTATAATTTCCTGTGGTTTGCTAAAAATTGCGGAGAGAGCTCCGGCAGCATTATGTTTCACATGCAACACCGTTTTAAAATTTGTAATTTCCGGTTCGGTTCAGAATTGCTAAATTGACAACAAAAACACAGAAAAGCAGAAAATTGATATTCAGTTTTTAGTCCGAATTTACAAATACATTTAAACGGTATTGACGAAGCAAGACATATAGTTTGTAAAGAAAAGAACATCAAAATCAAATTATTTCATATTGACACACACACAAACAGTGAATCGACGCCCTTATTGTTTAATGTCATTAATGAAATTCTTTAATCTGTGACATATTGGACCTAAGACAAAGCTTTTACTTTATTTTTTACCAGTTCTATAGCATGAAGACCAATTAAAAAATATGGGCTAAATGTGTTGCAGTACAGCCGCTTCGGGAATCGTTCAAAGCGGACAAGATATCGACATGAAAACTAATTTATAGATATCGATAATGCTTTGAACGCTGTTTCTTTATTTATTTTATTGATTGTAGAAAGTGTTGTATGAGATTTCCTGGTATCTGTTTTCCTTTCTCCTTGGTAAGAGGAAAAGTCGTCAATACAGAAAAGTTAATAAACCTTGCAATATCCTTCCCAGTAAATTTTACTATATTGAATGGGTTTGAAGGCCGTTATTTAGCATCGTATGTATATTTTTTTTGGATACTTTGCGGCTTGAGTAATCAACCGGATGTAACCTAGTCATAGGATGGGGTGTTATAAAGACCCCGACCAATTTAAATGTGTCTCTATGTCCCTGAACATCTTACTTTATTGCTTTTTTAAATACTTATTCATTTTAAATCTTATTTAGTATTTTCTTTGTTGCATAAATTATAAGAAAATGTTGTAGAAGCAAAATATTACGAGAAATACTTGCATGAAGAAATAACTGACGTATCCGAAGAAAATAGATAGGTTTGTAGTGCCATACATTTTTAATTTAAATATATATCTTGCAATTTGTTGCTTATATTTTCGTTTGAACAGGAGTGTAGGGGGCATGTCTTATGACGTCACAGCCCCTCGACGCGTTTTCGGGCGATAACGTTATTGAGAGAGGGTTTTATAGTTAACATGCGGTGCACCGGCGATTCTACCCAGACATACGATTGGAATTTTCCCCCACAAACTATAATCTGAACGTCGACAATATTGCCGTAACTGTGTCGCTGCGAATGTTTTTCTGCAACATCAGTACAAACAACACTTTTATCACAAAGGTTAGTATGTAACACCACTAAGTTATATATGCTGGTTTAAAACTGTTTTTATATGTGTAGTTTTTAAAACTACTTACAATTGTCAACGAAACATTTTGTCACATTTTTAGAACCGACTCAACACTCTTGCGTCTCAAAAATAAAGATTGATACGACTGAAGTTGAATTAATAAGCAGGTTTTACGAGCGTGCCAAATGTATCATAAAGCATGTTAATAGCTTTCCATTCAGACAAGTTTGTATTCAAGCATATTTGAAAACAGACCTTAATTTAATAGTTTAATCAGATCGAGTCCCACGAGGAACAGCTGATCAAACACGTCTATTATTCAATATTATTGAAACAAATTGTGAACCAAATAATCGCCGCTTGTGTTTTTTGTTTTATGCAAGATATTTAAAGTGGTTTTATTGATCTTCCAAAGACGTCCTTAATCTGCACAATTCCGCGAGCCATGTGCATGCTTAACTTGACGTCTTTTGAAACTATTCCGTGTTAAAGGTAATCACGAAAGCAAGCTCAGCGTAGGAGCTGTCGATTAACGGAAATTGCAAATGCCAAATGCGCGTGGTATGACATCTCTAACGAATATAGTCCTTTTTTTTTGCAACGCACTAAATTTGTTGTGTTTAACATTTGTGCCGCAGATTTAACATAGACATGTAGTATGAATGCTTAAGGTGATGCGCAGATATTTGTTCGGTACTTAAAGTGGCAAGAAGTACATACAGATGCCTTGCGTTTATATATTGTATTCACATGCTTTGAATGAAACGAATGTTTTACTTAACGATTTAATTGATAAGCACGTATAAAAGTTTTATCATTGTATTTAAACAATGGACTCAAATGTGGGGTATAGTTTACCAGTATGTTAATAGGTAAATCCCATCACACACTGTTGCTTATATGTGTCATCTAGTGTGTGCTGTTAATGATAAGTTAATAATATTTCAAATTCGTCCATAAGTCTTAATCAATAATCATTTTTCATTTTAAGTAAATTATTGAATGAACAGTGGTATATATACGTATTGCTGGTTGACTACATACAATTCTCGTTTATCAACAGTGTGATTAATCTTGTGGGATTGACTATGTTAATCATTAATGTAACATTCTTTCAGTTAAGCCAATAAGAAAATAACAATCTTACTTTCTGTTTAGCATCACAAATGGATATAGCCTAGACATTTCCTTATGAATTAGGGCTTTCTTAAATGATCTGGAAACGCTTGATCTTTGAAGAAGCAAAAGAGGGATGATATCATCGTAAAAAGTCTAATGGTACGTATTTGTGTATTTCCATGTGTCCAAGTCTTATCATCTGTATTATTGATCTAGGTAAGACATTCTCACTTCATATAATCTTATAATGCTTGTAAAGAATTGTTTATTCAATACATTTTAGTGTGTTAATGTAGCTGGTTCACCATAATACAATATAAAAGCAATTAATCGTCATTTTTCATGATGGCGTAGAGCATATATCGAAAATAAGTATATGTAATCGAATGTTTAAAAGCGTATTTTCATGACAGATTTGAACATTAACATAGTTAATTTTGAAAATCGTTAATGGGCAATGTATTAATCTAACCTTTATTACTTTTAGAAATGGCATATTAAAAAATACAAATGTATATACAAGATAAATATATTGAGATGATTTATGAAGTTTCTCAGTTGAGAAAACCATGTTAAACCGATGATGTTGTCTTAGAAAAACTATCCCCTTAGAAAGTTCTTTACTTTGCTGTTGTGAGTAAAACTCTCTTTTATTGATATTTGTTAATAACATAAGTCGCATTTTTCCACTTGAGTATTTATATGCAATTTCAATCTGTTTATTCGTTCGAGCAGAAATAAAACAAACTCGCACGCACGCTCGAACACACACGCACACGCATGCACGCACTCACGAACGCACGCACACACAATGTGGCTTACATAGAAATCAGACTGTATATCTTCGTACCTATAGAGGTGTCAATAATAGGTCAAACTATAGAAATACCAACTATTAATGGCTTAAAAAAGTTGCCCATTTCTTGTGAGGAAGATAATCGAAGATAATAGAACAATTGATACTATTTCCTATCCAGAAAATTCAGCAACATCAGCTCTTTCCAACATGTTACCTCATAATCAAAGACCAAATTGTTAGGACACGTTAGCGAGTTGACGTTGATAACAATTATATAACTTTATTACATAACATAATATAACATTATTTCCAATTAAGCCTTATAGTGTAATTTTATTCATTTCAACTGTTGAAAATATTAAAACTATAACAGAAACTTCTGACAGTTTCTATTGTAGAACGTTGCATTGAAACTTTCACCATGTTATTTCAAAGTATTTTTTTGTAGTTTTTCTAATCGAAATAATACCAACCCTCTTCTAAACACTCTGTTGACATTTTTCATTAACGTCACAACTTTCGTCATTACTTACCAAACAAAACGTCAGCGCTTGGACATTTATTCAAACGGATCGGTTTTCTTTTCATTGGTTGCTTGTATTTGAGAATCCCATCAGGAAGTGCGAGTTAAAGCTCTGTAAAACCGCTTTAAGCACCTTAGTCGGTCCATATTGCCAACTGACCGTTCAAAGGCCGTAACTGTCAGGCTTGCTCTTTTTGTTTGGTGACTCTACAGGTAGATATCATTTAAATATCTGTGAAAGTTTTGATAGGACCTTTTCTATTCATCACAGATTTGTTCTTTTTTTTACAACTGTCTTGCATGTGAATGCCTTTGTCTTGTGCCTTTTCGGGTTCTTGCATATGTTGCAATACTCTTAGGACTTTGTCATATATATTCTTTAATTTTACCGAATCGCTATATTTACACGCTTTATTTAGTTAAGATATTTCCTTTCGTTTATTCCCTTTGTTTAAGAACCGACAAAAACTCATTAAACATGACAGAAAGAGCACGTACAATGATTGAAGCCTAAGATTTATTGATAACACAGACACCACTGATACCGTCACCCCCAAAATGGATGGGGGTAATGAGTGCCTTTTATGGAAACACTTTATCAATATATCTTGGACAATTTCTGGGAATAATTATGTCATTTTTTTCAAAAGTCATTCAAAAAATTTAACTGTTGCTGCAGATTTTTAGGCAAGGGAAATGTTTCATCTCTTTAGCAATTTAACTTAGAATAAAACATTTTCTTAAACCGTTAAATGCGTTGTAAATCTGGGAACGGTTTTCATTTGCGTCTACTTTACAAACCAATTATACAAAGCTAGTGGGCAGAAAACAGTAAGCAAACTTATTAAGTATTCACTTCTTAAAATTACTGGGTAAGTTTTTCGTAGAAAGAACTAATCACGGTCGTGTAAGCATAATGAGGCCATTTAAACGGTTTAGTCGTTAATTATAATGTAGTAATAGCACATGTAGAAGGAAAAACATTTCATAAGTAGGTTGTGTCCATATTTTGTCAGTTTATAAAAGGAAAGTTAAGCAAACTGAAGAAACGTAATTCTATTTTCATTAACAGAGAGGAAAATTATATTGACACGTCAAACATTTTCCAAAACTACGGAGCTGATGGAAATACAAACGTTTTAAAGCGTACCAAATATGTTTACTTAATGAGTTATTTACTGAATGTTTGTTATGACAAAAAAGACCATGAAGATCAAAGTTAAGTTTAACAGGAAAATTATTTACTATTTTATTATTACCCCTAATTTTAAATAAAGTTTTGAGTTTTTTCTTCCTCACCTTTATATAAAGGAAACATTCACTCTTGTTTTAAATAAAATGTTTTATGCCATATATATGTGCTTGAAAATGTGCCGATTTATATAAATGTGGTTTAGCAACAACTAAGCAGGTATCACCTGGCAACATGTATCATTGTAATAAATAAACCATTTACTTAAAATGTATTTTAAGATCTCACACATGCAGGCACTTGTTTAATTTAGACATCAATTCATACTAAACCCGTTTTATTACACAAAATCGCTTTCTCGCTTAGCTATTATAATCTAAATTTTTGCCTTACGGACAAAAGTCAGAATTTTCAAATGAAATTCATGCTGTGACAAGTACAGGTAAAATCAATATTTGGTGTATACAATATCTAATAGAATCTTTGAAGCAGGTAGAGTTTCTCGGCGAAACCATTTCTAAAAAAACGGTATTTGCCTTTTTGTTTTGGGTTGTTCGTTGCCGTGGTGACCAGTATGTGCAAAAAGAAAATCGGATAAGGTCCCATTATTATTACGAAACATACTTTAGCACTATTGGTCGTACACGACTAAATGATTTTCTGAAAGATTTAACGATTATTGTGTTATATCCAACAAAGATGTATAAAGTGTAAGTAACTGTTATAACAGTGAGCTATTAAAGACAAAAGAAAAATAAATCAAACTATATGGTTGAACATCTTGAATAGATTCACGCTATTGTGGGCTTCTGTATTCTATTAAAGTGCAAGCACCATAGTATCAGTTTCTATTAATCGTTTGAACAGGCCACATGATAGTGATGCTTCTGTTGTTGTTATTGCTGCTGTGCTGTTTCTGATGGTGATAATGATCATAAAGGTGAAGATAACAAAAGCTTTGATGTATATGGTTATGATATGCTTAAAACATGAAAGTATCATTTGAAAGCAAAGCCAAATAATAACACAAAAATCGCATTTGACAGCAAAATTAAATTAAATACATATTAACCTATCAACAGCTTCTTCGAATTTCCTGGATCTTAAATTTCTTTAACGTTACTAACATATGGTCTGAATCATTTTGTCTTCACTATTCATTATACGTGCTTTAATGCAACTAGTTTGAAATCGATGCCGATCAGGGGATTTCTAAGAAATCATTAGTCATTAGTTCAAGCCGATTGAATGGATACTTTCTTTCTGAAAGCGAAATTAGTTCATATAAATAGATTCTTTCATTCGTCTTTTATTTGTTGAATGGTGTCGGTTGCACTGTCTGCTTGTTCATTTTGTTTTAAGTTTTACATATGTTGCCTTATATACATTAGTCGAAAACAAGCAAACAAAAACAAACAGCGTTAAAAGCTTTATTTGTTTCGTAGAAGTAAGCATTTTTAAAAATGAGTGCTAGACGGTGGCATTTATAAAAACTATATACACCTTTATGACAATCTACATGAAAAGCATCTGTTATCACACACTACGCTGTAAAATTATTCTACGCCATGATACATAGCTATTGTTAAAAACAGTATGCCAATATATTGTGAGATTCGTCTAGTGATACTGAAAACCCACTTGTTTCTTGTGTCTGGTATCAACAACTATGACCATTTATATTATTGTGTATTTGCTTGTTTTTCACAGAATTGATCCCCAAGTGTAGGACGGCTGACAGGCAAAAAGAGTCAGTCAGAAAAATGTCTTTGGCTGTAACGTCAAATACATATTGTCTTCTTCGGTCCCTATCGTGTTCGGGATGAATAGAATAAAGAGTAAACAAGGCTACATATTGTTGTCGTACAAAAATAAAATTAGATCTAGCTTCATACTTTTGAGTGTCGGCTAGGGATAAGTTTCAAGCTTTTCGCTGTGTTGGTTTATTTAACACTAAATTCTTTCCTGCATTGGCGACGATTACAATTTTAACACCAATGCGGATTGGCGCATATGACTGTTGGTCGTGTTTTTTCAGTTTGGTAGATATATCTATGGGGACCAGCTGACTAAATTATCATCTTTTCACATAAGATTGTATGTTTTATTGTAATTAATCGAAAGGAGGATGTTTGGAGCTACCGACAATATTGTTTTGATATGTATGCAGTTGACGAACACATGATCTGTGTTACTATTTACCACTAGTTAATTAATATTTAATTTGACGATTAATGAGGCAATGCATAAGGTTAACATCTCTTTTTTAAATGAAATATTTAATTTTGTAAAACAATTTGACTGAAAAACTAATTGCCGCACAGATGTAAGGAATTTATTGCATTCCATATACCGTATATTTGTGTTTTGTTTATGGGTTTCACTGAATGCTCCGTCTTTCATGGCAAAGAAAAACAATGTCCTCAAAAGCAAGCGTCATTATAAAGCAACAAAAAGAACATGTATGTTTGCAGATACAACCATCTGTTATCATTGCAGGCATGTTACAGATCTGTTTTTGTTTCAATAACATATGATACATGTGATATAAAGGATGATTTCAACGATATCGCAGTGTTTCAACTTTATCGCAGGGATGCACCCGAAACTTGGCACGTTTTACGATGATAGATGGCGTTTTATTATCGCAGAACTGTTTTTGTTTGATAGGTGAATTTTGTTGTTTAGTTTGTCATTTAAAATGCAGTTAGCACTTTATATGAAAACAGTGTTTAATGTTGAACAAAGTGCATTACATGACGTTGCAATTAAACTCTAACTGAACAACGATGCTACATACAATTAAGGAAGACCCTAAATATGGTTTGAAACGAAGACATTGTACTAATAAGGGAGTGTGCGTGCGTGCGTGTGTGTATGTGTGTGTATGCTCGATTCGGACCTGCTCTAAGATGGCCGTTTGTGCAAATACCTCGATACTCTGTGGTTTGGCCAGATGAAATGTTAGCAACCCTAATCTTATTGTGATCAACAAAATTTCAATTTATGCAAAAAGTAAAAATGCATTCTTGGCTAGACAAATGAACAGTGCCTTTTGCTTTAATTGGCGCCTATTAAATCTCTCCCGTCATCCAAACCCAAAGCCACAAGAACCTAATATTGTTAATAAAAATATGTAAACAACATTTCGGATTAATTGGCATGAATGCAGTGTACACTGATACAAAGTTGAAACCTCTCTCTTTTTTGCCATATTCGACAGCCGCGGTCGTGCCTATTTTTGCCTAGAGAGGCAAGTTTCACTATTACAGTCTCCTTCCTGCGTTTTATTAGTATAGCCGAGAATCAAGCTGTTTTATATCATATGTCTCCCAAATGAAAAAAAAGGTTTATATAGTCTCATTGCAAAGGCCGAAAGTATATTATTCATTTTTGGCTCCACAGAGCTGTATATGTTGTAATCACGGGTTCTGCCTTCCTTATGAAAGAGAAAGGAAACGAAACCTTCTTATTTTGCCTTTTCTAACTATTTTTCCTTTTCTAACTATCCTTGTTCATATTATTTGTGTGTGTTTGTTTGGTTTTTAAAATCGTTAATTTCCCGTTTTAAAGCAACCTGAATGTCGAAAGACGGAAGCTTGGAGTGACTATTTAGAAAAACTTTTTCAAATTTTAATAGACTGTCAGCAAATTTGATCAAATTTAAAATTGATATAGCAAACAAACATTGTTTTATGATACGCTAATGTATTTTCAGTTATATAATTTTTATTAGTGGCCTTATCATATTCACAATTAATTTTATTATTTATTTTAAGATTAACCGAAATAGGATGCTGAAATGTCGATATTTTATCTATACGTACAGAGCCTGCTTATGTAATCACATTTTACAACAGAGACAAATAATATCAGAATGTTTGGGATAAACGGTAGAGTCACCAGTCATAGGCTCAAACATTAAAATTTTGATTAAATAACTCAATAAAAATCAACGGTCTATTAATCCTCGGTCGTTTTCATTAATTGTGATACTTCTCTATTTTAACGCCTGAACATTATTTTTAGAATTTTTAAATATGAATAAAGTCGAACAATGATTAAACAAGCTGTTCACTATTGTCATTTCTAAAAAAAACCACACACAAATATGACTTTTTTAAAATTAAGGTTGTAACATGTAAGAGTTTCATACCGATACAAAATTTAGTGAATGGTCCATTTAAAATAAAAAGTAATGTCATAAATATGTTTTGCTGCAAAGCCCGTTATATGTATGAGAGAACATCGTATACGACTGAAAGTTATAACGACATCTCACTTCTAATTAAAGTAAATATGCCATACGGCTACATCTTACTGACCAAACGTGTTTAATTAAAGCCAGCATCGCCATTTGTCTTTTATCGCCGATCTTTTCATTGCAATTATATCACGCCTGGATAATAAAAACACTCCATACGTGGATATCTATCTGATCAAACGTGTTTAATCACTGTTTTTTTTTTTCAATATTTATATCTGTTTTATTAAATATTTATATCAATCAGTTCTAGTTTAAAAAATCTAGATATGGAAAGATGAAACGACCGTTGCAGCTATTCAAGAAAAGTATTGTCCCAGTATGTTGTTATTTTAATCAAGAAACTAGAATGTGCTAAAACACTTAAATGCATTGGTATTTTAGGAACAGTATGACTATTTTCCAAACTAATCAGTCGGGACGCCTGTACTGAATAAACTAGCCAATTTGTTGGTAAATATTCGCTTCTTACAATTATTTGTCAAGTTGTACATAAAATACAGATACTGCTCGCAGTCGTCATACAAAGAAGGACAGTAATTTTGCAGCTTTGAACGGTTTACTTATTTCTCTAAGTTACAGTGAGAATGCAAGAATCTATAAATAGAACATCCCATCCTATGTCCACAATTTTACATATTCACTTGTATCGTTGAAATATTACTACTAATTTAAACAACATAATTTTTTGGAACTTAAATAGAATTGCCTTACCACACAAATACACTATAGAAATGATTATTCAACACCAAAACCGTGGTTTTTGGAAGTATGAAATCGTAGTTTCTAATGTTCTGCGATTCAAATCATGTACTAGTGTACTAACATCAATGGAAATAAGATACAATGTAAGAACTAAATACTGAACAGATGCTTCTGTTTAAATGGATGTACATACAAATGATGACTTCGTTTGTTTCCTTCGCCTATATGTAGTAAATGTTTATGTAATCGTGTCTCCTTTTGCTATGGAAAGGTTAATTATAAATAAGGGTGACGGGTAAAGGTTTGTTAATTTAGGAAAATACCTGTCCTGCGAAAAAGCTGCAAACACCTGCAAAATGAATGCTTTGTTTATGCATCGAGATATTATTAAAATAGGAAAATTTGTTATATAAAAGGTTTCTTTTTATCATGATTAATTTGAAAAAGAAAACACGCCGAATATCAATGCAGTAATTTACGTGAGGCAAAAAACGCCGAAAATTACATGCTGAGCTAAATCGTAAAACTCTAAGACAACAAAACAGACAACAAAGGACTACCTTATTAAAAAAACTGACAGGTCAAAACTATTAAATTATTTTGTTTATTCGTATATTACTTTATTACATTGGTTTAATCTTAATGTACAAGCAAGTCAAGATGAGCATGCTCACGGCAAGGGAAGAATAGATTACTGATCAATGCAACGACATTGAACGGAACCTCAAAGCAAACAACGCCAAGAAGGTCTACCAAATAGTGAAGGACCTCACCAGCAGCAAGCAAGAACAGCCCAGCACAATTCTCGATAAAGACGGGAAGTATCTGACCGAGTCCAAAGACATCTTGAACAGGTACAGTGTACACTGCAGATCTATACTCACACCGTGCAACAGGGGACACAGAGAAGCTCGACACACCTCCGGCAACAGACAAAGACAGCTTCCCCATCCTCAGAGAAGAAGTGGAGGAAGCAGTGAAGTCCCTGAAGAAAGGCAAATCAGCAGGCATTGATAACATCCCAGGAGAACTAGTGCAAGCAGAGGGTGAGGCTATGATACGTGCGCTACATGCAATCAACCAGAAGATCTGGGAGACAGGAGAGTGACCAACTCAATGGACCTAGTCTTTAGTGATCACTCTAACCAAGAAAAACAACCTAAAACAGTGCAATATATACCGCACCATCAGCCTGATATGCAATCCTAGCAAAGTGATGCTCAGGATCATATTGAACATGTTAAGACCCCATGCTGAAAGAATTATAGCTGAAGAGCAGTCACGATTCATGGCAGGACGCAGCACAACTGAGCAGATTTTCAAGCAGAGGATTCTGTGCGAGAGATACCATTAACACCAACAAGAACTCTACCACGTATTCATAGACTTCAAGAAGGTATTCGACAGAGTGTGGCGTGCGGCACTTTTGGCGACCATGATCTACTACAACATCAACGCAAACCTTATCCGCGCCATACAGAACCTCTACGACAAGGCAAGCAGTGCAGTGAACCTCAACGGGGACAATTAAAAGACTGGTTCCGAACCACAGTAGGAGTGAAACAAGAATGTTTGCTCTCGCCGACACTCTTCAATGTTTTCCTTAAAATAATTATGACAGATGCACTTGAAAACCATCAAGGAATAGTCAGCATTGGTGGCAGAACAATCACAAACCTGCATTTTCCTGATGATATAGACGGACTCGCAGGCTCAGAACAAGAACTGGAGATCCTGGTCAAGAAACTAGACAGATTCTCCACAGCTTACGGCATGGAAATCAGTGCAAACAAAACAAAACTGATGGCAAATAATGACAATGGCATCCATCACTGCCAACGGAGAAAAGCTTGAATTCGGTAAGAATTTCAAATACCTTGAAGCAATAGTTTCTGATGAGGGATCCAAGCCTGAAGTGTTAGCCAGAATTGCAATGACAGCTGCAACACTAGCCAAGTTGAACACCATTTGAAAGGACAAGGCAATCACCTAAGCTCAAAGATAAGACTCATGCTTTCCCTTATCTACTCACTTTTTTGTATGGCTGTGAAACATGGACCCATACAGCAGAATTAGAGAAGAGGATAGAGGCCCCAGAAATGACCCACTTCAGAAGACTGCTTGGCATCTCTTACAAAGACCATATAACCAATAAAGGAAATCAAAAACAGAAAATGGAAAGACATTGGTCCCTATGAAGATCTTCTCAGCCACCAAGAAGCGCAAACAAAAATGGTTCGGCCACTTTACAAGAAGAGGGGGGCTTGCCAACAAAGTGCTCCAAGAAACAGTCAAAGGAGGAAGAAAGAGAGGAAGACAGAAAAAGAGATGGGAAGACAACATCCCAGAATGGACAGGATTGAAACTGAGAGAGGCGGTCAATGTGCGAAGGACAGGGATGGATGGAGAGGACTGGTTGACACGTCATCCGTAGAGCCCCAACGGCAACATCCATGCGGCAGGTGAGGTGAGGAGGTGGTGAATGTATTTTTATAAAATATTTAATTGAATAATTCTTTGTAACTGTTATTGTATATCAGATACCACAAAAATTGAAGTAACCAAAACACAGACAAGCAAATGTACACGCACCCATGAATGCACACTTGCACTCACAGTAGCACACATACATACAACCACACGCACGCGCACGCTATTAACATAAATATACACATACACGCAAGAAACAATTAAACGAATGGCATCGATAGCTGACCACACTCTGTTACTTTTGGACTGCGGTCATCTCTAGATAAATCTAGAAAAAAGTGTTTGATGTTTAATGCACATTAAGCGGGTTCGAGACGGAATATTGGATTAGTAGTCCTTAAAAGCGTACAGACCCTTCATGATGTTAGTTGATCTTCCTTGTTAAATTAAAGATGGAAACATAAAAGGAAATACATGGACACATACTTGGATTTATAACAAAAACGGTAATTTCGGAATTTGCATAAATCGAGTGACCAGCAAGATACATGTATTAATATTGTACATTTACCTTAAGCCGATCAAACTTAAGTCTTAACAAATTACAAGATGTCATATATGTGAGCTAATAGTTGTCCTTTTTCAAAATATCACCTGTGTCAGGTTAAATATTTTTACACCTTACGGCCTTTAGAATTCATACATATATAATTAATACATATACATTCTTGATAGTTACTTTTTCCACAATCGATATTTTGCTAAATATTACAAATACGTTAAAATAAGCGTTGTATTCCTCAAGTTGTTATATAAATTAAAGAACTGAATATTGCCTGAAAGCAGAGTCCCCCGAAGCTTAACTAGGGTGTAAAATACTTGTGACAATTCCAGATGCAGCGGCATACCACACTCTTTACAGGATCAAATAGTAAATATACCAAAATATCAATAAGACGTAAACATAATTTGCTTTGAAAATATGGTATGCTCTTAATTCAGATAATTTAGGGTGCGTGTCTTATAAAACAAATCACAACATGAATATGTCCATTTCATATGAAATGTAATATATCAAATTTACCGTGCTTAACGGATGAATTAATACAAAAATGCAAGGACATGAGAAATCGAAGGAAGAAAAAGAAAAAAATATCCCGGGGAGGTAACTGGTTCCTATTAACAAAATATAACCATTATATTTGAGATAAACAGTGCAGACGTTTCCTTAGCTCTTTAATGGCACAGTTGTAAGTTAAAAAGTAATAAAGTAGCGAAGTCGGTAGACAGTAGGCTCCAGGTACGACAGGAGACCCCGGATTCGATACCGGGCAGCGATATACCAAAGTCGTTAAAGTGATGGAGGCAACACTATATCTGCTTTAAAGGGACACCGTCTCCAGATAACTGAAATACTGTTGGTGGGACGATAAACCCAATAAACAAACAAACAAGCAAAACAACTAATATTTGACCGTTTTTGTGTAGTTTGGATTGTCGTGTACATTTGGAGTATTAATATTAACACGTAATGACCTGTAAAGATTCTTGTTGCAAATGCAGATGAAGATACATGTAACGAATCACGAAGAAATATATATGCATGTTTACCCGTAAATACATTCACTTACATTCGTTTGTTTGTAGTGTGGCTGTGGTTGTGTGTGTGTTTGTGTGTGTGTGTGAGTGTGTGTGCGTGTCTATTTGAAGCAGTTATAGTGCTGCCTTCACTGTGTATAGCATACCGTGATCACCTGGCATAATACCACACCCAGTCACATTATCCTGACACCGTGCCAACCAGTCGTGGAACTACCCTTATATTTGTTTGTGCGTTAGCAAGGGAGCTATACCACTACCAGTTTTAAACGACTTTGGTATGTCGCGGGGCCTCCCGTACCTGGAGCCGACGCTCTAGCGATGGCGCTACGAAGTCCGGTAGTTATTTTATGAAGGTAGATTATTCATATATAAGCTATTATGATATGATTTCCTATTTAAAGAAAAAAATATCAGCAATCGTTTATTAGAAAATTTCCGAATGATAATCAATAAGCAGGACAGGTCAGGTACACAAACATCTGGGTCCTCTTCCACCAATAACAAGCTGGTCGTCGTCAATATGACCATAGCTGTTTCGGTGTGATATAACAAAATGAAAATACAAACCAACTATTTTGTGGCATTTGACATACTGTTTATTCTGAGATGTTATCATTACGGCTGAGTAAGGATAGTTACAGAATATAATCACAAAACACACCAAACGAATTGAAATCCATTTAGGAATATTTATTATGTCTCGGACGTTGTTTCCATATGGTTCCTTGATTGATCTTAGAAAGCCAGCTATGAGATTGTCTGGAAAAATCGTCCATACGGCAATGTTATCAGTCCTCTAAAATCAAAGTAATAATTTCCAGGCTGAACCAAATCATATCCGGATCGGGGAATTTTCTATATTGCGGCAATTTGGTGGCCGTTATTACGTTGATTGGAATTCGTAGGGTTATTGTGAATTCTGGGAACAACAACAGGATGTCAGAACAGAGGGAGTAATAAAACAGACACATAAACAAAACGAAAACCGTGTCACATTGAAAGCATAAGAAAGTTGCGTTATTGTAGTTAAAACTTTTAGCAATGTTTTGTTGAAATACTAATGCGTACAAATACTTAATAAGTTAAGCTTTAAAAATACACAGTTGTGTTTTTGCATTCAAACTTCTTTAACGCTTCACACTAAAACCAGCCATATGCACGTCAAATAGTTAAGGCTGCCATTTTTGCAAATAAAACATCAACAATGCATTTTAACTTCTTATTGATATCTGCAAAAGAAATGGAGTCCCTTTTTAAATAATATTCTTCCTAATGTTATCTTTAGTACGGTGAATATGACAGGAAAGAACAAATAAACTCTCAACAGTTAACCAGTTTGTGTTTTGAGTAAACTATGCCTTGATCAGACATGTATAAAAAACTATTCTGCTAACAAAGCAAACGGTATCTATATTTGTTAACACAAAATTCACGCATACACACGGAACCCATTAAACATGCTTGCATCTCACAGAATAAACGTTAATTCGGTTGAGGCTGTAATACTAAGAAGCGTGTTCATTATGTCCAAAAGCATTTTAAAAGCATAGATTCTGATCTGTTTGGAATCATAGACCCACTGTTAATGCAACTCTTAATTCTATCATATGACCAGAGATCGAGATACCATAAGACAAACTTGATTAGACCAGCAAAAATCCTTAAGATATTTAACGCATTAACAAAACAAATACTATTTGTGTTGTTTTTACGCAGGAGGTCAAATCTGATGATTATCTGAGATACACCGATACCGCAAAGGTTTGTAAACAATGTACTAAGTTTAAATGTCGTTAACTTAACCTCTTCCTATTCTACAGAAATGAAAGCACTGCTAGGAAAGTTTTGTTGTCATAAAAAGACGCCATCAAACGCAATACACGAAATAAAAAAACAAAGATTAATACACATAATATACAGTAAGATTGTGCGACGGTGAAATTTAAAATATATATGGGTTACAATTTTGTTGTGCGTTCCACTTCATCAGCTACCTTAACGGCAGCCCAACGATTAGTGTCATAACGTCGTTGATTCATTTTCTATTATTTGTTTATGACAGAAGGTGGAGGACCAATTTTACTATTTCATGTCACATTTTTGCCGATTATCATCTCATTTCTATTGTTTCAAAAATTATGATTTGATATTAGTAATTCAAAGTGACAATAATACAGAGAACATAAGATGCTTACAAACGTTTTCAAGATAAACCTTCTCACGTTAATATATATTGACCGAAATTTGGTTTAAGTCCTATCAATCCAATGCTTGAAATTTTTAATTTGAAAATTCTCAGACAAAGATAAAACGATAAATTGCTGATGTTTTGTTTCATATGACAACACATCAAATTAGACATTCAATACATTTCCATTTTCAGTTTTGGTTATTCTGTTGCACACCTATTGCTAAAAAAAATTTAGTAATTCTTCTAAACCTAATTCATATTGTGTATGATATTTTGTTTTCGGGCTCCTTTTGTACCCTTAGAACAGAGACAATTACAGTTTTATGCACTAAAAAGGAACAATAAATAATATTGAAATTGGTTCGGTATGTCTGCGTTCAACTAAAGCCCGCAACTATTGTTAGTTTTTTTTATTTGGAAAACTAATTTTGTAATATAAAGCTAGTAAAGCCAGGTTATATCATTTTTTTATATTTCTCAGGACCTTTTTGATAAAGTAATATAACACGTACATCCGTTTTAGTAAGAATCATTCAATATATGCTAATATATAACGGCTTATTTCTAGTAAAATCATTGTTCCGACGGACTGGTTATTCTAGTGCACAAGCGACGTTTTGTAAGAAGGCTGAGTGTATTAAGTTTTATTGAAGCTTTATTAAAGGTTAATGCTTACTTAAATAGTCAATTTTATGCTTCTCTTAATTAAATTAAAACGGTGTATTTCGTTCGGAACTTTATTACAGTGAAAACTATTTCAAGTGAGTGTTTTTCCATATATGGACATTTTGAAGCATGCAAGCTATAAAACACAGTTAAGTTTATGTTAAAAACTATTAAAAAGTAACAAACAATGTTTTGATTTTTTAAGTCATGGTTATGGCAAAATTGTTTTGTTTTACATATGAATTGTGTTTGCGAGAATTTCAGTATCACAATCAGTAGATTTTTAGTATCACAATAATCATCATAGTTACATACTCCTCCACCATCTCATTCTCATAATGGCGTATGCAGAAACAACCGCAGCAGCAGTAGCAGAAAAGTAGCAAGAGTATCAACCTTAGCAACAGCAACAATAAGAACACCGATTTTAAGAACACCAGCCTCAAAACACCACCACAAACAAATGTATTTTAAAGCCATGCAGTCTTAATACAACCTTTCTTAGCAGATTCAAGATCAAAAGACAACCATTTGGTTTCACTTCTATAACAATGAGACTTTTTAAAATGCATTTACTCAATTACCTTAAACAATACATTGAGGCTTATGAAACTAGGATCTTTGACAAACTTTGACATCGGGAGTGATCGAAACATGTCAAGGTCTTTTAAGAGCTGCAACTTATATTATGTATTAAATCTCCACTAGCGATTTACAAACTCGTTTAACATTTTCGTTTCACAAATCTGTTAACCCAAACAATTTTGGAAAACAAATTCACCAAAGACAAGCATCTGGTTGGAAGAATTAGTTTTCCATTCAGAATGGATAAAAGGTAACAAGAGTTTTAACGGGAAGATATTAAATAGATTTAATAAAAGTTTGGCACTTCAATTAACTGATAAGCCTAATCATTAATAAATGGGAGAAGATCTACGATAGTGGCAGAATTAAAAAAATAGCAATTCTTTAATAATTTCTTCATGGATTACCTAGAGCATGTCTTATAAAATAATCTTTCATATCCGGTGAAAGTCGATCTTAGGTATATTTAGAAGAATGTATGGGGCCGTTTGGACCACATCTGTTTTCACAAACAAATAAATACATTGGTCTTGCCTAGAAAAGTCCCTCAAAGTGCTGTTTATTGATGTCCTATATTTATGTGAAAAGTGAAAAAGAAATCGTCATTACCGATATTCATTACATACCTGAGACCAGTTTTTAAAATTTAGAAAAAACACGTAGCTGCTTCTTTTAAGATCACAGACAATCATCATGGGAAAAATCAACCCTGACGCAGATGCCTTTTTCGCAATATTCCCAATCGTTGTTGTTTATGGATTTGGTATGTAAATAAACATTTAAAGACATTCTATAGCTGTTTGTTAAATCTTACAATTAAGATAGTATTAAATTTTGCCTTTGCTTAAACTAAAGTATAAGTTTATGCAAACGCCATGTACACATACCCAAAACATGGGTAGGACATTGTTACATTACTTGATACCACTTTAAATGGTTTCTTAACAAGTTGCAAGTCCTTATTAGTCAGAGAAAGACAAAAAGCTATATATGAAGAAATAATTTGGATGTGATGGATTGAAAGATTGAGAAACAAATGAATTAATGGGCAAATAAAGTAATGAAGGTCAAAAGCAAGAGATTAGATGAATGGAATAATTAACCTGCCGATTCTGAACAGCTGGGGTTTTCAAACGGCAAACAAGTTTTTTTCCAATATTGTTAAACTTTTAATACACATTGCATCGAAATTTATTTCGCTTACAAAGGTGTCTGTGATAAATGTACACTGCTGATATTTCAAGATGTTAAGACCGTAGATAGTTTTGGCACCCGGAATTAACAGAGATAAAAACAGTTTATATGATATTGTCTTCGAATATTTATATCAAAGCGCCAATTCCCAAAAGTTGGATGACTGACAGATAAAGCCGAGAACGTATTATGTCCTATCACAACATATTCTTAATGACATTCTGTCTTCACCGGCAGACCAGGACAAAGCAGGAATAAACAAGGAACATTGCTGTAGACATATAACGAGAAATCAGATCTTCCTAGTGTCGGATGATAGGCAGTTATAATGGTGTCTCATTTTTACTAGATTTATGAAGACAATTGTTGTTCAAGGACATTGTGGTGTAGATGGTTTTTGGTAAGTTTGTTAACAATTAAATTATTTCTATAATTTCTCTTTTTAAACGTTTTATGTGAATATTCAACAGTTTTTTTGACAGAAAAATACGTTTTCGTAAATTGGAGAGATATCAACGTTATGGAGAAAAGATTATTTATAGTTCTTCTAAAATGATCAAAAGAAAAAAACGTTCAGTCTTCGATCGGCATTTATTAGACTACATTGTCCTCTGTGCAGATAGTCGAGTCTAAATGATTCCACATTAGAGAAACGTTTTGTCAAGAAACTTAAATTACGATACATAATGAATATTAAGCATATTTTTGGCTTTCATATGATAATTCTTATAACAATTGTTATTGTTTAAAAGATTCTAAATCATGACATTAAACTACTTTTTCATTTCATTGCATTTAAGACGTATTTACTGAAGAACTTACCATTATAATAAGTACTGTAGTGTATGATTAAAAGAAAGCATTATAACCGGTATTAGAAGCAAAGAAAAAATTGAAATATATCTATTATCATGAAATATAATTTAAAAAAAAAACAGGACCTCATTAAGACAAGGTTTAAGAATCTAATAATTGAATTAGATGTTTTGGGTATTGAGAACAGTGTAAAGATTCTACACCATGGCTCTACCGTTATGTTGAAAATCAATCAAAAAGTTAATTTCCCATATGTAAATTACTTTTGAGCTTGGGTTTTGAGAAACGAGCGTTTTCTTCAAAAGAAACCCAAATGATCGTTATCCTAGTCGTGTGTCCATAGACAGAACATACTAAGACAACATGTTCCATCATACACAAAAGGACAAGTTGTGTATGAATATCAAAACAAGTCATAGAATTTAGAATTTAGAAACGATCACCCTTTGTCAACAAATGCATGAAAATTCCTCCCTCCCGATATGAGTACTAGCATCAAGATTCAGCGCATATCTTTTCAAAGTATAAGTGCTCTGTAGGCTTCTGGTGGATGGGGTTGCAGAATGTAACCACACAGATGAAGAATAGTCAAAATGAAAATGACCACTATCCTATTTGGATCGAAATCTGGGCTTTAAAATAACTGACGTTTTAATGGCTTTAAATTACAAACTATTTAGTAAATTGTTACTCGCATATACTCGACGGACTCAAGATTGGATTGAGTGCAGCGACCTAAGCATGACTTTATGTGAATGTTGATTATTTATTTTTGTTGTTGTTGATAATTTATCAGAGAAAACCAATTCACGAATTACTTTGTAAAAATGGTAAATATTTTGTACATGTATTGATACTTTATAGATTATTATTGACAAGTTTCATATTGCGTCTTGATGACAGGGATTGTTTCGCGGACGGATTAGTTGACTATGAAAGAAAGTTGTCAAAAAACAATTAAAAAAAGGTTACCAACTATACTGTTGTTGTTTTTTATAAAAAGAAACCGTCCAAATAGTGGCATATGTCGAACTTCTTCATAGCCTATCTAAAATAAAGTGATAATCTGCATGATGCCATTAGTTCGCGTATTAAAGAATGTAAGATTGACATAAGCACCATTTGTTTCTCAGCTTATATGCGCACTGCTTTGTTTTTAAAGGACTTGAATGTCATATATTTTCAAACACACATAGCTACTATGCTACAAATGTTGGCTCCTTTATATACAGTTCCAACTATCAATGTGTCACGATTTAAAATTTAAAACTTAATTATAATTGCCAAATGTACATTTGCTGTTTACATACAGATCTTTGGACGTTCCGGAGTTTACTATGACTTGTCATTATGATCACCATGTATTCATTAAAATAACTTATAATATGGAATAAAGCAGAGAAAATACAGACTATTTTCAAGCGATGTTGATATAATATATATTTTATATATTATGGATAACATGGAATAATAATTTACAGGAACAAACTTACGCTTTGAAATGCTGTAAATGCAATCCATTATTTCGTTCGTCCCCGCGATTGTACATTCGGCAATATCCGGATTTCTGTGCTTTATACGCAAGGGTATATACCAAACAAAGCAAATCAAGTATCATGTTTAACACATTTCAGACACTGGATTTTATATATCTAGTTTAGGGTATATTTACGCTATGGCTTGATTCAGTGCTTGGAAATGAACAAAAGCATGTAAACATGAACATGAAAATAAATAGGTAAAATTTGTGTCCATCTTAAAAAGCAACATGAACCCCAATGAGCAAATTAATCTATCTTAAAGCGTCAGATCAGAGACAAAATATTAAGATAATAAGAAACCAACAGGATTGAAAATCATTGCGTTTGTTGTTTCCATTGGCTTTTAGACTGCATTTTGTCACTATTATTATTTAAATGAGCCTCAATCGTTATTTAAAGCCAGAGTTTCTTTTAAGAGTATAGCTATATGTAACATAAGTTTTAACACGGCTTACATGTACGAGAGCTGGATAATATATGCTTAAGTTATTTTTGTAATGTCGTTTAATAAATAATTATCTAAGTCTATGTCCTCTATAGCCGAGTATAAACACCGTAAGTTAAGTACCATAATCAATCACATTCTATGATAGGCATGAATAAATATGGACAATAATCTTACATACATTGACAACACTAGGACATTTCTACTCTAAATGGGCTGGAGTTTGTCTACTTTTGAACATATTCAATTACTGTATTCCACCTTATTGCTCCAAGTCAGAGCGATGCATGTTCATTCCATTTACTTCTTTGCATTGCGCTTCAAATCTCTATCTTAATTAGCTATTTATAGCCTCGTATATCAATTTAAATATTATCAAAGTTTGTAACAAGCCTTTCTATGTTCCTCGGGTTAACTTTTGCACCTTTATCAATTGCTAGTCCGAACACAAATGCACTAGAGTTAATATTTAAAGATGAAAATAACATTGATACAAAGATTATTCTTGTTTGCTATTGAGTTTATTTACCAAGGCTAATTGTACTTGTGCCTTTTTCAGTTCGTATAGTGTCAATATGGGCTATTCCAGACTTGTGGATAACAGGTTTAAATACGTGATGTAAATGTGTTTCAGCCTCATTCACATTCTGTTATAGCAAAACATCGATACATAAACAACGTACAAAAATACAAATGAGAATACCTTGTATATCTTACAAGTTTCTATAAGGCAAGTCATAGGGTTAAAAATGACAGAAAGTGTAAAAGTTAAAGTGTGACAGAAACGTGCTTTGAGAATTAGAACCGTAACTCTTAACAGCAATTCGGGAAGATGGATAGACATAGACAGACTGGTGTAAAAACCTCATATTTGTATTACAATAAAAATATATCTGAAGGTTTAAGGGATTCCAATTTTTGTGTCTGGGTTCAGTCAATGTTGAATGTGGATTTCTTGTACACCAAGAAGAATTGGCATCATTGAATATTTTTACCTCAGAGAAACAGATAAACCACTATGACTTAAATTATGTTACGATGTTATAAGACGATTTCTAGAAAAAAGTAGTGTTTGTTTAACGAATTGCATATGATACTTAGTGTTCACAGTTAACAATGTCATTACATCGATGCTTTACAGTACGATAACATGTCTTCACAACAATTCATTACACATGATTGCACAAATAATGGTTCTTTTCAATGTATTACTTGACACAGGTGGTAACGATGTTAGATAAATTGATTGCAAAGAAATGATACTTTTATATAAATGCATTGCATCGAAGCAAATAGAAAGTCTCAAATAATGAAAGTAAAATAAATGCATTACTTTAGAAACAATGTGCTTGGCAAGACTAGATAGTGTCACGTGCGTATGTAACAAGATTCCTAATTAACTGTAAGATAATGAGTAGCACTGTAAAATCTGATGAGCAAGTTTATCCTTCATCATGAATTCATGTTATTATAAACCTTCCAAAACCTTTGTTTGCTGCTAAGTTAGGACTGTATAATGTACAATTTATTATTTCCTTTTTACGCCTCTGTGCTGGAAATGAATATGAATACTTAAAAACATCAACATATAACTCTATAAATAAATGGCGGACTACAAGGGTACAATAATGACATATTGATATTCATTTCTTGTTCCGTATACAATTGGTACAAAAAGGCGACCCAGTGCAACAAATTACACGAAAATTAGACTACCGTAAGTTACAAAAATGTTGCGACGAGTTTTCATAAATAATAAATAAAATAATTTCATGTTTTATTATACATTGATTATATGTAAATGGTTTCCGTGGATACAGATATGGGGAAATTGCAGATATCATGTTCACACGAATATCAAGAGCGTTAAATCCTTTCTTCATCATAGCATGGTTTTCTTTTCTTATTTTCGTTGTTTTGTTTTCTATGGGAAAGGAACATTCTACGTATTTGGTCTACAAGTCTTAATAAAAGATACATACCTCTTTAATATATTATTTTATGGTAACACAATGGAGGTTCAATTTTAAATTCATAATTGGATTCATGACGGCATAAAATTGTATATAATACTGTTTACTTATCAAACGAATTCTTCTTTTGAGAATTGTAATTTATTAAAAAAATTAAATATCTAAAACAACATTTCCAACTGAACGCTTATTGTTTAGTAAATACTTATGACACAATGTAGTTTCATACTAGACACGATACGATAACTCTAACCTTAATTTAATCAGGAAAATGTCTACTATTTGGATTGGATTAACATTCCTTAGAATGGAAAAGAACAGAAGCATGAGGTGTGATATTTGTTTCAACATCGCTTCTAATTGAATTCTAATAACGTCTTGGGAGGTCAGCTTTAATGAATAATTTCCTGATGTTTGTAGATAGTTGTAAGAATTAAGTCTCATGCGAAAGATGTTTTAGACCAATTTGAAATGGCAATATCCGACACTTTTTAAATCTACTGAAGTAAGAGGAAAATTGTTTTGCGGTATTTTCAATAAATGCAAACATTATTTAAGGTAAACCTGGATACTAGTCGTATGTGTATTTAATTGGTTTCAGAAAGCCATCACTGAGATTTGTTGATTTTTAATTCTACTTTTTTTCTTTGGTGATAATGTCAATTGACAATTGGACTTGAAACCCGAGTTAGTTTTCTTCGGCTGGATTAATTAAAATCATGGTCGAATGTATTGTGTGGCAATTTGGTGTATACATTCAGATGATAAAAGTATGTATTTGATAAGCTAAAGACTGAGGTTCTAAGATACTCCGACCAAGTCAGAAAAAGGTGAACACTGTATTTACTGTATATTTGTGACTAGGGTGGATATAAATACGGAAACATTACAAAGTCCTATGAGCATTGCAACATACACCAAATTTTGTAAAGGCACAGGATAAATGTATTCACTTGCAAGCCAAATGTTAAACTTAGAACAAATCATCGATGAATCATTGGATAAAAAAGTAAACCCAACAGTTACCGGCTTGAAAGAGTCAGTCGGCAAAAGGGACCGACTGTGGTGCTTATATCGGGTTTTACAGTGCTCTAACCTTGCACTTTCTGTCAAAGCTGACGTTTTCTTAGATAAATTGGGACGTCGTTAGATGAAAGGGGTGAAAAGCCATACCCATCTGGCATTCAGAAGAGCGATATATATATATATATATATATATATATATATATATATATATATATATATATATATATATATATATATATATATATATATATATATATATATATATATATATATATATATATATAATGAACAACATATGTGAACAATAACAAAAGGTTCTATAATAATTACCAGAGATATTCAAATCCGAACTACCTCTAGACAAAGGCAACCAGGGTAAATGTAAAAATGACAAAAAAACACACAGGCGACACATAACAAACAGAACAGCTGCAGTTACGCTCTTAGAATGGTTAGTCTGCAAAAGGAACGACCGGGATGCTAAATCATGGTTAGAGAACTGCATATGTCTACTGTTTCCATTGCTGATTGCTAATGTTTTTTATTTCATTTGCATTTGCAAAAACTACAGGATTATTTGAAAGTTGTTGTTGATATGTTTTTAAGGTCTTGGTCATTTTAACACGAGTTCACTTCTAAATTATGCTAAATTATGCTAATTACGTCGATCTTTAATAGTACATTTCGGTGTTCGTGATAAGTTCCTGTTTAAAATATATTTCATTCCCTTGTTCGTAAACTCTACCCTTTGTTGAAACATCGTGCATAGCGCTCGTTGATCAGCCATACCTCTGTTACAAAATTAAAAAAAATCTATAGAAATAAAAATAATTAGATAACGCTACAACAGCCATTGCAACAAATGATGCACTTTAAATTATTTTCACGAAAATATATGACAGTCCTGATAATAAATGTGTCACTTTAATTAAGAATAAGTCCAAGGCATGTGATGTTATTATAGCCTTATTTATTAATGTGTTGAAACATATTCTTTATATTTATAATTATAGCTTCGTTAAAAACAAAAGTTCAATTATTAAAGTCACTCGTAAGACAACCTTAACGTAGATTTAACATGCATTTGCTCTCTTAGAAATTAAATTTTATGAATGCAAAACAAATGATAGAGAACTTGACTGCACTGGATTCTAATGTGCATTGTTGTTGTGCGAAAATATTTATGCTAGACTTCTGACAATTTTAAATAAAAATCGCATCAAAATTCACAAAATTATACCACAGATGAGTTATTGAATGTGCAGTTTAATATGTCCATTTCTTGAACTAATAATAAGTCTTTCCACTTGAAAAAAAATGCCCAACGAGTTCAATATTTGCCTCTTCATGAACAAACATTCAAATGCATTTTCCATTACATCATAAAATAAGACAAAGCTGACTTGAAGGAAACTGAATGGGTTGCTCACTTAACAATGTGCGATATATAAGAAACGTTATCTAAGCTACTGTAAATACACTAGCATATTTTACACAGAAGTTAAGATCATTCGACAATATTAATATATAATGTCATGTAGAAACAACGTTAAAAAATACCTACTTCTGCAAATTTAGCATATTGATTACGCTATATTTTTCTAAGACATACATGTGACTATAATTTGAATTTCCCAAACTTTGTTTATGCATACTAAAGGAGTGTAACTACGACTCGACTAAAAAATAAGTGTAATCCCGCGTAAGGATACTTTTGCTGTAAGCTGTATAAAAATTTCAGTGGTATCTTTATTTTTTCTTTAAATAATTTTGCAATTATTAGTAATATTTTTTTTTTAAATTTTAAATGTAAATTATCTATTATTATTGTCCAATCCGTGTAAATAAGTAGAATTTACAGTTAAATCTAGTCCGTACCGGCTCTGTCTAATGCTTTTTATGTAAGAATTCTGTCTTTTAAGTAGTGTGCCAACTGAAAGCAGTAACTTGCAGAAGGGCGTGTTAAATATGTGTGAATATATTCATTTCATACGATCTTTCTGAATCTTCATACATAGTTTGTACAATTAATGACTAGTATATCAGATTTATGACTACTAAAACTAATTTTGCAGTACCTCAGATAGTCGCTTAAGTAATCCGTAGCCACAGCTGTAAGTCTATATCGGAATTCTAGCAACACCGGAAGGTGGAACAAAGGCTAAATAAACAGACAGTTAATACATATGTCAATCAATTTGACGCTATCGAACAACAGTGAGCAAGCAATATGCCAATGGTTACAAATGTCTTTTATATTTCCTTCTGCAAATCCAAATGGGAACATTTATTATGTTAATATATCTAAACATATATATTCGTTTGAAATTGCGTTTGCAGGTTGTTTATTCTGAATATCTATAAACATGCATTTAAATTTGCGTGAAAATACGAATAATTTTGGCATATCTTTTTAAGATTAATATTTACATTGTTGAAAACTGAGTTTTGTCTAAATGTCATCTTTAACCGTTTAGTAGGTAGTGTTGTTTTTTTTTATGAAAAACAGAAAAATTGAATTTCAGATTATAAAATATACATCCATACATACATACATACATACATACATACATACGTCAATTTGTCGTCATTCATACCGCTAAACATGTGTCTATTTTCTTTGTAAAATTAAAGGATTGAAGTTTGGTACAACGTTTTGCGTAGTTGAGATATTTTAAAAAATAAGTTGAATTAAAATTGTTTTAGATGAGGTTGACATTTATGTGTCGTATATTGGTATCGATCATTTACAAATATACGACACAAACATGTTTTAAAAATACCAAGGAATGCTATTAGAGCATTAACTTGGAACAAGTCAGGCACTGCATTTAATGCAAGGTCAATAAGAAAAGTCAAATCAAACAAATTGACATATTGCCGCCATTGTCATCCAACTTAGTCCCTACAATGGTGTTTAGATAAAGTACAGCTGACATTTCCATACTATTTATGCACAAAGTGTTTTATTAAACTAAGATGCCTTCAAAATACACTACAGGAAACATAATACGGGTATAATATGTCTTATTGTTAATTTGTTTGCATCACTAATTGCGTATCCTGAATAAAGATATTATATGCATCATATCTGATAATATAAAAACAGACAGTTTTACACTTGACGCCACCAAAACAAAATGTAGAATGATCAATTGCATGCCTTTATGTTTGAATGCTCATAGGAATTTGTCATATTTTCTTTTAATGGTTACAGCAATTTTGCCTGTGAAGTGCAGAGAACGTAAAATAATCCTCCGTGCATGTAATGTATATTGCCATAAAATAAGGATTGATACGTGCATAATTCTTTGATGCAAATTGAACTTTGGTTTGTGGAATTTTAATGACACAACAGTTTAGACATAACAGTAACCGCCTTGGAACAGACAGTCGGAAAAAGGGTCGTAGTAAGTTGTAATACATAGCTGTTCAATTTCAGTACAATTAACGTTTTTATAATTTTTAAAACATTTTGCTTATCAATATACTTTGTTTAACTGTAAAGTTCTGTACTAGTAGTTCCTTACGAGACAAATCTATTTTGTTTAAATTTTCACCCAAATATGAACATAAAGCTGTTTCTTTAAATCTGTAATTAAACAAAATTAAAGTAATAAGAAATACTAAGAAATCAAGCTATCAGAAAACATTAGTTAGAAGGGAAAAACATTAGCGACAATTTCTCATCAATAATGGATTGATAATTAATAGTTAATAACAAATAATATCAAAATTCAATACACATTGATTTTAGGTGGATTATTGATACAGATGCGAATAATTTGGTCTGTACGGTATCATTTTCACACGGAAAGCATGAAATTACTTGGGTCTTATTTTCTTCATCAACTAAATTTTGACAATAATAATAATAATAATAATAATAATAATAATAATAATAATAATAATAATAATAATGATAATTTTATAATTATAATCGTTATTATTATAATAAAAATCGTTATTAGTATAATAAAAGACTGTTAGTCTTAATTTTCGTTTGAAAATTATATCTTACAGATCCAATTATCCGCATATGTATCATTATTATAATTATTATGAAGTCAATGATTTACTGTAGATCAACATTAGGCTCATTCAATCATGGCAAAACACCCTTTAACTTCTTATAATATCATCAGAAACTTACATAAACTTTGTTTGATAAAAGCCAACAAGGTTAAATCTTAATAAAAGTATGAAGAAACGCAATACATGCAGTGGTTGCAGTCGGGACTCACCAGACCCATACCTCGGTTGTCTGATAATATTGTATTATTCTTATAAAGAAATGTTATAACATCAATCTACAGACAGGCATTTGCACATACCATGTGTCTTAGTCGTTGGTTAAACGAAATTTGATTTGATTCATTGAGTAGATGATGGCTTTTTGTTTACTTGCTTTCTGCAATTTTATCGGGATGAAATCAGGTCGCTTTCGACCCAATCAGTACATTATCATTAGGGTATATTACCGCCATGGTGGAGATGCACTTAACTGTGGAGATAGAAACGGTTATAATAGATGAAATGAGTCGAGAGGATTTTGCGTCCCAAAATTATAAATCCGATTGTGGTTCAATGTGAAGCCTTTAATCAAAAACAAATTGCAATTATAACATTTGTAGCAGGTTCTACTAACCTTTAAAGAATGACTAATAAGTACAGAAAAAATATTTATATCATTTAGTTTGAGGGAAACTGATGATCGCCATTTATAATCAGCATGCACTGATCAATTCACAGGAACTCTGAACGAAAACAGTAGTTCTTTAAATATACGCTGTAACTGAACCTTTGTGGACGTACACCATGAGGAGGCGGTAGTAAGTGTGTAATAACTAGAGAACATAGATTTAAGGAATCACCGCATAAAATATTGAAGGATTACTCGCACTAATGAAGAAATAAACATAGTTGTATGTAGTCAACAAATGTTGCCATATGTTTAATTTATTCCGACTTATTTTGATATTATTCGTAAAGCGTACATTTACTTCTTTGCCGATGCATGAGTCATGTTTGCTTTTCTTTTAAGTTAATTATTTGAATAGCATTTGAGTAAATCGATAATCTTTTTCACAAAAATATACCTTTATAAAACTATGCAATCAGAAAAAGAGGTACATTATCGATAAAACTCTGCTCTTTTATTCAATATCTTGGAGACAATTTGCTTGGGAGAGTGAGGCAAGCATTTTTCTTGCAATAATATTTACCAACGTTCAGATAATATAAAAGAGAGTGTGAATTACTTTATTTATTGAATCGTGCAACAAACATAGCAATATAACTTTTGTTACAACAATTTAACATCATTAAGAATTTCCCAAATTGTGAAGTTTGGCAGCACAAGTATGCAAGTTTTATATATTTAGTTGCTTAAAGTTATGTTAACTTTGTTGCCTGCTTTCTATTTTTATAAACACGTCTGATTGTCAGTAGCTCTGGAGATTGCCGGGTGGCTTTATATATCGCAACACATGTCCTAAATGGTTCTTATGACTTCAAGTGTGTAAAAAAGAGGACGTGCTAAATTGGAATGTAGGTTTTGGTCAGTAATGCTCTTTTTCTAATTTTTAAGTTGCAGAGGCTTTTATTTACTAAAGAGGGTTGTGCAAATGTTCATAGTTTATTTTATAACTAGTTATTTTGACTGTATATTAGTTATTTTTTTTTTCTGTTTTAAATCCCGATGCAGGTGTTTACTGTAGTTGTCTCGTTTTGACGGGATATTTTATTTACACTGTTTGAAAGAAAAACCTTCAGGAAGTGTGAGGTAGGAGCGCTCCTGAAACCAGGTTTTAGCACCCCAGTTGGTCTTTTTTGTGTGTTTTCATTTTTTTATTAAAAAGGGAGATATGATATAGTATAATGTTTTTACTCTCCTCTTCGTAAATGATCTTGTTACACCCTTTGGAATCAACAGTAGTGTGCTGATCGGTTGAGTTTTGTATTTCACCTTTCTCCATGATTTTATCCAAGATGTTACCTATAAATATATTCCTGTAGTCTGCAAGGAAATAAACTTGTCTCAATTGTCGAAAATTCCCGAGAGAAACCGAAAATGCAAATTGCTAAATTCTATCTTGCAGGTCAAAAAGTAAAAGCTCAGACATTTTTTTTTCTGTTTAGCGCTCTTCTAAATGAACTGGAAAACATAGCGATTACATCAGAGGAACGCATAAACCGATAAATTGTAAATCTATCTACCGTACAAACATTGCTTAATGACCTGCTTTGTATTTCCAGTTGTCAGACGCTTGATTTTCTGCTTTCTTAATTTTTCCAATGTCAAACAGCGACCATAAAACAGATTAATTTGAAAGGGAAATCAATAGCAAACCAAGTTAAGACGTCACAATAGAAAAAGAAACGTTATTGGAATCAGTCGTGTTCAGTTTTTACGAAATAACTAAGTAAGAATTGATCAAGTGTTGTAGCTAACAACATAGTAAATTTAATTGGTTTAGTGTATTGAATCTGTTGTTTTTCATTTGCGACAATTTTAAGCCAATAAACAAAAAAGAATGCACATACTACTACCAGTCTCGTTGCCTACAAAATCTTTGACGATAAACCCAATAAACAAACAAACAAACAAATAAAATCTTTGATTTGTTGTTAAAGTAGTATTAAATGGACACCGTTATACAACCCTCACTTTTGAACGTTAATGGAAACTTCAATGCAGTCATTTAAAAAATATATTTAAATTATATTCATCACAGTGGCGGCTAACTGTAATGTAAGTAGTTTCAGTATTTAAACACTTCATCTAATGAAAATTTTATAGAGACAATAAAAGTAAGAAAAAGCCATGGTCGTCGCAAGTAAAGAATATTATGCTGTCATCTAATTCATCCTATTAGGATTGTTACATGTATTTCCTTTGATGGACATTGGACTTTGGTTCCTCAATTCAATCTTCACATGAAGATTTTCTTGATTCAAAGTTAATTTCACTTATAATCAACCATTTTAGTGTAGTTTTATTTAATCGAAATAATACTCCTTTCTTTTCAAAACACTATGTGGACATTATTTTTCAATGACGTCCCTACTTTTGTCATAACTTATCAAAAAAAACATCAGCGCTTGGACATTTTGTATTCAAATATATAGATTTTCTTTCCATTACTTGCATTTGAGAAACCTATCAGGAGGTGCGAGGTAAGAGCTCTGTAAACCCGGATTAAGCACCCCAGGCGGCCCATATTGCCGACTGACCGTTCCAAGGCGGTAACTGCCGGGTTTGCTCTTTTCTTTAAAAGACTCATCACAAATTTGTTCTTGCTTTTCACTTGACTTGTATGTGAAATACATTTGGTATATGTTGCAAGCTCATAGGACTTTTTATATATTCTTTCTTACTGAGAGGGAAGGGGAATAGGTGGTAATCAATCTACTTTGTAGAAGGCTGAAATCACCACATAGTTCTAATGCGGTGTTGATGTAGATTAAATATTCACAAAATGCTTAGTTACGCTTTTGCTGGAATCCATGTTCGTTTTATATACTGTTAATTAAAATTAAATTAATTACTATCCTACCATGATATTATATTAAAACTAGTCAAACATGAATTGTTGTTTATTTATGGTCGCCTTCCTTCGCAAAGGTTACGAAATACAAGTTGAACACCAACGCTGACCAGGTTGTTACATATATTACTTATGAAAAGGGAGGATACTTATTTTATATTTTAGATTTTTTTTAAAGCAGATTTATTCAATTCTTTGAAAATCCATTCATTCTATATGCTATCGTATTTTCGTATCATATCCAAACAACAGTCAAGAACAAACTTAATTAAAATCCTTTAAAATTAAAGACTTATCTGCGCAATGATTTGCTTAATTATACCAATTAGCAATATCAATGTACGAAGACTGCAATCAAACTTAATGTACTTTTTACTCATAATTTATGTCAATATGAAGAATATGATTCAGAGGTTCAAGCATATGATGAATTTCAAATCAATAACAAGAAAGGAAATGTTATAAGAGAAATTTGCTAATAATTAAAAAAAGACAAACATTCTGGAATTTACTACGTAACAAAGACAGACAAATAAATATCATTGTAAATCAATAAATAAGGAAATATCAAGAAATCTTATAAATGACAACAAATGAATTTTCCGCACATCTAATGGGCGAAGGGACGAAAAAGTGCCACACATAGGCAATTTCGACAGGTAGATCAATCCGATCATGTAGCTGGTACATAAGCATTTTAAATTACACACAGAAACAACAACTGAAAACGATAACAAAATAAAAACAAAACAGAAGTTTTCCTAAAAAAAAATATTAGGATTTGGGTTTATTTAACAATTTGAATAATCTGACTGTCAATAATGTCAGCATAATATTATATTATTAAAATTATATAAATTATTCTATAAAATGCATATCTGTAATAGATACATGCCTTTTAATTAAAGATACTTGTCTTCCATTTTATGCAATTCCTTTCATTTAAAGCAATTCTTGAGAACACACCAGACGCAATATATTTGCCAGACCAATCCATTTTAAAACAAAGTTTAATATTGCCAGCAAACCCAGATGGCAAACCCAGATCCTAAACTGCGTACAGAGTATCGAATAATTCTAGCCTTTCCACATTGTAAGGGTTTGAACAAAGCCTTCTTGTGGTAAACATTGGTTTTATCATAATACATAATACAGAATATCATAAAGACAAACGTCACAGGGACAATTTAAAAAACTAATATGTTATGGTCTAAACGAACGTGCCTCAAGTTAGTCTGTACTATTCCCGCCTCCTCGGCTTTGTTTACTTTTAATAAAACATTACATAAATATTTATGAAAGAGGTCAATAATTAACCACGTGTAACCCACGCACAAACTTACTGCTATACCTCAACGTCGTAAAAAAGTAAAGTATATATTATATATATATATGAAAGTATCTTTCTTCCGATAAGAGTATATTATTATTATTATTATTATTATTATTATTATTATTATTATTATTATTATTATTATTATTATTATTATCATTATTATTATTATTATTATTATTATTATTATAGGGGAAAAGATGGCACAATGAGCCATAACAACGAGCTAATTGTGTTTATTTTGATTTAAAACAGCTCTCGGAATGAGAATGAAAGAATGGTGAACATATTGTACACTCAATGTATGTTTATATGTAAGGATATATAAGATCAAAGCTATGTTGCAAATTAATCCGTTTCATAAAGTAAGTCTTCGTTATTGTCAATTTATATATTGAGATAATTGACAACGTTCATTTTTCAATGATGTTGCAATTTATTGATTTCCATGCAAGACTTAATTACATTGCGTATAATCACACGCTGTACACATTCAACTACAACAACAACCGGTATTGACTTCACAGTAATGATCATTGATAATATTTATAGTGCATTACATAGATGTGTATGTATTACTTTTATGACAATAACCAATGGCAGATGCGTATTATAAATAGCAACACAGCAGATAACTGTAAGGCATGCATACATGTACCACTATAAACTATTTACATTCCAACAAGATCTTACTCCAACCAGATTTCGTATCAGCTAATTTCCACTTTTCCGCATTACCATAGAATCGGTTTAATGCAACTACATTCTTCAATGAACTGGTGTCTTGTATCCGACCTGATCATCAAAGCTGCGCACAATTCTCCCAATTTCACAATCTTCACAATCTTCGATTTTTTTCGTTCGGAGTTGACTTTTGTCGGGTCGGACGTGTGGTTAAACTGGCTATATCGGCCAATCAATTAAGAACAGTGTAATTGTCTATGGGTTTTCACGAGATTTGTTCATATCCGGATAATTGTTGCAAGGAGGATCGACCATTCGCGAAAATTAAATAAAATGAAACTCGAAACCGACGGTCGTGTGTGGATAACAAAAAGTTTTAATAATCGTGCAAACAGCAGATTTTATTAACCAAATATTACCCGCGTAGCATGATGTCTGATCAAGCCATAACATCAGACAAGTTTTCACAGAAGTGGATTGTAAGTAAATATGCATTCATGGTTAGAAAAATAGTTTTTTATATATTGGGTACGCTCAAGTCACCTTTACTTTAATTTGGTTGTTTCTTGTATCGGTCCATTTCCTGGTAAAATTTGTCCCTTTTTGAATATAGTGTTTATAGTAAACGGTAGATCCATATGGGCGAAAAAGAAAATACTTAAAATGTAATGTTAAGGTTCTTTTACACTCATATGACTGAAATACGGATCAGATGCATGGTATAAAGATGTAAACAGTTTTATATAAATTTATCTCCTTCAAGTGTCCTGTTGATTATGTAGGTTTGATAAAATGTAGCCTAGTATGTAGGATAGATGAAAACATTTCTGTATAAATATAAATAGGTAAAGAAGAAAAGGTCCCATAAGAATGACTACAAATATTTAAACTACCTCTAGACAAAGGCAAATAGGGTAAATGTAAAAGTATCAAAATCACAGAGACGAGACATAACACACAAAAAGGAAAATCAGCAGTTACCGTCTTGGAACAGGTGAGTATCAAAAGGACCGTCTGGGGTACGTAAATCTGGTTTGTAGAGCGCTCCAACCTGGCACTTCCTGAAGGTTTTCTATTAAACAAACTATGTACATAAAAATATCCCTATCAAAGTAAGACAACTAACGATAAGCAACTGCACCTATGAAAACTGTCAAATGCCTCGCATGAAAAGCACATACAAATGATTGTTTTATTGTGTTATCTCATATCAATATCTTTCATTAATCTAAACTTCTAAATAATGCCTTTGACGGTGTTTTAACAAGTTGTATTAAAGGACTTTTTTGGAAGGTGGTGGCCTATATCAAACAATATAACATCAAACCTGATGTACATAGTACGGGGCATAGACTCATTCAACATGACAAAATCACAGACAAATAAAATATTTTAATATCAATTGTCTGTTTTTAAGTTTAGCAATTTGGAGGAGTATCTTAAATAACATTTTGAAACGACATTGCGTGTGAAACATTATTCATGCGAGACTCCTTCTGAGCATCAATAATACTCTTCGTCAAACTGAAAGGAAATCGCTCATTTATGCCAATTAAAAATGGAAACAACACAACTTGATCGTTGCTAGCATAAATATTTTCACTGCCGTTGCACGTTATTTTGTCATCTGAATGGCAATGTGGAAATGTGGTTTATGCTAAATTAACTTCGCTCAAATATGACTGGTAACGGGGCTTATACATGTGTGACAATCTAGGAGTTATTTATGTTATTGTAAGCTTAATCACTGACAATAAAGCCTTTAGTTAATGTTTTTATTTTGGCAAAAGTATCCATTATAATGCAGAGCACAGTGTACACAACAAATATAATTTAAAAGATAAATTATTAATATTAAATGCATCGACGTTCAATCACAAACGTAGGGTAAGTAAGAATAAAATAGTCATCCTGCTGCGACTACGATATCGATCAAATTTTTCATGTTTTCATATTGACGCATTATTGAATTTAAATGGTGTTTTATTGCAGTGATTTAGAAATGTAAAATATAAACAAGCCGCCATGCTATGATAAAAACACACATTGTATTCTTCTGTTTGTCAAAATGTTAAACGTAGAGGAAAAAACTGACTGGTGCATTAATATACTTATATCAGATATGAACATTATTCTGATGCTGTATCTTAACACAGGCACCATCTGCAATATTTATGGCATGTCTGCACACATCTGTGTCTCAGACAGGCATGTGACGTTTTCTGTAACAGAATACTGGTGTAGGCTTTAACTAGCATATAACTGTAATTATAAGAAATCAATAGCGATGAGAAAGATGTTAACATGAAACTGAACAATAAATTGACTTTGACTTACCAAAAGTAAATGTTATTACACACATAACAATATATACATTTAAAACAAACAAAAAAGCGTAAAAAATCTGCACTTTTTACTGGATTATTTTCTGTGGCGTATACTTTTTCTGTTTGTGTACATCAACTACAGTTAATCATGCTATTCTGTACGACAAATAATCAATTGTAAAACAAGTGACCTTGAAAATGGTGAAACTGTTTAGAGTTACGTTGGCGCATTATTCAAATCACTCACATATATCCTAATTCAGTTAACAGTGTGTATTAAGTGATGTGATATGTTTGCATGTGATATGTATCTCCTTACAGTGAAATTAGCATATATATATATATATATATATATATATATATATATATATATATATATATATATATATATATATATATATATATATATATATATATATATATATATATATATATATATCTGGTGACTATCAGCAACAGAAAAATGACAATGTGTGATGCACTGTGTATCAACAACGATACTACATGTGTATAGTCTTATACTTATCAGCAGTAGGTATGGGATTTAACGTGCTCTGTAATGAGGCAGGACAATTTATGGATGCGTGATTTAACAAATGAATGTCACGTGCTCTGTAATGAAGCGGGGCAATTTATGAATGCGTGATATAACGAATGCATGACAAGTGCTCTGTAATGTAATAATGTATGTATGGGTCTTAATAAGAAACCAGGAAAGAATGAAAAGGGATATGATGCAGAAGGTTGGAAATAAGGATTGCATTTTTATAAATAATAAGCTGAAACAAGATTTCCCATGATAACCTTTATCTCAACAATGAAACAGTGGAACCAACGTATGTATGTGCATCTACCTACCATAGCAGTTTAACCAAGTGATAAGCAGAGCGTACCTACACACCATTTTACTGCCTTAAACACAATATTTGATTGAATGGTATACATGAATAATTGTATCGATGAAATTGTATCGTGTGTAAATGTGTTAATGCGTTTTGAGAACTCGCTCTTGTTTTATTAATTTATATTGATCAAGGACTTTATATTGTCAAGTATAAATTTGCTTTTTTACAAATATTTGTTTATTTAAAATGAATCTTAAATGTTTCAGTTCAAAACAAGAAATGTTCATTCATAAAGTTTACAAATGTTATCTTTTCGGCTCCAACAGAAAAAAAGAAATGCGTTGTCCGCAAATATTATACATGTATGTGAATAAGTGCTGTTTTCGTTTTACTTTTGTTACAATAACAAATGCATCGCTTGTTATTCATTTATGATATGCTGTTGCTTGAAATTGCAATATTTATGTAAACTTTAAATGAATATAGTATATCATGACTTTATGATATGCAATAAAGAGGTTTATATGAATTTATTTTAGTGTGACTTTTAAACACATTATTACTGCGATGAAACTTTACAAAATGCAGTATGTAGAGATATACAACCTAAAATAACAAGAAAAAAAAAAGACCTATGTGTGATTACTTAAATCTACTTACCCAAGTGTAGCTCAGAAAGACAGTTGTAATGGTTTGACTATCCGCCGTGAATTAGCACAATACATTCTTAGCGCGAAGATATTATTTCTTGCTGATTCTGCAAAACAAATTCTAACTTAATTTTGGCCAAACGATTGTACAGTCCCTTTAGCTTTAGCATTGAAAGAAAATGGTGTTATATTTATCTTTAATAAAGCCACAATGGGAAATGTTTCATTACAGTCTATACAAAATAAGCAAGACTACTTCGTGGTAGCGGTTCCATCTATTAACACACAAGATAACGTCATTTTGTCTAGAGATCATATACTATCATCCCGTCTTTGAGATAATGTAATGATAATTAGAAAAGTAAACTGAAATAATTTTAATAAGCGTCTGCAGTCTCCATAATAACACAACTTGATTTTGGTTCAGATATAATGTTGTTTTATCACTAACATAATCACATACATATTCTATAATGCAGAACTTGAATGCCAACTTTTAAACAAAAAGTCTTAGTAAGTCGAAAACAAAACATATCAAAATGTTTTACATGAAATAAAAATTACTGGGGGTAGTGCAATAAATGCTTTAAATGGTTTGGTCTTGCTTATTAATAAAGATATATTGTAACAACCCTATTAATTATCTATGTTATCGTCTCGCTATATTTTCCGACGTCAGTTGTACTCTCTGTTCTTCTGTTTCTAAGTATACAAGCAAAGTATTCAATAGACTCACACCCCCCTCATCCTATATTTTAATCAAGAAAGATCATTATCCAGCAATACCTTTTGAATTTTCGAAACATGCACAAAATTAAATCCTGTCAAACTGTGCAAATTACCACGTAATGTGAACAGAATGTAATTGAAGGAAAACAATTTTATTTGTGTTTGAAGAGAAGAGAAGAGATAGGAGCTCAGTGCCTCACAAATGTACCTACTATATGCAGGTACCACCATATGTGCATACGACACTAGTTTTCTGTCAAACAGTAATTCTATATGTAGCCTATGCTATTTGGCTAGGAAAACATTGTTTACTACATGTTGGGGTTTTCTTTCAAGTGGCGTAGAATTACTAATGTTAATTTTTTAATGTTGACATATCAATACAAGTAGCCATAACATTTTTGTACTTGATCATGTCTAAAATGGGAAAACATGTAAAAATGAATGGCTTGTAAAAAATAAACTTGACTTATTTATGGGTTAGCATTCTTATGCTTTTCCTTCAAAAGCTTTGGGCAATGGCAATGGAAGTTTGCATGTAGCACGTCCTTGATTGATGTTGAGGTGATAGTGCATTTACTTTTTTGCCATTTGTATGATCTCTCCCTTCAACTAATTCTCTTTCTTACCTTTTCTTCTTTTATCTCAAGTTCCACTCTGTCTATCGTTCTTATTAAACCAGACTATGATGACTAAATATTTATGGTGGCATAAACTTTCGTCCTATACTGACTTGCATAGTGAATGAATAAATAGTTTTATTTTTCTGAAAAAAAAAACACACACACGAGAAATACAACAAATCAAATCGCTTTCGCCCGTTTCGCTGCAATTCTGAGCTGATTAGTGTAACGACTTAATTGAAGAGTCAAACAACCATTATGTCAGTGTATTATTCCGTCCTTGGTCTTGTTATCTTAATAGGTGTCCTGAATATCTTATATCAAAAACCTGTAATTTAAACCTGGTTTCCATAAATTTGCTGGGATAAAGCAGTTTATTTATTTACACCATTGTTTTTGGCTTAAATAGATTGATTAAAAGTATATGTATACTGAGTGAAATTGTGTTCAACACTTCCGGATTAATACACCGAAAGCTTTTTAACAATTTATTAGACACTACTTCCTTTAGTAAAGATTGCTTTTGGTAGAGTTTCTCATGGTCGAATTGCGTTTATATACTATACATAAATAATGAAGCGATATGAAAAGCAAGAATTACACAGTGATTTTGTAAGACGCTTAATAATAATATCATATTTTGTTCTAAGAAGAATTATTTCCCATATCTAGTTATGAGCCAATTCACTGACATGGGATCTTCATTTTGCATTATGTCTTTTGTCTGTATGTTATACGCACCCATACAATAGCCTGACTGTTTTTTATAAATTATTTCCACCGATAAAGATAAACAGAATATATTGCATTCACTTGAACAGAACATTACTATTTGAGTCCACATATATAGGTAATAGTATTTATTTGCCTCTTTAAATTCATGTAAAACTCTCTCTAAAAAATGTGACGATATCATTATTCTGAATGCATTTTTAACGCTGCTGTATTGGTACAGCAGCAGAGGTGTCCACTTTTAGGCTGCAACTGATAGAGGCCTTCTGTGCCTATTCATTCGCGTAGTTTCATTGATATTTTTGCTGCTGCTGCTGATGTTGATATCCAAACAAGTTACGTTACGTTATAACAGTCTAATGCTTTTACAAAACTTCCGGCTGATTTTTTCAAACCTAAATGCATATGTTCCATCGGTGTATAGTTAAAATAATTCTGAATTCCATTTCTCTATTGTGTTTTAAGAAATAAAATAGTTTTAACTAAATTAAGTTAGATGTGTTTTAAATGTGTCAAGAATTATAAGAAAACATCAGCGCTTTAGTATACAATTCGACTTTTGTCATAATTTTTATGCTTTATACTTCCTTGTAAAACACATAAATGAAATCTATTATATTCTAATCATTTCAAATCATATGTCTATTTCAAAAGTCAGGCAAATGATATGTCAGTGATTTACAAGTGGTTTTTGATATCTCATTAGGCTGCCTATATATCAGACATTTCGCTACTTCAAGCTCAGAATATCAAATCTGAATTACGTTTCATTAAACATCAGATTGCATGTATAGCTGTGTTTTGTATTTATGTTTTATTTTCAGTGAATACTTACACCTTTCTTTTAAATACAACGTTTACACATTCATTGCTGATTGTGTATAGGTTGTTATATAAAAAAGCATATTATCATTTAGTTCTTAGAGAATAAGCATTCATAAATACGTGTTTCAAAAGAAAGCATGCAGTCTCATCTAACAGGACTTGCCGTGTATTTGTTATCAGCAGTTTACTGTTAGTCTTGTCGGACAAAGTCTGACAGCGGAATAACTTTTCTCGTATGGGACAGCTAAACACAATATGCATAACTTCAAACACTCGACTTGTCAAATGTATGTATATATTACGTATGTTTTATAGATTAAAAGACTCGACCAGTATATATATATTACACTTATGGAACATTGGCCATTCATTATGCCATCCATATATAAGCATATCATATGACTGACCAAGGGACGTGCCAATACAGATGTAATTTTCTGGCAAAAATCCTGTAAATATAAATAAACATGTGCAACACAAAAGCGAATATAATGACCTAAACAGACACCACAATGCTCCATACATTTATCATTTGCAAAGCAATTCTGTAAAATACGAGACATCTTTCTAAAAAACACAAAAAAACAACACAATTACTCCATGAAAAACGGTACAATCGTAGTTATTCTACTGTTACGCAGAACTTCACATCAATATTAAACGTCCATGCAAGAATGAACAATGTCTTAAGAAAAAAAGAGGCAATAAGAAAAATATCAAAAGCAAAAGTATGGTAAGAACAATGCAATCAAAATAATTTCATCTTAACGACCAATTCACATCAGTATTTATAATCAATATTTATAATCCATGCAGGAATATGAAGAAATTCCAATGAATATCAAGCAGAAGAATTTATAAAGGAAGTCTGAAGACAATAATTCCGTAACGAACAATGCATTTACGTAACGTGTACACATCACTGCACAACAATTTTATTCATCAGTGCACGTATTAAGATATTCCAATGAATGACAAAGAAGGAATTATCGACAAAGGCTTGGCGGATGACTCGCGTCATGTCAAAATTAGATCTTTTGGGCACATAAAAAGCGAAGCTCATGCTAATGAATTAAATGGTACGGAGGTATGTTAAACTACCGTAAAACAGACAAATATGCAGTGATAAACAATAACGGATTTGTATCTATTTGTAATGAAGCTAATTAACAATGTAAATAAGTCGATTGTGGTGTCATAAAACAATTTGTCGACAAAATGTCACATATTTGTGACGTTTACACGTCTTTCATTCATTTTATCGGTATTTTACTTTTTGCATTTTTGTTCATTTTAATATATGCTCCGGAACTCTGCAGACGAAATATTTGCCAGTCAAATTCAACTCAAAACAAATCTGTATATTGCAAGCAGACACAGACGGCAAATATAGACTTTCAACTGGGACAAGACTATCGGATAATACTGGCACAGTGTTAGGGTTAAGACAAAAACTACTAGCTCAAAACGTTAAGTGAACATGACGGCACAGACAACAGATGCACAACTTAAACATATATGTTGTTAAATACATGCACCAATAGTGACAGTTAATGAGTAAAACATATCATCAGTGACCTTACATAGAGACGTTTTAAACAGGCTCCACCAATTGCGTATAATCTACACACAAAAACTGACTATGTGTTAGCAAAAAATACAATAAATAAATACAAGCAACATTTATTAAGACAGTATGTTTCGGAAAAAAAAATCAATTCAACAACAGCTGAATAAAAAATGCAGTTTATTTTCAACAATCATTACACATGGTGGTTAACAAAACACATCATGAAGAAACGCCGTTTATTATCCAACCAAAAACTGCAACCAAAGAGTGAGACAAGACGGTCTAGTGGCAAACACATGAAATTATAAGACAGAGACAAAACGATGTAACAACACGCAACTAGAACAACAGTATATTAAGAACCGGGCGTTTAGACGAGTTACTGTACGTGACTCCGGGCAGGCTATTCCATTTCTACCACCACGGCTTTGTTTATCTCAATATAAATATTGATAATCCTGGTAAGGAACTAATTACACGTGATTCGCACACAACTTAACCGATTAACATCACCTTTGTCTGTATATAAACGTGTTTTAGTGTTTGTACTGTTTAGATAAAATGGTATTGCGATATATTGCTTAGAAGTCAAACAATAAACTTATTAAATGTAAGTTTAGAACTATTTTGCATATTGATTCCTTTCAACTATTTAGTCTGCGTATCACAATATATTTACACCTTTACATAATTTTATTACATAACTTTACAATTACGAACTGTGTTAATGAAACTATGCCACATACAAATGATATCATTTGAAAGTTTATTCTTTTGAACTTAAAAAGGCAGGGGAGTTAGAAATAATGGTAATTTTTACAATGTAACAATAACACTTTTATGGACTTTGTTAAAAAATGTTCGTACCCTTAAAAATTTTCATGTTAAGCAAATTCACATTTTCAGTGCATTATCTTTTACATTTCGACATGGTCACACTTCAATTAAATTTCGTTTCAGCAAATTTACACTTTGCATTTGCATGTACATACCTATTAAAGTACTGCAGAGAACGACTTTTAATTGTATGTCTCTTTACTCTGTGCACTGCAACAAATTAAACAGACATCGGTAACAAATCAAATTGCCTGGTTTTTCCATATACATGGGTTAAGTCTTTGGCCACGTGGTAAGAAGACTTCATCATGTTTGAGTGTTGTTTATCCCTTTTGTCAGTAAACTCATCTTTCTCAAATAGAAATGAGGCCAACGACAAAAACAGTTTTCAAGTTTTCAATCACGTCTTCTCATAACTTAAAAAACATGCACATATCTATTCTTTTTTCTTTGGTTTAAAAACTGAATAAACAGGTACATTTTTCACAGCAGTGATAGACACATACGGCAGATAGAAACCATTATATGATATGAGTGTTGTGCAATGTCACATCATGTACGATAATTCCAATTTTAAATAAAGTCCCTTAGTAGGTTTCAATGCGTTTTCGACCACGAAAAAAAATACAAACACACAAACAAAATAATAAGGACGACAACTGAACAATTAAAATAAATACGAGTTATAGCTCTGTGTGTTTAACGTCTACTCATCCACAGAAACCTACATGCTAATAACGCACATACGAAAGAAGAGTAGAAGAGCACCCGATATTAGCGCAGAGTAGCTCGAAAGATTTTCGGTATAGAAATTGAAACAAAATAGCTTTTGAGCTACGTCTTGAATTACATCCATAGACCATTACTTAAATCTGTAATTTCGCTTATCTTGGTCCGAACTGTAACTTTTAAGTCTAGTTTCTGTCAGTGTTTTAAACCATAATAAAAATTAAGCGAATCCATATATGAGCTTTCTTTCTTTTGTGTAGACAATAATAACACTACACATCAATATACAACATTAGCCAATTAAAGCAAACAGCATGATGATAAACAAGCGCTATCATCAATCATAAATCTGACCACTGCTAAAACAACAAAATCTCACCGGCTCATGTCTCTTGGTATTAATTCTATCAAACATTCAATCATTTAAGATCAAACTTTGTTCCCTAACCAACAGTAGTAAATTCGATTATCTGTGGAATTGTCTGAGCACTTCAGTATTATGACAAAAAGGTTCGGGATTTTGAGAGGAATCCTTGTCTAAAAGCCACTGTCGAAAACGGTTCAAAGCGGGTAAGAAATCTTTTTTGTAAATCTTTCCTGGATGATTAAATACATTTACATTGTTTCGCGAGTTTTTCATTTGCCTAGTAAGAGCCTAGTATAGGATTGACTAATGTTTATTTTGACCTTTTTCTATTATGGTTAAGTTGCGTACTGCTATGTTGAACGGCAAGCGAAAGGAGACATCCTTCTCCAACAGGATCAAATCAAATTCGGGATAAATATCTATATTTCGGAAATGCAATGACGTTACTTTTTCGTTTTGTTTACAAATGCAAGGATAATTGTACATTCTGAGAACAAGAGCTTGATACCCGTGCAGCAGCTTTGTTTTACCAAAATGCAAGAAAGCAAGGCTGGTTTTGTTTTATTAAAAATACTCGTTTGCAAACAAATCCGCCCAAGTCTAATTCGGACATGAAGTTTATTTGTGAATGAAAACGTCTGCCACCAGAGCATGTTGTCATTAAAATCCTTCAATTAACTTGTCACCTGACTAGTCAAGAAAATTTATTTGTGGATATTGAGGATACAAATGATGTTGCTGCGGCTTCAGGATTTAAACAGGTGCTGTCGTCACATCAGTAGTCAGAGCATAATTGTCTGGCAAGAGACTTCTCAACAATAAATCATTGTCATAAAACCAGCAATCGTTGGTCTTCTACGTTTTTTCATTAAAATTTGCAAAACGACCCAACTAATTTCGAAAGTACATGAATGTGAATGTGATAAAGTATTACGATTGGGTCAATCAAATCATACCACTAAAGTGCTTTATTCTCGATTACATCTTTATGAAAATGTTTACACAGATAATAACAGTAATAGTTTACACGTCGCAAATGAATATTATATATAGTTTTGCATTTTGGATAGGCTTCAACAGTTTCATATACTTAAACAAAAATTGAATACATTTGAATAAAACTAATCATCCCGACACGTTTTGTCAGAACTAATTTCCCTTAGTTACACTTAATTAAATTGGAATGGCACTCTTAACGCCATTTAAAAGTTTATATCAATGACGTCAAATGATATGTGAAAACATCTAAACGTATTTTCTTCGATAGGCAAGTTAACCGTGAACACCACATCAATATGCAACTTTTCTATATAAAACAGTGACCGTTACGCGGTGTAACTGGAGCGAATTTTGATATGGACATTGTAACAAAATAGCGTTTGATTCACGTCTTGAATCACACTCATAAACGATTGCTTTATTCTGTAATTTCACATATCTTGGTCATAACAGTAATTCGAACTAGTATTTCGGACAGTGTTTGAAAAGGTTGTAATAAATAACATTATTTGAAAGTGAGATTGGCTTCATCTAACATAAGAAACAGTATAAAATTAAACACAGTGCACTTAGTCATTGGCATTGTAATACATTGTTTTCATTTCAATAGTCTGTGTATTTAGTTCAGCAGTTTGGAGGAGAACCGGAAATTATGTTTTCAAACGACACAGCCTGTAAAATAATATTAGCGCAAGACTCCCTCTGCACCTCTTAAGTTCTCTTCGACGAACAAAAGGAAAATTATTTGTGTATGCTATCTAAGAAGACAAAAAGGACACCTTGCAGTTTCAGATTTTCAAGTTTCCGTTGCCCGTTTCGCTTGTCATATAATTTTATCATGAAAGGCAAATAAGTGTGATTTTATGCTTAATTTCCTTTTCTTCTATAAAACTAGTTAGCTGGTACATTTTTCTCTTGTAAATGTCATTGTGGTGTATACATTCACTAAACATTTCCAGATCAATATAGAGGGAAAAAGCTGGTATAATAAAGGATAACGATTACAACTGTTTGCCATGTTTACATGTAAAGGCTTAATTTGACTTAATGGTGATTGGTGCATTTAAAATGAATTGTAAAAATAATGAGCTACTGTATATAAGTAACCATTAGGCTAGGGTAAGTGGTTGTTTATCTAATAAAACGCTAATTATACTATTTTAGATAGTTCGTCTTCTGTTTTTCAGGATACCTGTGTAAATCGTAGCGGAAAGACTGAATTGTGCACTTACATGTTTCCAAGATATCAGCAGTTCATGTTCAACACATTTGAATTTCTATACAGACATGTGTGTTTACTGTAATAAAATATTATTGTTTAACAGCCTTTGCAAAGCATATGGCAATAATTTTGGGAAAGCAATTTGACCGAAACACCGAGATAACAAATGTGTAACAGAGGTGTAAACATGTAACAGAACAAAACATTGTCTAAACATCATTCTCCATGAAAAAACATGCTGCATTTTTGTAATTAATTATGTGGCTCGTGAAGTTAATGAAGATTCTGTACATTCATGATGATTTCACTTATTAACCATAAATAATCAATGCTAAACAACTGAAACGCGAAATTGTAAAACTAAATTAGTACCTATGTGTTTATTATAAAAATTACGCAACTTTTCCACACTGTGACATTTTTTTTTTCTTTTTGTGTGTTATGTCTCGTCTCTGTGTTTTTTGTCACATTTACATTTACCTTGTCTGCCTTGGTCTGCAGGTAGATAAAATTTTAAATATCTGTGAAAATTTTGATAGGACCTTTTCTTATTTACCTATGTTTTTTCTCTTGGCAGTTTTACTTCCACGACTGTTAATGATGAGGATGATTAGGAGAATAAGGAAGATGGGGAGGAAGTGAAGGAAGATTTTATACACAATCAAGGGAATTATTTCAAGCGACACGTTGTGACTAAACCAAAGTTCCATTATACATGACAGTACATCTATATCGCATATGCCAAGTAAATAACGAAACATAACCTCTACTGACAGACTGCTCTTTAACAACGCACTGACCCTCAAAACAATATACATGTATTACTTCCAAAATAACAACTAGCTATGTTTACACTATGTTGTCATTTATCACAGAGGATGCTACAACCATTTACACTTCTTATCTGGTAATTGTGTCTTAATTTAACAGTTTGATTTCATTTACAATTAAAATGTATGTGTACTTCTAGAAATAAAACTTATATCTCTCTTCTAAATACTGCGTGGACATTATTAGTTACGTCACTACTTTATTTTCTGACGTCATAACATATCTAAGTTAACGTCAGCAAATTGACATCTTTATTTAAATAGATATTTTCTTTTCATTGCTTTATATGTCAGTATCACCCTTTGCCGCTCATTCTTACCGAGTCATAGTAATTTAAAACGAATCAATAGTGTTATTGGACAGAGCCACATATAGGAAAGATTTGTTACAGCGAAAGTTGTGTATGTTTTATAAACGGGAAAATTGATTTACTTTGAATACCAATATTCGTTTGACGCGTTAATTATACATATGTGCATCATATTCATGCTAAAGCCTGACATTGGTGATATTTTAAAAAAAAAAAACAACACCAAGTTATCATGTACGCATTTTTATTTATTTATACTGTTTACTCATAATTACTAATATTAACGTTAGGGATGTTAACGAATATTTGAATATCAAGTCGCTATTCGAATAGAAATATAGGGATTCGAATATTTAATCATTTCACTGTTGTTTAGTTTGAAGGACAATTGAAAAAGACATTTCTTTAGATGATCGTATTGTCTTCCAACGATTTAAGACGCTGGCGATATGTGATTGAGCTCGCTCTAAGATAAATGGGGTGGGTCATGTCTCCTAAAAACGAATTGCCATCTGGCATGAAATCACCTTACCGCGCACAGGCCCTTCTCTGGCCCCTCTTCCACTTAGACCCAGTCACATCACATACAGCTGTGGATACAGTTGCAAAAGTACAATAAACACACATGTCAGTTCAATGCTGCGGAAATTAGCTACAGCAATTACGTAACACTGACTCTACCCAGCTTCGGTCGGGATAGTGTGTAATAAATACATTTTATAAGGCTATACTTATTAAAAACAGTCTACCAAAACTTCTTTTATTTTTGGAAAGCACAACTAGATCACTGTCAAATAAACTTTAATTGCAATCACTTTCTGTTTTTGTCACTCTACTTCATACTTGTTATTTTATTCCTATACAATACCGCGACATCTGTTATTTTTTGTCACCGCGACTTCGTGTTCTGTGTTTTTGCTTTGTTCTCTCCGAATAACAAAAATGTAAATCTACATTTTTTATTGTTCGTCATAGGTTTACTTAACACACTAAATTTTTTACAAGCTTACAATTTTATTCATTATTTACATATATATTTTGGTTGGTACTTCGTCAGTTTATCAACAGTCAGGTAATTTTGTCACAGGCCAATCACAGTAATTGTCCTCATCAAATGTTTTGTTTACCCTCGCCTTTCACCCATAGGCATATGGCGAGCAGGTTCGTAATTGTTACTTGTGTATTGGTAACTTAACGTGCCTAATTGACATGTTATAGCTTCGGATTAACGCCCTTAACGATATCAGCCAATCACAATTAAACATCAATCCGACCACCAACCAAGCAAGACTGTTAATTGGTTGTACACTTGAGCGATTTCCCTTCAAAAAACGATCGTGGATTTGTCTAATTGTCTTACAGTCGATCCAGTAACAACCGGCATTTTGTCCTTTGAAAATGCCTCCTTTAATCCTTAATGTATTTTATAAGATTAGTTCACAAAACCTAATTGACTGTTTGTTGTTATACATTGTTTGCGGTTAGTAGAGTAAAATATTAAAATTGTGAGCTATTTTGCAAGTGTTGGACAATTTCATTTAATAAAATTATGATATGGTCTTATTAAATCGATAGGTTAACATTAAAAGGCGCTTAAGAAGCTCTTTTCTTTTAATATGTCATATGTCAATACAAATAAGTAATTAAGTACGCAAAATGTCTTTAAATTGTAAAGGTTATGGCACGAAGTACAACACGTAACAAAAAGACAACTAAGTTTAATTGTTAAGTAACAATGACGTTGTTTACGCATTTACTGGCATTCTTCATTGACAGTATTTTCTTTCAAATTACCAACATAGTACTTATCTGTCACAGTAATACCTCTGATGGGTTAATGCAAAACTAAATTACCTGCTAGTATGGTTGTGAGACAGTAGGCTAGTTTTACACAAAGCCATAAACATTATTGTTAGTGATAATGTGAGTTGTTTACTATATGATCCCTTACAAATTCTTTATTGCATTAATTACTAGGTGTTAATTTTGTCATCGCAAGATTATGTATTTATTTCATAGCTAAATATTTAATTTTAATTTTGAAAATACATGAGAGATACAAGTTTTAGTATTCAAAATGACTTAAAATGAGTCTGAAGGACATTATTCTGACAATGAATGACTTTTTAAATTGCTTTTGTTAGAAACGTGTCGTTACATTTTACAAATCAAAATAAAATATTACTTTAAATATGTATAAGAACTAAAAGAATGAAAGAAATAACAAAATGTATAAGAAATAACAAAATCAACCAACAAAGTAAGAAAGAAAACAAATAAAGATTTATATATATATATATATATGACTGCGTAATTGGTATATTCACAACTGTTTCCTTTACAAACTGTGAATGACTATGTTCAACCCCCAGATATAGCATACATAAACTTGGATCTTGAACAATACCTGTGTGACAGACACATCGTTACAGACTATGGCAGCCTGGCTTATCAGAAAACAGATGCCCTCACATGCTGGGTGGGGCAATAAATGGAGGGGGTCACTTATATAAGGGTTTTGAGATGCCTTTAAGTAAGTAATGATCCTTCGTATCATGTTACACTTCACGTCATCATTTGCATAAGAATGTATTTAAGGTGAAATTTCGAGCGATGAATTAATGATAACAGTTGGCAAAGATTTGACTCCGATCAAATCAAACATATCTTTAATATATCACTTATCAGTTGGTAAAGGTGTCTATCGTGCTTAGGTAAGAATCTATGTGTTTGGTTTGTAATTACATTACGATCAGCCACATTCATTGTTGCCACATGCTAGCTAGTATGTATATATATATGATTTAAAGAAGTATTGTTTGTTTTAGCTTATTATTTATCTTAATATCTTAACTCAATCCTTGTCTCTAACTTCCTGCGTCATATTCCACTGATATCTTTTGGTATCTGATGAAGCCGAAATCACAATAGGAATATATGGCAAAGTCCTATGAGCATTGCAACATATACCAAACTCCGAAAACGCACAGAACAAAGGTATTTCACATGCAAACCAAGCGAAAAGTAAGAACAAATTTGTGATAAGTCATTTACGGAAAAGAGCAAACGCGACAGTTACCGCCTTGGAACGATCAGTTGGCAATATGGACCACAAGGTCGTTTCGCCTCATAAAAGAGCAAATGTGGTGCATTCATTAATAACGAATAATGGAAAAGCCGTATAAGCATTGCCACATGTAACCAAATTCGAAAAGGCTCAGGACAAAGGGATTCACATGCAAGCCAAATGTAAAAGTAAAAATAAATCTGTGATCAGTCATTAAACAAAAGAGCAACGCAATTACTGCATTAGAACGGTTAGTTGGCAGTATAGACCGAGTAGGCTGCTTAAACCGGTTTAAAATTGCTCTAATGTCGTACTTTCTCAGATACATGATGAAAAGAAAACTGAGCTATTTGGAGAAAAATGTCCAAGCGCTGACGTTTTCATTGGCAAGTTGTTATGAAGAAAGTTGTGACGTCACTGAAAAATAATGTCCACATAGTATTTAGGAGAGAGAGAGAGAGAGAGAGAGAGAGAGAGAGAGAAAGAGTCAGAGCGAGAGAAAAAGCGATTATTTCTATAAGAAGAACTACACAAAATTGTTGATTGTAAATAAATTTAATTATTTGAATCAAGAAAACAAATGACCAGAGAAGTGTAAGGGTGATAGCATCCTGTTTGTGTGAAAATGGAATTGAGGAACCAAAGTCCACTGTCCATCAAAGGAAATACACGTAACAATCCTTATAGGATGAATCCAATGCCACCATAGATTACATGCACGGGCAGTTTTCTTACGACACTGCATAAGTTACATTGTTGTAATCCTGAATATAAATATATATATATATAAGTCATATGAGCATTGCAATATATACCAAAATTTGATATGGCACAGTTAAAAAAGTATTCACACGCAAGACAAACGTACAGATAAGAACAAATCGGTGATTAGGCATTAAGCAAAATATGTAAGTCCAACAGTTACCGCCTTCAAACGGTCAGTCGACAAAAAAGAATTGTTATGTATGAACAGATAGAATGGCAACAAAATGACTAAAACATCATTAATAGTCAGCACTATCTATAAGTATCAAGCGCATTAAAATGAATGGGTAAAACATTTGAATGAATGACATCTCGGTTAGAATAAGATGTGGCCAATGTAAATAAAATAAAAACGAAAAATATTTTGTAGATACGGTAAAACTAAAGAACCCAATCAATTGGAATGGCTTGCAATACCTTAGTGAATCTTAAAGAGGGTATATACATTGTGTTAAATAGACACATCCTTGGGGCGGAAGGCAGTACATCAAATTCATAGAGACAATTTAACTGGCAGGTTTATGTATTGGGAAATTAATGTATTAAAGAATTATTATTATATTTCTTGTCATTATTAAGTATACCTTTAATTGAATCTTTTTGGCAGATCGTGCATGCAACACAGTAAATCTGATTTTGAAAAATCTATTTTAAATTCATAAAGGCTCTTGGGAAATAAATTTGCTTCATAGTTGTCTAAAAACAATGAGCAAGCAAAACTTTCCGAAGCTCTTTGTTTGTTTCCGAAGCTGTTGTTTCTAAAAATAATTTGATTTTTCTGTATAGTGTTTTATTTCGAATTCATTTTTAAAATGCTTATATCTAATAACTTTTTTCGTGAAAAAAAAGACCACAAACCGTGGTATTCATATTATTGAAATACGATAAAATACAATGAAAAACAATGTAAAAATGCTTCCAGGAAAAATTGTCGATTCTCATAGAGTCATTCTATATATTTTGTAAGTTCAGTTCCTTGTTGGATTTATCTTATAAAACTTAAAACCAAGAAAAATGTAGATATTTTTCTTTCCACCAGATTGCACATGCGTTTGTGTGAACATGCTAACTTTCATCGTATTGCTGTTGTTTTTGCTTCCAGAAAAAATCAGTTTAAGAAAAATCATATGCGTTCAGAATGGCTGCAATCAATATTTAACTAGGACAACTGCGCATTTGTGAGTACCTGACAAATGTACACGTCTGTCATCAACATTAATAATGACCTGACACTAACTTATTACTTGACATTTACTTATTATTTGACAAGAATTCCGGTTCAAGTGAAATGCATAGCAAAACAAAGAGAACACATCCAATGATAATTACCATAGATATTAAAATATGAACCACCACAACAGAAAGGCATACAGTGTAAATACAAAACTGACAAAACAAAGAGAGTCGAGCCAATATCCAAAATAAAAAATGAAAACATTTACCACCTCAGTCGGCAAAACGACCGATTGGGGTGTTTAACCTTCGTTTATATAACGCTTTAACAACTGACTTCCTTAAACGTGTTCTCGCAATAAAACAATGTAAATGAAGATGTCCCACCAACGAAAGACAACTGACTGCTAGCACCTGGCTCTGAAATTAGACTAACAAAGTATCATATAGAATAAAAATAACTCTAATTACAATGAATTCTTAAGATATTGTGTATATAGGTCATACTGTGTCTAGACCGATTTAAAACCTGAAATTATGATGAATTTATCAACAGAAATTTGACTGCTTTTTTGTTGAAGATACATGTAAATAGTTTTTTCCAGGAGTTGGGGTTTCCATATTTTCTAAAATCTAAATATTATTTGATGAAGATTCTTTTTCTCAACATGCAGAAATTATTTACGTGTAAAGCAGCTTCATACTCACTATTTTCATTATTGATAACGAAATAACCCACTTAATACTGAATATTAAAGACATGATTTCTTATACATCTGCGAGCGGAATAACTTTGTCTTTTGAAGTTCGACTCATACAATTATTTTCAGAAACAAGCATTTATCAGTCGACTAGTTCTACCTTACTCTGTTGACGAGCTCTGCTTAATCTCTTGTAAAAAAAGTCCTTTTCATCCAATGCATTCATCCGTTGTACCTTCTGTCCTTTAAAACATGTTGACTGATTCTGAATTTAACTTGATTAAATTATAAGCCGAAAGTAGGAAAAGATATGTCAATTAAATGTTCCAAAGAAGAATTTAGAAATTGTAATTTATTAATGTAAATTATTACAGCTATAATTCTTGGTTAATACATGAACAAACTATGATAGATCGCCAAAATTAATTCATTTGTGTTTTCAGTTCAAGATACTGCTTCATAAAATGTTTCGAACAAAAGTTAAAAAGGTAAATGTATGTCAAGTATTACAAACTGTCAATGGTAAAATCCGTTTCTTTCTTACGATAGAAAGACTTGGTAAATCTATGGCTGTGCTTTGATTTATTGACATTTAAATAGATAGCATTTTTCTAGTTTCATTAAGAAATACACTTAAGGGATCGTAAACGTCTGAGCTTTAACTATTATAATTTAAGGCCTTGGTTTTAATCGTTGACGTTTATCCAGAATTAACTTGCTATTTTAATTACATGCTGATTAAGTTAAACTAAGGAGACTTCTTTGAACTTTCAACTAAACGAAGTAAGCAGATGAATGAGAGAAAAAGAAACCATAAACCAGTCGTTTTCTTGGTATTATATATCTATCTATCTGTCTGTCTGTCTGTCTGTCTGTCTGTCTAACTGTCTGCCTGTCTGTCTGTCTGTCTGTCTGTCTATCTGTCTGTCTGTCTGACTGTCTGTCTGTCTGTCTGTCTGTCTTATATACATCCTTATTTACCTTATATACCTTTATTTCCTACATATTGAATATATTTTTATACTATCGATTTCGTATGTATTTTGTAGCAGCGTTTTTAAGTTTTGTATCCCACGTGCCCAATTGAAAGGACCTCCCTGCCTAGTCATTATGGAACTCTATTAAAGTATTCAAAACATACTTTAGAAACAGCGAATACACACCTTCAAAGCCAAAGCGCTTTATTCGAAGCAAATAGGATTAGCGAAAGTGTTTATGTTTTTTTTTAGTATTTGGTTGGCCCACAATCGACATCCTGCCAGGAAAATCACACACGGCCGTCTTTTTTACAATTACTTCAAATTACTTTAAGGCGGGAAGCAGGAGTGATAAAAAATCCGCACGGAGCAAGATCTGTGATCAAGATACAAATTGGAGCTGCTGTCACAGAATGTCGACTCATAAAAGGTCCGAACATTTATCTACTAACAGTCTCTTTTCAGTTTAAGTATTGTTCTGTCAGATGTTTATTGGGACTCATTATAATGGCAACTTCCTTTTTCAGCAAAATTATATCACATTGACGTTATTGTCTATTTCCAAGACATGCGTAATGAATAGTAGAAAGCAAACATCGAGCAATCTGTGAGCTAGCTTTCAGGGCCAACCATCGATTCGACAAAAATGCCTTCAATGAACACAAGACATCTGTTTCCTATCATCATAACCCGTTTCCGGGAAATTGTTGTTTGATACCCTTTAATTTTCAAAATATTATGGTAATTCTAGTAAAACCAATCATAACCGGTGTTAGGTCCAATTTCTTACAAGTTACGCTGATGGGAAATGCAAAAATGTTTATAGCGACTGGGCTTAAGGAACAAAATACTTAATCAATAAAATGCTGCTTTGCCAAATATAAAATTCTACATCTATCCCGTTAATTCGGAGAGGAAAATATATGATCATGTGGTAATCGTCACTTACATAAAATCTGAACAAGCACAGGACAAAAGCAAAAAGTTAAATGTAAACGTGACAAAGAACCATCAGACAACACATTACAAATTATATAACGATAACAGCAACAGCAATGTTCGTGTAACGGCTTTGAATCTAGATTTTGTTAGAAGTTATTTCATGACAGCTGTTGGGTTCGTGTTGCAGATTTAATTAAAGCCGTAAATTTAATTCTAAAATCGCATGTGCAGCACTAAAACACTAAAAGTTTAAGACAATTTAATGAATCTAATTACAATTCTCTCTTAAGAATATACTAAATATATGTTATCGTGGTAGGTCTAAGCCTGAGCGTTCCAATAAAGCGCAATGAAATAAACACATTTTATATTTTCAGAGCATTTTACAAGATGAACTCAATTACAAGGACAAAAGATGGGATTGAAATGATAATTAAACACTCAATAAATTGTGCGTAATGTCTTATTCGCATAAACAGCTGTGCTTAAGGAACAATTGAAATTCCACTCTCTTTTAGAAATAATTAGAATTAAATATAGATATGATTGGAATAAACCATTTTTGGCCACAATTTCCCGTTACATTTTTTGCCTTTTGTTAATCGATTATGCATGCTTGCCTTTATAAACCTCTTACTTTACTAACACCTGGTCTTGCGACCATATATCAACTTAATTTGGCGTTCGTCAACGACCGACCCTCCTTACCTCTCAGTCTCACTGATAAACACCCTCGTTGTAAGCATGTCGATTTCCCTTGGTCAAAAATGACCGCCTCAAAACAACCACAACCGACGTTAAGAAACGAAGTAAGGTCAAATTAAAAGGCGAACACGAATGTGTTTTAAGGTCTCCGTGTTTTCATTCTACAGCTGTATAAGCAAACTGGCTGTTTTCAGGCAGATTCCATTTGAGAACCAGCTTCAAACCTCTTCTCCTCCTCGATTTCCCAGCGGATTATGCATTGGCTGCTTTCGTGTGCAGTCGAGCCTAGCTCTGGAAAAAAATGCAAGTGAGGTACACCCAATGTTATTCCAAGAATGTGACATAGACAAATAGTTGTCGCACACCCATAACATACTGTTTACTAAGCTGGTCACATCATTTGCACAGCCGCGCATTTAAGGTCTTGAGAAACTTGCTTAATGTTTCACTTGTCAAATTAAGACAACTAGCACTAGCACTAATCGTAAAAATATATAATTATGTAATGTGAAAAAAATAGTTTAGTTTTGCGTTATATATCTCAGTTATACACGGTGTTACGTTTAGATGCGCTATAAACTCATCACAAAAACCGTATGTTTTATAATGCGATATATCACGACACGCAAAATCTATTTGTCTTCAAACACATAACTCTAAACTGTGCCAAAACAAAATGACACACATTGTCAGGTTTTTAAATACTTTTTATCAAATTTATATGACTATTTCATTCTATCAACATAACATGCCATCATTATTATCTATATTTGCTATTACATACTATAAAAAACTTCTCTTTTTATTTTTAAGAAAGGCGTTTTAGTACATGTTAAGTGTCAATGCGTCAGTATAAAATAGTTGGCATTGGTCCTTTTGCCGACTGACAGTTCCAAGGCGGTGACTGTTAAGTTTGATATCTGTTTAGGGACCCATCACTAATTTGTTCTTGCTTTTACATTTGAAGTGCATGTGAGTACACTTTTCCTGTTCCTTTTCAAATTTGGTATAGGTTGCAATGCTAATATGAAATTTATTAAAAATTCTTTCAGGAAGGGAAATTTGACATCTATTCTTACTGCGGCGTGTGCATATATAGTGTGTGAATCATGTGTGTGGACTTATAAAAAGATATATAGCAAACAATATGAATGAGTACAAAAAACGAGTAAAGAAGTCATATGTATTTACCAAATATTGGATGTTACAAAAATACAGATGGAACAATAAGAAACAAAGACAATTTAATTAGAATGCTTATCTTCTGGGAATTGAAATGTTATTGCAGTTTTTTTATAATTTAATATTCATAGATCTTGGACCTTTTTGCAGAGCATGTATAAAACCTAACTAGATTAATTTAAAAGAACGTGTTTATATTCTGCTGGGAAATTAAATATAGATTTATTTAATTTTGCCTCCTACAATGACGGTATATCATTTTAACACAAACGATTAAACAGAACAGGTTAGTGAGGGTTTTGTTCTTAGAAACACAACATTTTACAGAAAATACTTGCTATTATTCCTTCCTTTTTAGAAAGATAAATCCAAGTAGCAGTTTAAATGTCAGCTCCACAGGAAAGGTATAATGGAATATTTTACTCTTTCTTTGTTTTGATCAGCCGGTGAAGAACATTTGTCATGTCGCTCTTATCATTTTACCCATCTTACCCATAGAAGATGACGCTCTGGAACATATTAAAGTAATATAACTTTATTTTATATTAATACAAATTATTTAATATTAGTAGAATCTTTAGCTGTAACCAAATTCTTTTCTAAACACTATGTGGACATAATTTTTCAATGACGTCACTACTTTCGTCATAACCCATAGAAAATATCAGTGCTTGAACATTTTGTATTCAAATAAATCGTTTTTCTTTTCATTGCTTGAGAAACTCGTCAGGAAGTGCGAGGTTAGAGCTCTGTAAAACCGGTTAAAGCACCCCAGTCGCTCTATATTGCCGACTGACCGTTCCAAGTCGGTAATTGTCGGGTTTGCTCTTTTTGTTAAATGACTCATCACAAATTTGTTCTTACTTTTAGCTTGGCTTTCAGGAGAAATACCTTTGTTCTGTGCCTTTTCGGAGTTTGGTATATGTTGCAATGCTCATAGGACTTTGTCATATATTCTTAATTATTCATACATGCGGTTGGTGGTGGCAAAAAAGGAATACGTTGTAATTTCTAAAGTAAAAGTAATATATGGAAAAGAAGTAAAATGAAAATATCGAACATTTAACGAATGTTTGTATTGTAAGACATTTGCAAATTAAAATAATCCCATATACTTTCACATAGTTCACAGATATGTAAGATGTGGTATTATACGATGTGCATGCTTATAAAAAGTAATAATGTTATTTTAAACTGAATTAAACTATGTAATATTTATATAAGTAAAATATCATTAATCCATGTAACATTATTTAAGAACAGTTAAACATTCACTCCACTCTGATTCATATTATCGGGTATATTAGAAACCACATGCAAATAAAGTCGCCGTACTTACAAATATGTCAAGTCGCACAAGTTGTATATTCAAATCGCATGCTTTCATGTAATATTTTACGGTTTCATTCGTACACTAATAAAGCTTTATTCGTCCTTTGAATTTTCTATTGACACAGGGACAATATTTTGTTTTCGATATTTGCTAAATGAGCAACAATTTGTGACAACAAACATTTTAAACGTCTAAAACGACTAACAATTCTATTATGTGAACATTGTAATAATATTGTTTCCAATAATTCGGATAATCAAAACCATGGAAAAGGTAATTGAAACATATATGACACGCGATACTCATGTAAACAAACTTTTGAAACGGCGATTTAACAAATACTTCAGGCGTCCCCCATTCAAAAATATTCTTCTATCATAATAACGTAATATGTATTATTTTTTATTTTACCTTGCAGAAAACGTGTGGATTAGCGCAGTGTATACATTATTAACTGCTCCTTGGCTGGAAACGATGGTAAATTTTTTAAATGCGATTTGTCTAATGAATGTATCCGTCAGTTTCATAATGCATAGTGCCACTGATTGATTAGTAAAATTATGTTAGAAGTCACCTTTCTACAGTTAACATTCTAAAATATGTTAACGCATTTCAGTGAAGATTAGCTTTGCTTGAAAACTTTTCGAATTATTTCAGCTTAAATTGGCATATTTACTACCCGAATATTCAAAGAATTGACGAAAAATATAAATAGAACGATGCCTCTAATACAATTTATTTTCTTAGTCGATTTAATTTGTTTGTTGTTGAGTTTCTTTCAAAAGGAATACTGCCATTGAAGCGGGAGGATGATTTTAATAAAGCACGTTTGATCAGATATCAATCAAGTGCAGAAGTATGGCTGATTAATGTGCTTTAGGCACGGCATGTCAAGAGATTGTCAGACGTGCATGACTCTTTTATACAGGAGATTCGTTTTTGTCTTTCTTCTTCCTCAATTATTGGAGTGTTTTGATGTAGAAAACGTTCACTTTAATAAAAAAAAAATTCAAAGGATGGGACGTGGGTGTGAGCACTAAACTGAGCATAACTTAGAAATACAACTTGATATGTAAAGAGATTTTGATTACCAAATCGTTTGATATCCGTCCTGGCTTAAATTATCCGTGTCTTAGACAATTCTCAAACAATTGCAATTGAAACATTAGCAACAATACTTTTAATAAGTTTTTGTACTCGAATAAAAACACCGTACGTGCTAGCTTCAGTAAAATTACTTCTTGCTAACAACGGATGGATAAAACATTGCCTGTTCGTTTAATTATGAATACATCGTTAAGAAGAGGAGAGTTTCTCTGGCTTGTCTTATTCAAGTAACTCTATACATGTGCCTATATTATATAAACTAATGGTTGCAAGTATATAAAATGCAACATTTATAATTGTGATAATGGTTAAACAGTAAAAATCGTTATACAGTAGTTCTACATTCATTTTGTTGGCATGTTCTCTACTTGCAAGTTTAGGGTATGACCTTATACTTAACCATTCAGTTTGCATAGAAGAACACACTATTAAACCTAATTGTATATAGTTGCTAAATATATAACACATTAATTAACCAAACTTCGATAAAATTCTCTTTCACACATATTGTAAATATACAACATATTCCGCTTGGATATATTCATGTTTTATGTTTTCTTATTCGGTGCTCTTCATTTGGACAACATACATCAAATCAAATACAAGCAACCAAAGATTGTAAGATTATGAATACAATTAAGAATCCGACAATTTAAGAAATATAATCAGGGTATTATGCAAAGTGTGTACACTAGATTAATTTACAATTGCAAGACCTATTCGCTCCGTTCTTGTATTTGGTAAATATAGTATTTTCCCCTGTCACCAAATGATAGAAAAACAGCTTAGTTTATACCATAAACCACTCAGTTTGAACCATTCTTGATTGGAATAAAAAGTAGGCCTTACTGTCTATCAGACAATCGGTGACTATTTTAGTATCAATCTCATCAGGAAAAAGGCATAATATCATCTGTGTGTTATTCCATTCACATATATTTCTTAGAAAATAAAACAAAATTAAAAGAGGGTGGTAGAGACGGACAAACTAAACAGATGTCTTTCTTTGTATGTAAAATAACAACAACACTTTCAAAAAATCTTTATATCTTAAAAATGTATAAAACTGAAAAGATTGGTGCATTGTTACGCTAACGTATGTTAATTTCTCTATTACGTTATGTCCAATAATTATATTATTCTTATAATACATCGGAATTTATGTTTTTGGGAATAAATGTCCGGTAATGAAAACTTATTTAGGACATGTTTAAATTTTTAATTTTGACACAAAGCAATACCAAGACTGTTCATACTACATCTTCTCCAGAAAGGTGCAGAAAACTGTTTTCCAACCAACCGTAAGCATTTAAGGTTGTGTCTTCCCACAATACAACAATTGTAAAACAGTAATTTTCTTATCTTCAAATAAACAAAGCAATTAGAATCGATCGTTGAGCTGCGGCTCTCTAACTCTATATCTTCATTGTCCACTAATGGATGGTCTCCATGCCCAGCTGATACGGTTGATGACAGTTTAACGACAACATACTTTTGTGGCAGCCCTTTTATTACCCTTAAAACAGGAGAGCCTCAATGAAGTTATAGCAGGGACAGTGTTTACGCCTTTCCGCGGCTTTCAAGCATCTACCGTTAATCAATAGAATTAGAATTCTCTCAAAGCCTACATAAAAAGAAACTTAAACAAGAGTTGCGTGGTTGACTAAAAAAAAAGCTGATCATACAGAAGGCTTAAGCCAAACATGTTAGAATCTATACCAACTATGCTTTCTAATCGGCAAGATCATCAACCATCACTTGATTAGAGTTTCAATCTGTTTTGTTGGTTTTGTTGTAACATCGTACCAACACAATTATTTCCACATTGGCGACGTGCAAATACTGTTGGACGAGAAAAGCATATGTCTAGACAGAACAATAGGAGCACCGAAGGACAGCTTGAGGACCTTTTACATGAAATATCTTGCCGCGACCGGAACTCATTCACAATCGACGATGGGTTTAGGAGTTACAAGGCAGGGGCTCTATTCGCTAGACCAAGGGCGCACTGGGTTCCAATTTGTATTCTGTGCATACAAGATTGAAAAATCGGCTCCAGGATTGTGATATGTCAACAAAGAGTGTTAAAAGATCTCGATACAGGTACAAATATAAACCTTGATTTTGTTTTACTGTTTGTTAGAATTTTATTGCGTTTATGTTTAATGATGATTGCGATGCGTGCTTGTGCGACACTATTTTGCATGAAGCTCTTTCAGCAAACCTTAACAGCTTATTATTGACAGACAAGATAACAAACACACCTATTCAAACCGATACATACATACATACATACATACATACATACATACACACACACACACATACACACACACACACACACACACACACACACACACACACACATATATATATATATATATATATATATATATATATATATTATATATATATATATATATATATATATATATATATATATATATATATATATATTTGTATTAAACTGAATGCAAAAAATTCATTTATTTTGGTGCATGTGATTAATTCCATAATTAAACGGAAATTAAAATTCTGACCCGGCTACTGTTTTAGGAGACGACACAGGGGCCACTATATATGTTATTCAAGTCCTCCCAATCTGAGTTAAAGTATTGTAAGAAACAAAGTATAACAGCTCAACTTTACAACATAACATAATCTAAATTCGCTAGGTGTTATTTCTTATTCCACATCTTATTCCATCATATTGCCACAAAACGAGCAAAAGTGTAACCCTAGACACATTTGTACATTCATCTGGTACACTCAATATGCGATCATTTTTTTTACATCGTAACACATTTTCAAATAGTGTACCAAGCCATTAGCTAACTTCTTATTCATGACATGTTAAGTATGCTTTCAATGATCAATACATCAAAAGTAATATTGAATATAGTAAACGGATGCGCAATAAATAATACCGTTTTAAAGATTATTTTATAATAAGGTAGTAATCTATCGAGAATAAAGACATAATTATCTAAATCCTAAAATGTGTTCATGTTATGCCATTCGTTTTAAAATAAAACGGCTGTAACTGGTGACGCGTGTTTTGAAAAATTCGAATGATTGTTCACACCAACACTTTAACTCTATCTGATAATATATAATTATACTCACATTTGCAGGTTCTTAATAGATGGCCTGGAGGATTTCTTTTAAGAGTCAATAAATAATATCTCAAACAAAATTTCTAAAATTGTCATCATTTTTAATAATACGGCCGCACAGAAACAGTAATGACAGTCTGAAATGTATAAAGTGTCTGACAAGTTTCCTTCAATATTTCTTTAAGGAAAGAAGTATCTAGATTGAAGTTCTTTAAATAATAATGAAACAACATGAATGCATTACATTGCGAGACCATGAACAATATTGCATAACCACTTAACATGAGTTTATCGCAACAATATGCTAGTTTTACATGGATTCATTTTATTTATGTAAAGTGCTTACATTAATGAATTTCAATTTGAGAAAATATAAATAACGATCACTTTATTACATTTATAACTCTTCGTTAAGCTAACTCGAATCTGTACTACAACCTGGAGTCCTAATGCCGTGCGCTATAATAAATACGCTTCTAATAGGCACTTAAGACTAATTTCCGGCCTGATCTGATTTAAATTGACATTATACTGTGAGAAGGCATAAAATGCATCTAATTTCCGATTTATATTAAAAGGTAATTAGTGCCGGCATAAGCTAGCGGATGTATTTCGAAAGATTTCAATAGATGGCAAAATTATAAAACCAATAGAAAGTTTACGAAAACTTCCGTGATTCACTAGCAAGATTGTCTTCCAAGTACCTGTGTCAAGTTAAAGCATGCAATCACATTTGCTATAATTAACACGAAATATTCTTTATTTTATTACTGTTTCAATGTAAAACACTGGTTTAATTGACACATTTCACACCAGAGTAGCCATATTTGTAGTAATAACCACTTAAAACTCCGCATGTTATTGACCTTTTACACGTGTACACGCCAGAGTTAATAATACTTCATTATCTAAAATGCAAATACATAAAGGGCATTCTGAGTAAAACATTTTTTTTCTATCAATCTTTAACATAACGTTAATATTAGTAATAATATTAGTCACACTGGACACTAACAAAAAAAACAACACATTTCTAAACAGCATTTACAGAAGTTAAATACTTGAAAAAATAGACAAAACATAATTAAAACATTTCAAGTGTTATATCACATTGTTGTATACGGTTTTGTATTTAGGGGCGCAACACTCTTTAATATGTGTTGCAATGGTATGTGTTGCAATGCTCATAGGACTTTGTCGTATATTCTTATTCATGATCACAACAATGTTACTTGTGCAGTGTGGCGGTCGTAAAAAAATCTCCACGTGCATGTAATCTATGTTGTCATTTAATTCATCCTACAAGGATTGTTACGTGTATTTCCTTTGATGGACATTGGACTTTGGTTCTTCAATTCCATCTTTACAAGAACAGGATGCTACAACCATTTATTCGTCTCTGGTCATGTTTGTTCATGATTCAGAAAGTTAATTTCTTTTATAGTCAACCATTTTTGTGTAGTTTTTCAAATCGAAATAGTACCATATACTTTTCTAATTACTATATGGACATTTTCTTTTAATGACGTCACTACTTTCGTCATAACTTATAGAACATATCAGCGCTTGGACATTTTGCATTCAAATAGATCGTTTTAAATATTTCATTGCCTGCCTTTGAGAAACTCGTCAGAAAGTGGGAGGTTAGAGCTCTGTGAAACCGGTTTAAGCACCCCAGTCGGCCGCGACAAACGCGAAGTAAGTGGGGGCGAATAAATCAGGAAATAATGGAAGATTCATTCCCTCTTTGCGTATATAATGTATACCGTTTATCGTGATAAAATGAATTTGAATGATGTCTAATGTTTTCAAAAATATTACGTTGCCTTTTAAACAATAAGTTAGTGTTATGTTTCGATGTTCGTTGTTGGAATTTCCTTGCATTGACATTATAACTGTACATTTACTTCATGTACAGGTAAAATATAAATAAAAGTTAGTGTAAATTATTATTTAGTTAACAGTTATTTAGTTTTTAAGTCATGCTTATTTTGCTTTTTTATTGTTAAATAAACTGTGAAATTCTTAAATGCCTTATAAAAACTATCAATATACGGATCTACTTCTGCAAATAATTATGCAGAAATTGTATGTTTTCCAGCGCAATTTACCCACATCCTCTTCTTATTAATATGTTTACGGAAAGTAACATCAACAGCTTGTTTAGACACTTACTAAGGTGTTAATACGTTGATAAATGGGACTATAACGATCTCATCAGGAGATAAGTATATAACATAAGAATTTAAACATGTATTGTTTTTTTTTCTTCAATTATATGTATGGTTGTTATGTAGAGCTATACATAGTACTAATTTGTACGCACAAGCACCAGATTTCCACAGTTAGTTTGATGGCAATTAAGTTTAAACATGCAAATGTTTTGGTTTTGTTTCAAATTTGACATCAGACCAGTTCTAGTGCAGAAATTTACTTTGAATGCGGTGCTTCTCGTGAATGTTTTCTTTTAGTCATTTGGATTGAAAATGAATTACTTAAAACAGCGAAAAACTCGCATTATCCCATCACTGTCTTGTTATATGTTTATTACACTTCTAATCATTTAAGGTGAACCTAGATCTTTCAGCCAGGTAAGAGTTGGTCATGTAATTCGTATGTTCTTGATTTCGTACAGCTTCTCCGTATATTGAAAGATTGAGACAGAAACAGTTTAATGGACCATTGTCTGCAAGTCTCTTAACTGATAAACAACTGATTAGAAACCCACTTACAAATGTATATTTTCAATTTACACTGTTTGTTTGATAGAAAAATCTTCAGGAAGTGCGAGGTTAGAGCGCTCCACAAACCAGGTTTAAGCACCCCAGTCGGTCCTCCGACTGACCGCCCCAAGGTGGTAACTGGTGGTTTTTCTTTTTGTGCGTTATGTCTCGTCTCTGTGTTTTTGTTGTATTTATATTTACCCTGTTTGCCTTTGTCTACAGTTAGATTAAATACAAATATCTGTGAAAATCTTGATAGGATCTTTTCTGTTTTACCTATTGCCTATGCACATGCATCATATATGTACCATACATATAGGGACAGCTAATAACGGAAATAATTGTTCTGAAATTATTTATTGATCAAATAAATGGAAGTCATGAATGGTGATGCATTTAACATTGATATATCAAATTTCAGTTTTTTAATCTTTGACACATTCTCGATCTGTCTCTGTATTCCTGTATATTTTTCTTTAAATGACACAAATTTATTAAAAGACGTGAAGTATGTATTTGTAGTTCTTCTAATAGAAATAATACCCCTCTCTCTTTTAAATACCTTGTGGATATTATTTTCAATTACGTCACTACTTTCTTTTAACGCCGTCATAACTTTTCTAAGAAAACGTCAGCGCTTGGGTTCTTTTTATTCAAAAAAATTAATTTTCTTTTCATTGCTTGTATTTAAGAAACCTCTCAGGAAGTGCGAGGATGGAGCTTTATAAAACCGGTTTAAGTACCCAAGTTGATCTCTTTTTTCAGACTGACATTCGACAAATTGTAACTGTTCGCTTTGTTCTTTTTGGTTAGATGATTTGTTCTTACTTTTGCTTTTAACCTGCATGTGAATACCTTTTTGCCGTGCTTTTTCAAATTTGGGTATATGGTGCAATGCTCATAGGGCTTTTTCATATTTCATTATTGTAGGCATTGCATAAACTTATATCTACACATAAAACAATCGCATATAGCTTAAAGAAACCCTTTAGAAAACTAATTATCTGGCCATCTACTACTAACAATGAAGAACCAGACATTAAATATAGATGATAAAATCACGACGCTGCGTAAATGTGCAATTCTCCTGCCAGTTTATTAACCTATTAGTTACGGAACACCATTAGGGTGTGGTTTGTTTTATGTTATTAAGGAGAATGTGGTTTCTATCCGGTAAATGGTTAAATGCACAAAAACAAGTGGGAAGTGTCTAGTCTTTAACAATTGTCTATTCCATGTAGGATAGAAAGGCAACTTAAAAACGGTTTATTACGCGAATGCTCACTAATTTTAATTTCTGACACTTGTTACATACCTCAAAATGAGATTTAACGAATAAAGGACAAGTGGTATCTAATTAGAAATTTATTTCTGTTTCAAAAACCTGTTTTCTGGCATTTGTTTAGATATGAGTAAATGTAATAAAGCATAAACGGTAGATTAAACGTATGTAGGAACGTTCAACGTTTTTTTTTTTTCAAAATAGTGCAAAACAATATGTTGCAACTGACTGGAACTTATCAAAATTATAGCTACACTGAAAAACTGACTTAAGCTCAAAAATTATTTGTCTCAATTTATTGGCTTTTAAAGTGCCTACAGTGGCTTATCCCTAAGATACTACTACTACTACTACTACTACTACTACTACTACTACTACTACTACTTCTACTACTACTACTACTACTACTACTACTACTACTACTACTAATAATAATAATAATAACAAAATAATATAATGTAATCATATAAAAAAGTTCCTAGACAAAGTTCCTAGACAAATTGCCTATGAAACATCCAAATCCTGTCGGTACCTTTCCGTCTAATAGATTTGTTCTAATTCGAAAATTTAAATTGACTTAAGTAACGACTTAATAAAAGAGTCAAACAACCATTATTTCTTAACAGATTCACATGCTGTGATAGTTCTTGAGTCTTTAAAGCTTTAAGAAAGGTTAATTAAGGCATGACAGTTAGATGAATTTTCCACACACATTTTCTATTGATCAGCTTAGCATATCTAGTTTGTATATGTGAAGGAAAAGGTAGAAACAGTTTATGTTTTATATCGGAGCCAAATTAATTACTCTTTCGTTATATTAGAATGCTTATTCGACCTTTAGCAGTCTTCGACTTTACACGTCTGGCCAAATGTTTATATAAACTTAATTACCTACATATAGTCACTGTTGTGATGAATCCTAACATTGTTGTTAAAGACAATGTTGTTGGTGTTGATAAATTATATATAAATATAATTAAGATAATTAGTCAATTATTGAAAATAATAACGTGTTCACATATTTACGAGCGTGACCAGAACAACGTTTCACTGTGTGATCACCACTTTTAAACCACTGCCATGCTCATAAGCTCCTTTATTTGTTGTTCTTTTTTAGCCGATTCGTATTAATTACCGAGATACAGTCTTTTTCACTGATTGCGTACAATGAATTCACACTTTCTAGCATTTCCTCTGCATATGTAAAAAAACGTCTTGCTTCGTATGTATAGCTCTACATAACAACCATACATATAGTTGAAGAAACAAACAAAAGTTGCTTACACGACTGCGAACAGAATAATCCTGTCTATTGTTTGGATGACTATCATACTAATTACAGCAAGCAGTGATGTAAAATTTAACTACTCTAAACAAATTATGCGATGTAGCTTCGATTGTTTTATCGCAAATGAACACTATTATTACAGTTCAAGTTATAACTGCTAGTGATAGAAAGATCGTCGAAAAACAACCCGAATGAAAAAGGCAACGTGCTTTTATAGCTGCGGTTAGCATACAACTGAATATGTTGAGTGATTAAATAATTTTATTTAATAATGACATGTATAACCTCAAAATTTCAAAAGATTCTAGAGAAACTGGGAAATGGAAATAGCTGTAGTAATACCTAATCAAAAATATCTCTATGTCGATTGATTAATTATATGCATTCAAAGAAACTACTGAAGCTGAAGACAAAGCTCGATGCTAGATTTAATTAGAGATGTTTTATTAGATAAATGCAGAGGTACTGCAGATTAATATAAGTGAGGCACGACATGTAAAGAAAAGATCATCATATATATTGCCAGGCATAAAGAAATTAACATAAAATGATTGTTTGTTTCGGCTAAAAAAAGTAAGCAGTGAGATTATTTTTATAACAACCGTTCAAGTTAAGTCGAATTATAATAATCTAGCTAGTAATGGATGTTAAAATATAGTTTATATGATTAAAGCTTTTACCTGATCATGAAAGAATAAAATGGAGGCAAATACAATTAAAATTCAGAAGATAATTTGCTGTTTTATAAAATAAATAGACCTCACAAATCAAGAGTCAATTTTTAGAGAAACTATTTTATAAACAGTTTTAGCGAATGAAAAGGTTTACACTTACGTTTTGATACTGGAGATAAAAACTGGACATAGTCCGAATAATATATAAGAATGCTACATTGTTTGGATGTTTATGCGCAATCAAATAAGGTATTTTATTATGGGGTTACCTCTCTTGGAGTGGACGATATTGCTGCTGCTTCTGGGTGTAAACCTGTGTCTCTTTATTAGTCCACACCAGTAGTACGACAGTCTTCTAGGTAGGTTTATCCAGTTGTGACTTTAAATAAGAATCACTGATGTTATGACGTCTGTTGAAGGATATTATATATATATCTCTCTCTCTCTCTCTCTCTCTCTCTCTCTCTCTCTCTCTCTCTCTCTCTCTCTATATATATATATATATATATATATATATATATATATATATATATATATATAACGTGAATGCATTTTAATTTGAACAGAAATAAAGAATAGTGGTGGTAAATCAATATTTTGCTTTGATAACTCTTTGTAAAGCTGATTAGAATCACCTGCATATGTTACGAGAGTCCTCATCACCTGTGAAATAATAATTAGGCTCTTGATTGGTACTTAAAACCAATATCCGGTCTGATTTAAATTGACATTATACTGTCAGAAGGTCTACAATGAATCTAATTTCCGATTTATAATTAGATAATTAGTGCCGACATTTGCGAGCGGATGTATTTCGAAAACGTGCACGTGAAGTCTGATTAATATAAACAATCACAACTTTTGAAACTTCCTTGATTCAGCATCGTGATTGTTTTTCCATTAATTGTGTACGCATACTTAAAGCATAAAATAATTATAAATATATTTTTATTATTATTAAATAATAATAATAATATAATAATAATAATAATAATAATAATAATAATATAATTATATAATTATGTAATAATATAATACTAATCCCTAACTGCACATTTCTGTTTAATATCTCTTATTATATTTACTGCAATAAAAAAAGAGCAATCCAGAAAACGTGCATCCTAATCGAATAACTCTTGTCCTGCATTCGTTAAATCACATTCTTGATTACGGTCAGAAAAACACAACATTGTTCAGTATTGAAGTTTTCACTTTAGTGATATACTTTACATTTGCGATGACGTTGCAAAGTCTGGCATCAGGCGGTATTTGGATTAATTAAGGAAAGTGTGAGATTTTTGATTTACTATAAAACTCACTGGTTTCATGTAAATGCTGATAAATGAATGTGGAACTTGTTAGATAAAACCAGCATTGAATTTTATTTTCACGGTCAACGTTATTTTTACCGACATGTTTATGGGTCTATAGAAATTCATTATTAAACAGTCATAAACGCGTTGAGTTCATATTTTCTTCCTATTAAAGTTATACAAGGTTTCATTAAGGTTTTGCGAACTTATTATTCTTGTCCCTTAGTTGAAGGTAGAGTCAGGCGTATTTTCTTTTAAAGTTAAAAGAAATGTCGGCCCCTTTCGCCGTTCGCATTCGTAAATTTGTAGTAACCATAAGAAAAATCGGCAAACCATTATAATGAAGTTTTAAGACGGCAACTGATGGGCTTGCTCTTTTGTTAAACGATGCATAACAGATTTGTTTTAGTTTTACATTTGTCTTTCATGTGAATAGCTTTGTGCTGTGCCTAGCTTTAATGAATAGGTCTCCGTAGTTTTCCAAAGATTATCAATTCATCAAATATCATAGCTCTCAAGCAATACTTGTATCACACGCAATGCCGTGTTAAAATGTATTTTCCGGTTATTTCCATAATCTTTACACTAAAGAATAAAACAAAGATAATTGTCTGAGGTAACATGTTTCTGCGATAACTTGTTACTCTTAAGAGGATCTGGGTTGACCTTCAATGATTGTTGGAAATGTAACATACATTTTGCGAGGCTGTGGTTTTGTGAAGCATTTGCAAATCAAAAAGGATACTGCGATTACAAGTGTTTTGCCTGTGCAGTTACGTTTGTATGAAACTATCACCATAAGATTATCGACGAGGAACAGAAAAATACATATTCAAGCTGGTATCCTAAGAAATTATTTCAGTTTACATTGACCCTCTTGCTTATAAAGGTAACCTTAAAACTCTTGTTTTTCGTCGCATTCAGGTTTTTTTTTTTAATTAAAATCTGAATGACTATAACATAACACCTTTAAGAAGCTTTAAAGTTCGGCCTTTAACTACCAGTCACCATAATTTAAAACCATCCAAAAACAACAGCAGCAAAATTTTACTACTATTGAAAATCTTAATTACCCGACTAAAAGTGTGCAGTCATTACTTGATACTCATTAATACTTATGTTTTGTCTCATACTAGCTTTTAGTTCGTATAAGTTGACTCTAAAATAGGGTAGTTATTTTGAATCGACGGCTGTCGTTTTTGTGGCAGGTAAAATCTGTCTTTAAACCAGATCGTCTGAAATAAGATCCAACATTTACTTAACATCATTTGCTGTGTTAAAATGTCTTTTTTGCTATGGATATTAAATTCTTCATTTCCTTACATATTAAAATTTATTTTTATAAGTACCCGGTATCGATTTCATTGTATGCTTACCGTGAAATAATTTATTTACTTTTACTAAATTTAAAATTAAAAAAGCCAAGCCAGTCTGGCACACTGTCATAAAGTTAATAATAAAGCCGAACTAACATGGTAAAGACATTAATTATGTATCAACTAGAGTAGACTTAATAAAGAGATAATCCATTCCTCATATAAAAATTCGATAATGATATTGATAATGATAATGATAATGAGGATGATTCTAAATACTTATAATAAAAGTTATAATACTTCTACTAGCACTACTACTGCTAACGCTACTACTACTACTACTACTTTTACTACTACTACTACTACAACTACTACTACTACTACTACTACTATTACTATTACTACTACTACTACTACTACTACTACTACTACTACTTCTACTACTACTATTTATGGTAATTAACACAACGTCACAAATTATGTTAATGAAAGAAAATGAAAATGTACTTAGATTATTCATTTTCAATGTTTTTGTAAACCTTTGACAGCGTGTTATATATGCTTAAATTTAATATCCATTGAATAAATAACTTTTCATGTAAAATTAAACAAAATTTGTAGCATGTATTAATTCAACATAAAGAGTTTGTAAATCACCGAAGTTCCTATTTTCTTATGAATTTCAGCGTTCGCAACAAAGATTTCAAAATACTTCTGCTCAAAAAAATTATTATTGCCTAAATAGAAATAAAAAAATGGACGCAGGCCGGATATTGGTCTAACATACTCACAAAGAGCCTAATCGTTACTCAAACTCATTTAGAGCCTAATCGTCATTGCACATGGGATAAGGATTCTTGTTCAATATGCAGGTGAAAATACGTGTAACAGATGATAGTCCGCTTTACGAAGCATTATCACAGTAGCATTAGTGCGGTCTCTTTGTTTTTTTATATTCATTATTCACATGTAATGAATCCCTGTAAAGACTACCATAATACTGCGATAAAGTCATATTAATTTATGTATGCAATATGCATAATTGTTAAGTCATTCCAGCGTAATGTAATGCATTACCTTTATTTTTTCTTTTAATGTAAAGGAATCCGAACTAGAAACTTATTTAGTAATAATTTAGAAACAAATATTTGCGAAACATCGGAAAAATACAAATCCTGAAGCAGATGTCAGAGTATAAGTGAATCCCATTAAACACCGACATCTAGGGCGACCTACGCATTACTGGCATTACGTCAATGCTTTTTGTTAAGAAATCTCCTAACATAAGATAATAATCGGACTAACTAGCCGACGAATTGAAGCTGCAGCAAGGTCGGCATTTTCGGACAGACCACCCTATAATCAAGTTTGAACGCATTGATCATTATCCCCATTTCATTTCCATTGAAGTACAGAGTTATATTCTCCAAGCAGTTTAAATCTAGAAGACAGATAACCAGGATTTGTTTAATGTGAATTAATTAGAACTGTTCTTACCACAAACTATACGGCCCATTGTTGTTAGAACTGAGACAACACATACTGTAGAATGTACTGTATATACCCGGCGGTTAAAATACTGAAAGTGTTATCTGTTTTATGTGTCTATGCATTCGTTAATCAGTGATAATTCTGCATTCACTAATAAAACATGTCTAATCAAAAGCCAGCATCTAGCTCTATCTCCAAGTGCATTACTTTCTTTGAAGAGACGCAACTAATTAACCTCTGGGGAAATAAATTTGATTTGGAATTACAATGGATGCAACAGGTTTTTTTCTATTTCCATACTGCATTTTCTCTAGTCGTTTAAACACTTTAGGTAAAATTTGCAGTTTTAATCTAATCAATATATCACCTAACGACAACGACCAGACTGGCACGGTTGGATATATTCTAACTTAAGAAACACTGTTATTGCGACACATTTTTAAACCAACAAATCAAAGCTGCTGCACATAATTGATTTAGATCTGTTAAGTTATGGATAATCACTTTTAAGTAATTTAAATATCCATTGCTTTTCTCATCTCAGTCATGTAAGAAAATGAAAAATAAAAATAAAATGTTAAATGTGTTTCGTTAAAATGCATTGAAATTACGTAGAGCTATACATCACAAGCAAATGATGTTTCATATTTGCTTAATTCTTAACAGGCGGACAAGGTGGACACGGTAGACGATATGAAAAAAAGTGAATTCATTTTACGCCACAGATGAAGAAAACTGAACAAGGAGGAGCTTAAGGTTTTAAAGTGTTCACCACACAATGAAACGTTGTTCATATGATGTGGAGAAATATGTGATTACATTGTTAATTTTAATATATCACCATTCAAACTAATCATTATGATGTTTATGTGCGCGTGACGCGTGTGCTTCTATAGAGTTTTGCACGCCTAAAATCGATATATTGTGACATATAACTCTACAACAACATTTGCAACGAAGCCTGCAACAAACGTGCTAGATCAACCACACCAGTATCAAATTTGTTTCCTTTATACACATACACTTCTGACTTTCGCAGGGGAAATGAGAAATGCAATCCTTTGGTCCGATATGAATAGTAAATGAGTACCTGCAGATGTGTAAAGTTTAACTAAAAATCCATATTCAAAGCAAATGATATGCTAATTGATCTGAGTCTATTATCAAACACAAAATATATACAATTTAAACATATACAATCTGTTGCTACCCAGCCGATCCATTGAACATGCATGTGGATACTGCATTGAGCTATTACTAGCATCTGTTCGGAAACATTCGTGCCTATCTGTTGGTTGTTTCAATTTGACGGGATATTTTTATAAACACTGTTTGTTTGATAGAAAAACCTTTAGGAAGTGCGAGGTTGGAGCGCTCCACAAAGCAGGTTTAAGCACCCCAGTCGGTCCTTTTGCCGACTGACCGTTCCAAGGCGGTAACTGATGATTTTTCTTTTTGTGTCTTATGTCTCGTCTCTGTGTTTTTGTCCCAGTTACATTTACCCTGCCTTTGTCTAGGGGTAGATTAAATTTAAATATCTGCGGAAAATTTGATAGGAACTTTTCTTATTTACCTATTACGAATTCAGACAAATAAATTCCGGGTTGGAGAACTGTTCACTTTAACTATGTCATTTTTGATGAACCACAGTCTCAGACAGTATCATTATTTTGTTTTATGATAGTGATGATTACAATGTTATATTGATTATTTTAAGATTTATTAAATCTACCTTTCATCACTAATTGCAGCATTCTGCTTCACATTCCAATATTTACTGCTATCAAATGAAAATGATTTCGAGAAAACCGACTCTTGCCTCCTAATACGATAACACTTGCCGTGCGTTTGTTAAATTACAAAATTTGTGTCAGAAAAATACAACCAACCCATTGTTGAGACTTTCTACTTTCGTTATCTACTTTGCACGTGCTAAGACATTGACAAGTCTGAAATCAGAAATTATTTTTGTTCGTTGTTTTTTTCTAGTAAAGAATCTCGGGATAATTGTAATGTTAAAACTCATCAGGTGTTATGTAAATTGTGATCACAGAAAATGTGCCCCTTAAACTGAATTAAAAAGCAATGGACTGAAGTTTAATACAATATATAATTATTAATACACAGTTTATCGATATATCGAAAGTGAACATTAAACAGAAATGTCATGATTAATGCTCATCCTCTCATGCTAAAGCTAGGTATGGTTTCATTAAGATTTTACGATTTGTTGAAACTTAGACTTCAGTTAAAATTAGAATAAATATACTGGTGTTTTCATTCGGCTATTTATTTTGAAATGTTATACTGATAAGAATTTATGCTGCATTTTGAACTTTTAGTTTGTCGATGCTTTTATCTACTGTACATTGTGTACTTATGTTGACAGTTTATTATACTACTAGTTATTTCGTCTATATATTAATTCATTTTATCAGTTTTACCTCCCGATGCAGGTGCTTCCTGTTAGTTGTCCAACTTTGACAAGACTTTTATTTACACGGATTGTTTGGTAGAAAACCTCCAGTCGTTCCTTTTGCTTTTGGCGATAATTCCTTTTTTTCTTTTTGTGAGTTATGTCTCGTCTCTGTGTCACATTTACATTTACCAGGTTTGCCTTGATCTAGAGGTAGTTTAGATTTAAATATCTATGGTTATTTTGACAGGAACTTTTCTTATTTACAAAATATGCAAAATAACCACTTATAATACAGCATAATTATTGGCTAGCACTGGTACACATGTTTGTTTTAATTACAAGATTGCAAAAATAACTAATGCGCGGCATGTAAATCTCTTACTGCATTAAATATTTGTGTTACAAGTAAAATTTGCATATTATAATATAGCTTTTTAATCTTATTGCAATAGAATCGATTAACAACATAAAACCATTTAAATAGTCAGGGTACCGAAATCAAAGAAATATATTATCAATAAACCCAATTCCGGAAATTATTCTGTATAGATCCTTAACCTGTTTTGGCCTGCAATACTCTAGTTATTTATTTTTTGTCCTTATACACTTACATGCACCTGGAGTTGGATATTACTTTGCAGGTGTTTGCTCTGAGGAAATATTTTCAAAGACATTTGACGAAGATAGATTTGTTGATATAGATTTACCGTGTTCACACCTGCACAATGCTAAACTGCCAAACAGTTGCTTAAACGAAAGAAGAATTTATTTACGAATGGAAACATGTACATGTGTGCATGACTGTTAACAGCGTTGAAGGCATACTGTATAACTAAGTACTTGATGGCATGGGACTATGTAAACATATCGGTTGCTATATGTCTTTTTTATCTCGTAGGTTATCGTCATTTAAAGACTAGAGAAAAGAAAAGAAACGTTGCACAAGGGCAATGTGTTACTTTCATGATATGTTGGGTGGTCAGCATCGATGAATAACTTCCTGAACAATACTGTTTAAAATGTATTTTTAAATCTTTCCAAATCCTTCCAATGAAAGAAAAATAAGAAAGAAATGGTATAAGGTTGCACGTTTTAGTGTTTTTATCGTACTGGACTGGATATAACCCAGACTTGTTCCATATTAGATTGTTATAGTGTAATTGATACAAAGCTCTAAGCCCCTCCCTCCAACGCCATCCTCCAAAATCGAATCTTGCATCTACAATTCTTAAAAGATTTTCGTTTTCGTCTTTTGAAATCAAATATGTTTATCGATGATGTCCACTACATTAATATACCAAAAAGCTATTGTTCAAAACAGCCCTTGGTAATGTTTGATGTACACAAACAGTTAATTCTGTTTATGTTTGATTTTCGATACACGCGCCTATCACGGGCACAAAACAATGACAGTGCTTTAATGGGCGCATATTCAATGTCTTCTGTTTTGAAGGTAACCTGGTTAATAATATATACAACGAATTCTGGCTGTTGTATGTGTTCGGTTCGATTTTGACAGAATGAGTTAAATATCGTTCAAAATCGACGAGTACCAAATACATTAGCCGGTTTTTTATTCCTATAATAATGACATCTTTAATGACACTTTAGATACAAAAGGTTCTAAAAGCCATTATCTATGCAAAAATAAACCATGTTTACATTAAAACATTGCAAATTATTTTGATCGAACATAAATTACACCGCTATGCCGCAAATCATTTTGCGTCATCAACGAATTGCAAAAAGTTCTTGAAATACTTGCAATATGTTAACTTATTATCAACACGAAAGAAGTACAAAAACATGCTCATTTACATTGATAACCACGTTGCATTGTCGCATCACGGTTCGAGACATCGTTATGGTAAACTGAAATCGCCCAACCAATCTATAAATGAAACAAATTTTCGTATCAAAGTTCATGACGCATATGGCATGCTTCATGCCACGTGTTTATTCCATTATTTTACACGTGTGGATTTTTATCGAAAAATGACGTCATTTTAAGCAAGGGTTTTATTTTCTGAAAGTATCTATTTAGGGATACTATCTAGTATATTTTTCACAATAAAACACATTAGACACGCTGTTTTTTATGTATTTAACAACCAAATGTTAAAAGTTAACTAGTGTGACATTATTGCTTAAAAAAGCAAAGTAGACTCATATTTCCAACAGGATAAAATAAGATTGGGAAAACCACGCTGTTTCCTTCGATCGCTAATAATGTCTTTGTTATAACGTTTTATCACAGACATTTCCACCATGGCAATTGAAAACTCCCGAAGTCGATTTATCTATCAGTATAAATAATAAGTCCAAAACAGACCCTCTCGTACTTCGCTCAAATTTTAACGAACTGCGCAAGAAGAAATACTCTAACTACCTCGAAATATATACTGATGGCTCAAAAGGAGATTCCTATGTTGGCTGTGCTTCCGTAAGTAAAATTCATTGTTTTAAACAAAAAATATCACCCGACTCGTCCATTTTTACAGCCGAAATTCAGGCTATTAAACTTACCCTTGATTACATTTCAGATCATCCTGGCGATAAATTTGTAGTATTCACTGACTCTTTGTCGGTATAACAGTCTATTAAAAATCTCAAATTTTCCACCCCCCTCAATGCAGAATTACTTTATAACTAAATAAAGTTCGTCTTAATAAGAATGTTGTTTTCTGTTGGTTACCTAGTCATGTAGGCATCCGAAGAAACGAGGATGCAGACAAGAGTGCACAATCTGCCTCAGCCCTTAATGAGACAGATCTTTGCATCCCCCATAGAGATTTTAAAACTCTTATCAATCGATGTATTTCAACCAAATGGCAAACAACTTGGGACAATACTGTTTATAACAAATTACACGCAATTAAACCTAACGTCGGTGCCAACATCTCTACTTGCAGAGAAAGTAGGCGGGAAGATGTAGCTCTTACCCGCTGTCGCATTGGACATACTAGACTAACTCATTTATATCTCTTAAAGAGAGAAGCTCAACTTCAATGTGTTCCTTGCCAGGAACCACTGACAGTTAGCCATATTTTATTACATTGTATTGACACAGGCCATACAGTCTAAATATTTTAATGTCATAAATATACACGAACTATTTAAAACAGTGTCCGACTCCCAGCTTGTTTGCTTCCTGAACGAGATTGGTATTCTGAATAAGTTATAAATTTTTAAACGGTTTATTATGCTAACGTTGTATATTTTAACTGTTAAATTTGTTAACCTGTTTTCACTTATAATTCACATTTTAAACCTGATAGATTTTTTATTTCTACTAATGTATTTAAGTTTTAACCTGAAAATATTCTATTGTCGTTAAACTTTAATGTATTCGGCGCCGTATGACCTATCAAGTGTCGGTGTGCCGTAAAACCCACAATACAAATACGTTCCGTTGCGCTACAAAGGTCTAGTCATAAGCGTTACATTCCGTTACAGTACGATGTACCATTTACGATGTGGCTCGTTACGTTCCTTTAGGATAGGCCTATTACTTTACACGATCCGCTACGTTACGTAACGATACATTTACGAAGCAATACGCACGATGCACGTTGTTTTGAACAAGTTATACGGCGCCAGGAATGTATAAACGTGCGTGTGCTATTGTACATATACATGTACATGTACATGGTCAAGTGAATAAGTGCATCAATATTGATCAAGGTTTAATGTGCTTAGGTACATAATACCGCGAAATTTAATCCCAACATTCTCATTTATTATCGTATCAAAACGTTTTCTTATACATATTTTTGCAGCCGTACAAGTTCGGGCATTATGTCGATGCTTAATTGTTGCCCCAAAAGGAATATTTTTAACCATAATTACCTATTATTTAACAAAATGCTGCTTTTAAGTAAAAGACATCTAACCAGACCACATAATCAACAATATATCTAAACCGCTTTAAATGTAACTTTAAGACACTGCTTTTTTTTCTTATTTTATTACCATATTTAAACAATGAGCACATTCATATAATGAGAAACTTTACTATAAGTAATCTAATTTTAAATTATTTCTGTCTAATGAATAGCTTTTAAACATTTTATTCATTTATCTATTATCGTCGTCGGCAACAACACCAGCATTAAAACTACTATCTTGATCACAGAAATTTATTGATTCGTGAAATAAACCAATCCAATTCACAATTATAATTATTTTCCATCCTAATTAAATAAAGTGTTTTATCTACCGGAAGGTATTTTAAGTGAAAATAAACCACTTTAAGTATTGATGTTGTGATGTCAGTCAATCGAAAAACTACAACCCTTTACAACTTATACACACATATACAAATAATAATTTGAATAAGTTAATTGAAATGTTGTGAAAGAACAAAATCAATAAGGAGATGCGTATACTGACATGTAATTTGCAAAGATTTAAGTCGTACCGGAGTAATAGGCACTAGTCAGAATTCAAGAAAACAAAATTAGACCTCAAGTACATAGGTAAATTATCTGTAGATCTGCTATGTGCTGGTCATCGCTTATATGACCATAATTGTTATGGTGCAAAAATATCTGCAGATAAATACAAGTCAGTTAATGGAGATATGCATATTTTGTTTTTAATGTCCGTTGACTCTAAAATGCATTTAAGAAAGCACAGGCTGAAACAATCAAAAATATATTTGTATAAGCTGTGCTTTGAAACTCTTTATTTCATTATTTTAAGATAGATAAACAGACTGATAAATGTTCTCGAAAGGTGAAAGAAAAAAAAAGATAATTATTTTTCTTTTCCAATCGCATTTCAAAATTGCTGGCTGAAAAATTGACCAAAACTTCACCCTGTTTTTATAGATGAAAATAGCACGTCCAAGAAGATCACTATGAACAGTCATGGTTAAAGAAAGATAACATGTGTTTATTTCAATGAAAAATAGACATAAATATAATTATATAATCACAAGAAAAGCAATTAACACTGGAGTGATAATTGTTCATCATAAGAATTATCGTCTCAAACTCGATTTCAAGTATGAAAATTGGTTACCCTTATTAGCTTCTTTCAGAACAAGCATAGTATAATGTGAATGGTTTACTTACCAATATATGGCAATATATTCGTTTAGAAAAACATGGATTAATAAGATTCTCTGTCTATTACAAAATATATTAAACCAGGCACAAACGTATTCAAGTGCAGTTCAAATATAAAAGTTACAGCAGAACTGTGACAAGACTGTATATAAAACGAACAAACCGTTTTAATCGGTCAGTTGGCGAATGCTGATTTAATCAGAATCGACTATAAACGTATTCAAAGGCATTTAATTAGGTAGTTAGTTTGCCATGCGAAAAGTGATTTCAACTAAAGACCCAACTGCAAAATGCCGGGCTCTAGGCAGTTATTCTTTTCAACTTCTTTAATGCCCCGTTTGTGCTAATTATAAACGCCACAAGGAAAACAAAATCTGAAATTAATTTTTAGAAAGGTATTTCATCTACACTCAACCCTTAAATCAGCCAAAATGGATTTTTTGTGTTATGTTCAAAGCAAACAGTATATTGCGATTCTAAAATTGTTTTGTATGTGACAACGTTTGTATCAAGCTATATCAGCAAACCGTAGGTGATTAAAGATCCGCAAGATAAAAACCTTATCCTTATGCCAGTTGAACTGGATTTTATAAACTTAAATTTTTTTTCGTCATATCTAAGTTTTAAAATTTTAGTCCGCATGACTATAGGAAAGCAATCGTTAGAAGCATAATAGTTCGCAAAATATCACCTGCGCATCTTACCATAGCGAAAAGCTATAAAAAAACAACAAAGTATTACTTTTATTGAGTTTTATTGTTCGTCTTAGTGGGTGCAGTTGTTCAGTGAAACTCATTACTACCAATGTTTCGTTATTTACTTGCTTTTTGTCCCTTTGCACATTATTAATTACGTGATCGAAATCGCCCCATTTATCAATGTATCAATACTTTTCTGAATGTCAAGAACGAGCTTTTGATGTAACATCCGCACATCTCCAACCCGACGCTCGATGCATTAAATGAGAGTAAATTGCGCGGAAAAACATACCGGTTCTACGGACTCACTGACTGAAGAAAATCCATTTATGGATATTCCTATTACTTGTATAAGGGTTTGACGGCTAGTGTATTAAACAATAAACAATGGTTATGAGTAAACAAACATGTAAAGATAATACAAAATAAAAATAGGCGAACATGCAGTGGAACGAGAAGTAATGAACTAGTTTTATTGTCGTGTGTGTAAGATGTGATATATAGAGAATACCAGGTTAGTGTTGATATAGATAAATGTTATCATGCGAGGCTAAGAAAATCAGAAAGCACGAGGCTTGCCGAGTGCTTTCTGATTTTCGGGCCGAGCATTATAACATTTATCTATACCAACACTAACCTGGTATTCTTTTTATCCCACCATCAACAGCTCTTCAAAGGGAAACATTTAAACTTACCGCTACTGCTCCTCCCTTACATGATCTGAAATTCCAATGCAATACACGAAATTCATGCGCGAGCAATAGAGTAATTCGGCTATAAGAAATAGTTTTATTTTACAACAAAAAAATAAGACAATAAACATGTTATTTCTTTTATTTTATTTGCGCTATACATAAGGTTGTAATTTTATTGATTACGACAACTAAACATAATGGTTAGAAAAAAAGAACGAAAATCACACCCTCGTGTAAAGTTATACATGTAGTGTGTAATGTCAAGGCCGTGTAACATTAAAGTTGCTACGCACTTGGCACTAAGAAACGCGAATTACATTCAAGGTGTGTGTGTGTTTGTGGATGTAACAAACAGTAGCTCATGGATTTTAATTGTTGATGACATTAAAATTATGAACATTGAATATAGCGTTTTAAAATTTCGAAGATAGATGTGTTTTTGACAGGGTGGCTTGCGAAATTTGGAGAAATGTTGGGATTGGAGGTGGTGGGTTGGTGTTCATGTTTACGTCTAGAAACTGTGATTTTTTAGCACATTTGTCCAGATCTGTGCAGTCAGCTGTATTTGGTTCGACTAAAGATCGAGCTCTATCTAAATCATTTTAATGTTTATCATGTAACGACATTTGATTATCAGGGTCTGTCCTAAGATTAGGCAGATGATGCAATCTGAAACAGTCACCACAGATTCAAGATCAATTTCCTTCTCAAAAATGTTCAGATTAAAGCCAGATTTTGCCTCAAAATCCTCGTAGCTCATCTCTTCAACACTGCTTAGGTTTGTACACGATTCTTCATCGCATTCTTTCAATTCACACTAAATAACATCAAAACAACGGTGACTCGCATGATCTGACATTTCGACAGTTGTTTTTATTTTTGCAGACTACAAATTAGTACCTTTATTGATTTTATTACCATTACTAAACAAGTTTAATCATGTTCCTGTAATACATGCTGTTTCATTTTTCTGAGTTTCATTTTTCTGATATTTTGTTTTTCAAATTTTCTATATCATTGTTAAATAAAACTTCGGAACATTGCGATCAACTGTCCTGTTAGCTCAGTCGGTTAAGAAGCTGCTACTTAAGTTTTCAATCCTGCAGGACAGAGATCGAAACCGCTCTCATCCTTTTTTTAATTGCCTCTTTTGCTCTATTTAACCAATCTTTATATTATGGACATTTTTGGGATGACCAAAAGCATAATAACGGGATAAATGAGTTTAATTCTCGTAAGCATTCCTGATCGTTTCGTCAAAAAAGTAGTCCGGCTTAGAGCAGGTGCGCGAATATCGGTTGATAAAGCTCATCTTTATCACACGGGTTATATCAACCGATATTTACAGAGATGGTGGGATAAATGTACATAAGAACATACTTGTAAATCCTTGTATGCGAGATAGAGTCGTCTCAGTCGGCTCAGTGATGCTATAAATCATTTTCAATGACATATTTACTGGTGATTTAATACTGGAATGACACAGCTAACGAAAGGCACGATACCATGTACTTTTATTATCGTGAATGCGCACAGATTAATTCGAAATATTGACAAAGATAACATAATAATTGCAAAGTCAGCATGTACGTTTTGATCATTAACACAAGAAAGAGGCCCGACAACATAAATAGCGCCATTCACTAGATCTTCGCATGAATTATATAATATAGACGATGAGAGTTTTTTAGCTGCCAGAATTTGTTTTAAAACTAGGTTTTCTAAGCACACGTATTTACTTAACATCAGTTGTTCTCCTTTTCTATGGATTTTAGGTACATATTGTTCATGTTTATATAATTGTTTCCCGTCACAGGTATCCTGTAAACGATTTAATGATATGCTGGCGTGAAATTGACTTTTAAATTTAAATCAAAATAGCCATGCCATTTTTTAACGTTGTCATTAAATTAATGAATAATTAACATGGGAGAGAAATTTATTATGTATCTACTATAGTAGACTTTGTGAAAAAGTTAATTTCTCATAGCAACGATGATTATGTTACAGGTAAACATACATGTTTTACCTTCTAGTCATCTTAACGTGTCATTATCAAATTAACGTAATGTATCCATTCATTCATCGGTCATTTTTTCTTTATTTAAATATATTGAATTCATTTGGAACATATCTTAATATTACTTTACTGTCAATGAACTGTAACCTGTTAAGAACATAAGTAAATTCATAGTTTAGAATTAAAAAAGGTGTCTGGAGCTGTCATTGTGTTTGTTTTTCGGTATTGTGGTATTAAAACACGCTATATAAGTTGTGAAGGAAACAAATGTTCAGTGTTTTGTTACCTTATTTCTTGACAAATTGTATACATATAACGCAGCAGAATAAAGAAGTAACATAAATGCCCGATGAAAATAAAGCAACATATTATACCTCATTTGCATACGCCCTTCTATATTTAATATGACGTCATCCAGTCCATAAATCGCATATTGACCGGCTACCCAGTCCATAATTCTTATACAGACTGTTTATGACGTCATCTAGTTTGTTTGACTGTTTAAACGCGACTTTCACGACGTGCGAATTTTACGACAACACAAACAGACGATATTGTCAAACTGTCAAAATGGCTAAGTGATTCGCCTCTTTATCGGAGACAGATTTAGTTAAACTCAGCGAATATAATGATTCAAAAAACACCAAAACCGCGACAAAACTGAGGCTCTTCCGAACAAATCTAGCAGAAAAAGGCCACGATTCTTCCTTTGAAACCTACACGAACGAAATTCTTAAAGTCCGGTTCTTTTGTCTAGTAACATTTACTATTTAATTTGATCAACAAAAATGGAATATTAAAAGAAGAGCGTGATTTTTTTGCTGCATCGCTTAAAAATAATAAAAAAACGACTAGGGTTTGAGATATTTCACACACTGAACAAATACAATTATTATTTGAAAGCAAATTATACTAAAAATAAAAGCAACAAAAAGGATAAAAGGATTAAGATTCGGTATAATATAACAAATAAAACATGGCCTTGAGGGCAATATGCAAGTTTACGGACTGGTTGGTCAGACCTCGGAAGGTATATGGCCCTCAGCTGCGCTTCGGGTCATATTCCTTTCTTGGTCTGACCAACCAGTCCGTAAACTTGCATATTGCCCTCAAGGCCATGTATTATTTGTTAAATATTTCGATGTGGAAATGTGTGCATTTGTGCATTTGGCGGATAGTTTATGCAATTTCTGTGCCATTAATGCAGGAATGTTGTAAATAGTAAATCGACAGTGCAACGTGGTTATGAATGTAAATACAACAATACAACAGCCCGTTGTATTTCACAGTTTAACTTGTAACCATCAGAGCGTGAGTTGATGCCGCCCCTCCCCTTGGTGAAATAGTATTTCATGTAGTCGATAACATACAAAATTACAATTTTGCATAAAATACAGTGATATTTACCATTTAGTTATTCACCATGGATAATCTTATTAATAAGACGTAAGACGAAACCTTATTGCATTGTATCTAAAAGACTATAGAATAAATGTTAATAATGATAATTTAATGAATGTCCTTTTACATAAAGGTTCTTGCCTATAGCCAGGACTCGAACGATATTTGTATTGATAAATGTAATTAATCGAGCAATAACACCAACAAGCATTTGAGGAAAACCTAATGTAAGCTAATGTAAGTTATTTCCTTTTAGCAACAATACCAGCATTTAATTGTCCACTAAAATATATAGGGTATGCGTATTTTCCCTAACGCACAATCACGCATCGTTTTTACTATCCAATGGTGTTCATTTGGAATAGTATTTAATGTAGACCCTGTAGGAGGCTTTGTTGTTAAAAAACACACCATATGTAGGCTAATTACAATGAAAGAAAATCTTACGTTGGTTGTGAAATCGTGGTACCTTTCATTGTCATTAAAAGCCTATTGAAGAAGACCTTCTTTCACTGGCGCACTGGCGAGAACAAATTGTCTTAGTGATAATTAATTTGTTATAAATATAAATGATCTGACTGATCAGATGACGACATCAACTCTGCTCTGTAATGAAATTCCATGATATTAATTAGAAAAGAAACACGTTGGCAATAATATCAATGACGTGCATCTACTATTGAAAACCATATATAATGTAAAATATATACGGCGCAGTCTTATGGACTGGTAACAAACGAACTCAGTTTAGCTTTTTTGTCATAGTTTAACGTATACATTTTAATCTTTCGTACTTTTTTGGTTGGCATCATCTATAACATGACGTAAAAAAGTTTAATCCTTTTACATCATCATTGCATCTATTTTGTACCTTTGAGCCCTAATGTTTAAAAGATGATTTAAATCTATTAAACTCTAATATCAATCCATTTCAAATCTTGAATTATAGTATTTGTCACTGTTTGTTCCTGTTTTTTACATACTAGATAGATAGAAATAGTGGAACACAATTTGTAACATGAGCTGTACTTCGAAAAGCAATACCAGCTACAGGAAAACCTAATACAGGTGGGCTACATATAAATTATTCCTGTATTAAGGTAATGTTATATACGACATTGTGCATATTCCTATCAGCTGTGTCTTTGCTCTGCATAAACTTATTATCAATCAATCATTGTAAGAGTTCTTTGTTGTGTGTCCTCTTTGAAAGAAAACTTGCTGATTATTTTGAAAAAAATAAACCTCAGGTTGGAATGTCCTCATCTTGCATGCAATCTTACGATCTTAGGACCAATGTATTCACATGCAAGCCAAATGTAAAAGTAAGAACAAATCTGTGATGAGTAATTTAACAAAAAGAGCTAATCCGACAGTTACCGCCTTGGATCGGTCAGTCGGGAATATGGACCGACTTGGGTTCTAAAACTGGTTTTTACTAAAGATCATTTTATTAACACTTTTAAAATTCGTCATCAGGATATCCCGTACTTTTATCCCAGGAACTACGTGTAATAGGAGAATATGACAAGCCCTTGTGAATATAACTATAAATATTAAAAGAGAACTACTACTAGCTAAAACTCAAGTATGCAAGTTAAATGATAAAGTGATAAAACGTACACTGAGGTGAGACATTACATTAACTGAGAAACAACGCCAATTACAGCTGTCGAACTGACAAAAGGGCAGAATACAGACTGGAGTGGCTAGATCGATTTAATGTTTGCTCAAACCTTGCACTTATCTAAAGGCAGGATGAATTTATATCAAAACTATTAAATTTTGTAAGGGGAATCAGGAGTAAAACCAAAGTTCGATTAACAAGCATTATAGAAGAAAGTAACATTTTAAGATAGCACAGTCTGTATGAGCAGATAAACTTATAATAAATGAAGAACGTTAAACCTATTAAAAGTGATAAATTTCAAGCAGTATTGTATACTTACATAGTAATGGCCTTTTATGTTAAAACGGAAGTGACATCATCTAAAACAAGATATACAGTTTTAAAAATCATAAAATTGCTACTTTATGGAAGCCAAAAACAATCATTGGCAAAAAAGATTAGCTTATGATTACAAATAAAGAAATGTTGTTTTTTATCTACGAAACATACAATGTAAAAATACAATTTTTATTTCGCCATGTTCTGTCATATAGATGACAATTAGCCAAACTTCTGCATTTATCTTGCGAG